>VZTY01022531.1:0-13622 GCA_013400935.1 Turnix velox | reverse complement strand
CCACCTTCATCCCTCTCTCCTCTTTTTTCCCCACCACCTTCATCCCCCTCTTTCCTCTTTTCCCCACCTTCACCCCTCCTTTTTCTCCCTTTTCCTTCACTGTGCTGATGAACATGCTCCTGCTCTTTTCAATGGCATGGAAACCCGTGGGAAGCTCATCCTTGGTGACTAAAGTTGATTCCATTGTCTCTTCTCCTTTTCTCTTCCAGATGATCTCAATCAAACAGAAAGAAGAAAGCCCAAGCCCCCTGACAAGAAGGTCAGCACCTCTTTTCCTGTCACTTGGGGCAGGAATTGCCATCCTTTGTTTTCCAAGGGAGGAGGAGGAGGAGGAGGTGGTGATGGGACCTGGCACTGCTCTGCTGAACATTGTCCCTGGGGGGCCACCAGGCAGTGATGCCTGGCAAAGGACAGGACAATGTCCAATGTGCAGTTTGAACCTGTACAGCATCCCCACAGCCCCTGCTGCCTCTTTGATGTCCCTCAGCAGATGGTGAGACTCAGATCTCTGTCACCAGGAGGGACTGAGCAGCCTTGGCTCACTTGGCAGACAGATAGAGGAGGTGTTCTTGGGTCAGACATGGTCTTCTCCTGCCAAGTGTTGTTCCCAAGAGCCATGGGCTGAGTCCCAAGAGATGCTGAGGGGTCTGTGATCAACTTTTTCCCCTTTTTTTCCCCCAGTGCCAGCCTGAGGATCCCAGGGAGCAGCACCACCATTGGGGAGAAGCTGGAGAAGTACAACTCTGCTGTGCAGGTACTGGGAACCCTTGGCATGGCTGGGATATGTGGGGAGATAAAAGAGGGAAGGTGTGGAGCTCAGTGGTGAAGAGAGAGAAGGTGGGAGAAGATTTTCCCAGGTAATAAAAGGGATTTCCTTCTGGTTTATAGGACCAGGGATGGGATATTTGTTGGAGAGGGCTGTGGAGATGCTTCACAGCCTCACCTGGGGACCAGTGGGATGAGCCCATGAGCAGGGAGGGAGTAGATGCCAACAGGGTCAGGGTGTGAGCCAGAAGCTTGGGGTGAAGCACAGCCCCTGCTGACACCCCTTCTCTCCTCCCAGCGTTCAGAGGTGGTGAAATCCTCCCTCACCCTTCAGAAGAACCTCCCTCTGTCCTCAGAGGGGGTGGCCAGCAAGAGGAACTTCTTTGAGGCCAGTGCTCCCAGTAAGGCTGAGCCACTGGTTGTCAGGAAGGTAAGGGCAGGAGCTTGTCCAGGTGAGGACCTTCTTCCTTCTTGGGCATCCCTTTGGATACCAACTCCCAGCCCAGCCTGGGTGCAGATTTTTGGGAGTTTTTTGGTGCTTGTTGAATGGTGCCAGGGCTGGGCTTGGGCACTGGTTGCCTCCCAAACTGGGTTCTGGTGGTGTGTGGGATTTGAGGAGCTGGGATGGAGCCAAGGTGGAGGCTGGTCTCAGACTTCCTCAGTCTCCCTGTGCCACGAGGGACTGTCCTGGGTGATGTTTGAGCAGTGGGAGAGCTGGTGCTGTAACCCTGCTGTCCCTCCCTGTCCTACAGGACAACCTGAAGATCCCAGGCTCGGTGACATCCCGCATTAATCTGTGGATCAGCAGAGCTCAGGAGCCCATCAAGGAGGAGAAGAGCAAGGTACCAGCCCTTTCCACCTCCAGGGTGGTGCTACAGGGACACAGGAAGGAGAGGAAGAAGAGGAGACCCTTTGGACAGAGGGTGGTTGGGCAGCAATGGGGAAGAAGAGGATCTCCAAGCCTTGGGGATGTGTCATTGTTGGTAGCAACAGGGGGTTTTGCCTCTGCCTGTGGCATCTGCCCAGGTACAGGACAAGCCCAGGCACCCTCAGAGCAGAGCTGTAGAGATGTGCACTGCCCAGACGTGTCTGTGGAGGAAGCCATGTCCTGTCTCTGCCAGGAATGGGCTGTTCCTGAGGTCACTTTTGGGTAAAGCTGATGATTCCTTCAGGATTTCCCTTTGAAGTAGAGCTGCTGCTGCCCTCCTGCTCTGTGGACTGGAGCTGCACTTGGTTTGGAGGGTCTGGCAGCTGCAGGTCCTAAAAGCTCACTGCTCTCACCTGGAGATGGTAGACACACAGCTTAGAGATGTGGTTTAGGGATGGTTCTTGTTAGTTTGATGGTTAGACTCCATGATCTGAAGGTTCTTTCCATCTCAGATGATCCTATGAGGTTTGCTTTAAGCCTGAGCCAGGCAGCACCACCCAAGGTGTGTGGGGAGAACCTTCTTGTGCCACTTATTGATCTCTCTTTTTTTTTGCAGGACATGAGGAAAATAAACAGCCTACCAAACAGGGAGGTGTGGGTCAAGCAGCCTGGAGACACCAAGGTGGGCAGGGAGATAGATGCTCTGGGAATTAAATCCTCTCAGACAAGGGTAGCCTGACCCCATATGTCACCTCCAGGAAAGATGGGGCAGAACTTGGGCTATGATGGGGAGAGGAGCTGTGTGGGACATCCAGGACCCTGTGTTTGGGGGGGTAAAGAGGAGGGGTCTGGTCTTGGAGAGAGGAAGGGTGGTGAGATTTAGGGGTTCTATCCCATTAGGTTCAAAGCAGCCACCTTGTGGAGGGTGTTGCAGCCTCAGCCCTGGCCTCACAAGGGGTTTTACTTTCTTTTCCAGCTTCAATAATATCAGATGATCTGGAAAACACCTTTTTTTTGCTCTGAAGATCAAAGCCCAGCCCTCCCCAACCACCCAGCAGCCCACTGCCACCACAGTCCCCTGTGCCATGTGTGGATTGATCCCAGGTTGCCTCTGCTTGTGGGATGGGGAAGGAGGAAGGCTGGAAGACTCTCCCTGCACCCTCAGTCCTCACTCTTTTCCTCTTCAGGAGTTCCCAGACCTGGAGGCTGCTCACAAATGCTGAGGACACAGACTCTTGCTTCATTTCCCAACAGCATTTTGGTGTTTTGCTCCCACTCCCTGCCTGTGCCCCATAAATCTTCTTGCCAAGGGGAGCACCCTCTGCATCCCTCTTGTTCTTGGCAAGGGGGGAGAACTTTCTCCATCCCTCTTGTTCTTGCCAAGGGGGGGAGAACTCTCTCCATCCCTCTTGTTTTTGCCAAGGGGAGAACTCTCTCCATCCCTCTTGTTCTTGCCAAGGGGAGAACTCTCTCCATCCCTCTTGCAGCTGGCTGATGTGAGAGGTGAGAAGCTGCCTGCCCACTGCTCAGCTGTGTCTCCATGGACCTTCTCCATCCCTATTGTGGGGTGAGGTGGGGGAAGACTGATGGTACCCCCTTTCCCAGGGTGGAGGGACCTCTCCAACAGCAAATGGTGTCTGCAAAGACACATGTGAACTGGTGTAGCTTGGAGATACCCCTTGGAAGAAGGGTGGACTTGATGTTTGGCCTTCTCCACCCTGCTCTTACCCCATTCCCTGCCACCTACAAGCAGTGACTTAGTGATATGGAAAGGATAGACTGGCCATGACCCTGTTTTTGGAGGTTCCTATGGAGCTGAGCACCCTCTGCTTGACCCCATTTCCCTCCTGCCTTTCTTCCTGAGCTCTTTGCCCGTGGCTGTGCAGAACCTTTCTCTTGTGTTCCCCCCCAGATGCAGGGGAGCGCAGGGTCTTCTCTCAAATCCAGCTTTGGGGTGCCCCTAAAATGAAGTGTCCCATTTTGGTGTGGGACTCTGCTGCTGCCCTGCATCTGTTCTTGCTTGGTGGCCTTTGGAAAGGACATGACCCCATTTGTGCCTTTTATTTTATTTTTTTTTTCTAATAAAAGTTTCTCTTTCTAAGATCCTCCCCTCTATCTTCTCCTGAGCTGGGCTGGGGAAGAGTTTGCTTCTCTTCTTCTGGCTAAGGGAGGAAAAAAAGGTAAAAACTTGAGATAAATGTGTCTGGCAGGGGGATAAATGCAGCCTGAGGCTCTTTGCAGGGTGGTAGGAGATGGAAAGGGGTCACTCAGCTCAAACCCCTGACAAGCAGGAGGAGGTTGGATGGGGATGTGTTCATGTGGTTTTTAATCTTTGCAGAGACTCCTCACTCTCTGGGCAGCCTCTTCCAGGGCTTGGGCAAAGGAAAGAAGTTTTTCCTCATGTTGAGATGGAATTTTCATCTTCTTTGTGCCTGTTGCCTTTTGTCCTGTTATCACAGAATGGATTGGTTTGGAAAGGACCTTCAAGATCATCTAGTTCCAGCCCATTGGGACACCTCCCACTAGACCAGATTGCTCAGTGCCTCATCCAGCCTGGCCTTAAACATCTCTAGGGATTAAAGAGGCATTCACAACCTCTCTGGGCAACCTCTTCCAGTGTCTCAGCACTGAGGAGACAGAGTCTGACCCCATCCTTTTGCCCTTTAGGTCTGGCTGAGCATCAATGGGTTCCTCTCTCATCCTGCTCTTCTCCAGATGAGCATCCCCATGGCTCTCAGCTTCTTTTTCCCCTCACTGCAGCATCCTGGGTGGATTGTGCTGGTCGTGCTGGAGGGTCCCATCCTCTGCTGGGGGCAGTGCTCCCCTTTATCAGTGTCCCCAGCCCTCGAAAGTGACAGCTGCCTGGCTCGTCTCAGCCCCGGGGGCACTCACGTATCTCACTCCCGAGGGTTTAAAATAGCAAATCTCTGAGGCCACACAATAGCTTGGGCTTATATGGGCTCCCGTGGGGGGGGAAGAGGAGAAGGAGGGGAGGGGGGAAGGCAGGGGTTGCCAAAATAGCAGCTCACAAGTGGTACATTCCTCCCTGGGCGCCGGGCACATTCCTGCGGCGCTGCCCGCCCCGGGGTGGGCGCTGGAGCCCCCTTAAAGCCTCCTGCCCCCAAAGAGCATCTCCCAGACTCCTGCCCAGCCTTCCCCTCGGCTCCCTGCACCACCCCAGCACCCCACAGCAGAGGTAAGGATGGAGCATGGGGTGCTCAGGTGTTAGCAACCCAAAAAGGGCTTATTATTTGGCTTTGGTGGTTGGGGGAAGTGATGGTGCATCCCCAGCTGCTGGCACTGGGATGTCTTCTTGATGTTTCCATGGATAGAGCATCTTCAGCCTGGGCAGGAGAAGGCTCAGGGGGGAACTCAGAGCTTCTCAATACCCTCTTCAGGGGGGTACAGAAAGGCTGGGGTAGGACTTTTGAGTAGGATATGGGATGGAAGGACCAGGAATAATGGATGTAAATTAGAAGAGGGGAGATTTAAGCTGGAGAAAAGAAAGAAATTCTTTATGGTGAAGGTGGAAGAGGTTGTGGATGTCCCCTCAATCCCTGGAGGTGTTTAAGGCCAGGCTGGATGAGGCATTGAGCAACCTGGTGGGGTGGGATGGAATGCCCAAGTGTCTCAGGTTCTCCTCATTATTTCCATATAAGGTTTAAAAACTTTGATGGGAAGGTTTCTGTGTTGTGGAGCAGAGGATGGATAAAAATTTCCAAGAGCTACTTTCTGGTGTGATGATGGTTTTTCTTGTCCTTTTTTTGTTGCTGCTGCTCCTCAGAGGGATTTGGTGATGTTCAAGGGGGAGGTGAAAGGAAATAAAGGAAAAACTTTTACAAATGTGCATTTACATGGTCATGGCCAGAAAGGAGGCTTTGGTTTTGTGGTTTTAGGGGATCACATGAAGCCTTGTGTGCTCAGAGGCCACATAAATGGTTTGGCCCTTTATGGGGGCAGTAGGACCATGAACTGCCCAGAATGGGGAGAAAAAGCAGGGGTAGGTAGAGATTGAGGGGATGGGGCTGGAGGGTTGTGCTTAGGGTCTTTTTTTGTTGCCATCAGAAGGAAGGGGATGATGAAGCAGATGGTGAACCCCAGGCTGGTGGGGCTGAGTTCTGACTTCACTTGCCTCCAAAAAAGCACCTTCTGAGTCATTGCTCAGAAGTGAGACATGACAACCCCCCCCCTTACCCCTCAGCAGCCACGGGTATGCAGAGACAACCCCTCCCCTGGGGTGTCTTTCCCCTGCTTGTGGATTCCAGCCCTGGATTCAGCATCTCAGATGAACGATCCCAAAGCCTGTCCTTCCCATGCTGGGTAATAAATGCCCGACAGATGTAGCCAGGACCAGTTGTTCCCAGTTGGAGAGCAGGGGAAGGGAAGCAGCTCTGCCCTGGGAGCAGCTGCTTTAGCACATGGCAGTTATTTCTAGAGCTGCCTTCACTTCTCCTGCTGCATCTCAGCTTTGCTGGGGTTTGGCATGGACATGGGGGGTGACCTGGGCAGGGGTGTGGGGTGATGCTCAGGGATGGCCAAGGCTGGAGATGATCCAGAAGAGAGCTTTGAGTGAGGTGAGACAGTAAGGGAAGTTCTCCTGGCCAGGACTGGGAGGGAGATGAGAGCTGTGGGAAGGTTGAGCTGGTTTTGCAGCAGGATTGAATGTCTCCAAAGGCTCCACCAGCTCTCTGTGCCAGGGTCTTGAAGGTCCCTTCCAACCCAAAGCATTCAATGATTCTATGATCAGCCCATTGCTAAGTCAGGTTTTAGCTAAAACCATGACCAGGACCAGAAGAGAAATGCTCCTGCTGAGACCAGGTTGCCCCCATTTCCCATGGAGAGTGTTTGGAGGGCTGAGGTGGGAGCTCTGCCTGAGATATCTCCTGTTGTTTGAGATAACAGGACATCTCTGCACTCCAACTGAGCTAAGAATAGTCAGGGAGCAAAACAAGCTGGATGCTGAGTTATTTTTCCCAAGCTCTGAGCAAACACAGCACCCTGGGGTGGGATGGGGAGGGCTGAATGTCCTGGACATGACTCCTGACAGCACTTATCAGTGTTGCTGAGGGCTCTGGCTAATCTCCTCTCTCCTACTTGTGGCCATGAGATGGGAAGGGAGGTTGGGGACCTTATCTCTGCCCAGATAACTCTGTCACAGCCTGGCTGGGGACAGCTGGGAGCTCCAAGTGCTTTGGGGAGAGGCAACATCTCCCTGCTGGAGGACAGGCTGTGCTTGACCTTATCTCATCTCCTAACCCTGCCTTTCTCCAATCCTGCTCAGATAACCAGGCATGTCGGACTCTGAAGAGGTGGTGGAGGAATGTGAGCAGTAAGTGGTGTGGTTTTCAATGACCTTCCTCCCTCTTTATTCCTCCCTCTTTTCCCTCAGAGTCCCAGTTGACTCCACCAACCTGTGTTGTGCTTTGCAGGGAGCAGGAAGGTAAGAAGACCTGGAGCATCCCCAGCTGCCCTGAGTCTAAGCAATGACCAGACCAACATCAATAACCTCCATCTTCTTTCCTTCCTCTCTCTCTCTCCTGTGCCCACCTGTGCTCTCCAAAGAGGAGTACGTGGAAGAAGGTAGGTGTTCTCTGCTGGGTGGATGCAAAGACCATGAACTCAGTGCTGCTGGCTCAATGTTTTGCTTGTTTGGGTGATTGTGGGAAGCATGGTGGGCAAATCATGACCAGAAAAGGCAAATGAGACACTGTTTCTAGATCTTTCCATCTGGAACACCAGTAGGATCAAAGCAGCCTGGGTTACCATGACATCTCTTTTGCCAGACTGATGCCTTGAGTGGAAATACTGGATTATACTGGATTATAGGCAAAATTTCTCCACTGAAGGAGTTTCTAAGGTTGGAGCAGACTGCCCAGGGAGGTGGTTGAGTCACCATCCATGGAGGTATTTTAAAGATGTGGTGCTGAGGGACATGGTTGGGTTAATGGTTGGGCTCCATGATCTTGAAGGTCCCTCCCAGCTTGGAAAATTCCATGTTTTGCTGAAGAAGAAGAGCTCTGTGACACTCAGAGCTCTGGTGCACACCACAGCTACACCCCAACTAACCTCTGCACTTCTTCCTTCCCCTTCTCCCTGGCTCAGAAGAGGAAGAATGGCTGGAGGAAGAGGATGGTAGTTATTGCACCTTTCTTTATTTCATCTCCTCACTTTCTGCTGTGGTTTTTGTTGTGGGTCCTTGTGTCTTTTTCCTCTCCTTGGTTGGGAAATGGTTTCCTTTCATTCTTCCACTTCTCTCTTCTTCTTCTTGCACTTCTTCCTGCCCTGCTGTGCCACTTGTGTGTGTGTCTCAGCTCCTCAGGCTGGACCCCTTCTCTCTGAACTCTATCAACCAAAAGCCCTCATGGTCTTCTGTCTTCTTTTTCTTCTCTTCTCTCCTGTTATGGGACCAAAAGTCTTCCCAGGACCTGTGGGCATCACTCTGACTCCAATGATCCAAGGATTCTTGTGGAGACACTGCTCCCTCCAGTGGAAAAATGCTCCAACTTTGGCATAAATAAGATTAGAAAGGAGCTGAGGACACCAGGTTGTTCTTCACTGGCTGGAGGAGAGCAATAGAAGTCACCCCCTCTCTCCATCCTGGGAGCATGAGAGAGAATAAGGGAAAAACCTCAAGAAGTGGTTAAAAATCCTTGAATTTTATTCTTTTTGACCTGCTTAAGCACAGGGAGCAGCCCCTGGGGAAAGGTTAGAGTGAAGCCCTTTACTTTCTGAGCTGCTGCTTCTTTCTTCTACTTCTCTTTCCTCCCTGGATCTCTCTCCCAGTCAGTTCTGTGCCACTGCTGTCCTGATCCCAGGGTCTGGAGGGACACAGTGGGACTCAATTTGCCCTTTATTATCCAGGTCAGGAGGAAGAGGAAGAAGAGGAGACTGAAGAAACCAAGGCAGAAGGTGTGTGGTGGCTTCCTCAGGGCTTCCCATGGCTTGGTGGGATACCCAGCACATGATGTGTGGTCACTGGTGGGACAGACTGGTGTCAGGGTGCTGGGACCCCTCTGTGCTGGATGCTCTCACCCCTGGATGCTCAAATTTCTCCCCTTTCCTTTTCAAACAGAACAAGAAGATGAAACCAAAGAACCAGGAGAAGGTAAAAGAGGAAGAGAGGAGGAGGAACCAGTTCAGTTCTGATCCCAGTCCCCTGAGGCACTGGGGGGGGGGTTTGGTGTTGAATTCACCCACTACTGAAGGTAGAGAAGGTGGGAAATGGAGCAGAACTGCCCTGGCCATGCTCTCCATCAGGGTTGGGGCAGCAGGATGCCCACAGGAGGGATGGCTTTGTGCTGCCAAGGTAAGAAATTCACCCAAAATAGAGAAGGAGAGGGTAGTGCTGCTGCTTTACCACCCTGAGCTCTTAAAAACCTCATCTGGGTTCCTCCTGGAGAGGAGCTGGGGCTCTCCTGGTCTGTCTGCAGGTGAGGGGTGTCCATGAGGGACCTTCTGTGCATCCTGGAGGGATGAAGTTGGGTTTTACAGAGGGAAGAAAGGAAGAACTTGTTTGTAGTGCTCCACTGTGTCCATAGACATGGTCCAAAGCTTTTTGTTTTCCACAGGTGGAGAGGGGGAGCGGGAGCAGGAGCCTGGAGAGGGTGAAGTTTCCATCTTTTTTCTCTGGGGAGGGAGGGTTGGACTGTCCCTTTGCCTGTGCAAAATCCATTCTGCCCAGCCAGAAGCATCACCATGGGCTTTGGCACACAGATGGACACCCCACTGCATGTTGAAGGGGAGGGGGAAAGGGGCAGCTTGGCTTGGTTTTATGGGGTTTGGTCAAGGTGTAGAAGAAAATGCCTCTCTGAGACTAACTTTCTCTTTGTCTCCTGCTCCTGGGCTCCTGCAGGTGAAGCCAAGCCAAAACCCAAGTAAGTGCTGGTGCATTTTCTCTGGTGCAAGGTCTGGTGCCTGGCAAAGGGTCGTGGCCAAGTTTCCTGCAGCTTCCAGAGTTATTCCAGCCATGTGGGTGCCCTGGAGAGCTTCCCAGGAATGCCAGAGGTCTTCCTCTGAGGCTGTCCAGCTGGCAACCTGGCTAAGAGAAGAGGGCTGGTTGGATCAGTGCATGGATGTGAAGCACCATCCTGTCTCAGGTGTCTCCTGCAGCCTCACCATCCTCCTTATCTTTGATTCTAGGGTCTTCATGCCAAACCTGGTGCCTCCTAAAATCCCAGATGGGGAAAGACTGGATTTTGATGTGAGTAGAGACTCCAAAGTCAACCCCTGGGAGGTCCATCCCTCACATTGCTCCTCCACACTGTGCCCAGCAGCTCTTGAGGGCTTCAATGGGGAGAGAGTCACCACCTCTCTTCCCACCCAGGACATCCACCGTAAGCGCATGGAGAAGGACCTGAATGAGCTCCAGGCTCTCATTGAAGCCCATTTTGAGAGCAGGAAGAAGGAGGAAGAGGAGCTCATCTCTCTCAAGGACAGGATTGTATGTCTGCAGCCCTCCCCACCTATGGCTGCTGCCATCCTCTCTCTCCTGGGGGCAAACAGCCCTCATCCTTCCCCCACAGCTCCAGCAGCAATATCTGGGACATCCCATGTCTTTGCAAGACAAAGCTTTGCATCTCAGACACATTTTTTACCCCAGAGTCTGGGAAGCTGCTGCCTTGCTGTGGTGCCTCNAGAGGGCATCCACAACCTCTCTGGGCAACCTCTTCCAGGGTCCCACCACCCTCACAGCAAAGAACTTCCTTCTTTTCTCCAGCCTAAGTCTCCCCATCCATCACTTCTAGTCCTGCCATCCCATATCTATTCAAAAGTCCTTCCCCAGCCTTTCTGTAGCCCCCTTCAGGTATTGAGAAGCTCCTCAGGGGTCACCCCTGAGTCTTTTCCAGGCTCAACAACCCCAACTCCTTCAGCCTGTCCCCATAAGGGAGGTGTTCCAGCCCTCTCAGCATCTCCATGACCATCTCCAACAGCTCAATGTCCTTATTTTGGGGGCTTCTCACCCCGCCGAGGATGTGACCCCATCTCCCCACGTGCTCCTTCTCCTTTTGGGTGACATGAGGGCTACAGATCTGTCCTCAGGGGTGTCAGGATTTTTGGGGTGAAGGATGTAGCTCTTAGGGTTGGAGAGGAGTTTGGGGGGTGTCCATCCCATCACGGTGTCCCCCTGCAGGAGCAGCGGCGGGCGGAGCGGGCGGAGCAGCAGCGCATCCGCAGCGAGAGGGAGAAGGAGCGACAGGCTCGGATGGCGGTGAGTCCTTCCTCCAGAGGATGAGATCCTGGGATGCTTTTGGGGTGTTGTATAAAAACCATCCCCCTGAGGTCTCCATCCATCCCCTCCCAACCTTCTTCCCCCCATCCCTGCAGGAGGAGCGAGCTCGCAAAGAGGAAGAGGAGGCGCGGAAGAGGGCTGAGGAGGAGGCGAGGAAGAAGAAAGCTTTCTCCAACATGCTGCACTTTGGGGGGTACATGCAGAAGGTATCACCCTCCTCCTGATGGTCACAGTGATGCTCCTGGGAAGGGCTGGGCTCCACAGCACCCTGGTAGATTGGAGTTTCTAGGAGCAGAAGAAGACAAGCCACCAGTGGGTCCCTGCAGCAGCCAGAGGGACAAAGTTTGCTGAGAGCTCTGCTTTGCACAAGCTGGGGAGAAGGGTCCAGACTTGCTCTGGGGACAGGGATGGAGGTTTGGGGGGTTGTGTTGGGGTGTCTTGGTCACTATTGCCAACATTTTTTTTAGGACCTCGATGTACTTGCACAGTGCGACCAGCAGAGGGCGCCAGGGGCAGGGCTGGGGATAGAGCAAAAGATGGGCACATCCATCCATCCTTCATTCCTTCTTCCTTCCCTCCCTTCCTTCCCACTGATGGTTTCCTCACTCAGACAGAGAAAAAGGGTGGGAAGAGGCAAACGGAGAGGGAGAAGAAGAAGAAGATCCTGAGTGAGCGGCGGAAGCCCCTGAACATCGACCACCTGAGTGAAGACAAGCTGAGGTGAGACCTGCAGGAGGAGAAGGGCTCTGCTTTGGCTCTCACCTCCTGGGGCAGGATCCTGGGCAATGAGGTGAGACCTGCAGGAGGAGAAGGGCTCTGCTTTGGCTCTCACCTCCTGGAGCAGGATCCTGGGCAATGAGGTGAGACCTGCAGGAGGAGAAGGGCTCTGCTTTGGCTCTCACCTCCTGGAGCAGGATCCTGGGCAGTGGGGAGATGGATTCCTGGGGTCTGCAGCCCAGATAAGCCACAGTTAGATGATGAATTAGATGATGTGACACCCTCCTGTGGCTCCATGGCTCCATGACCAAGCTGCAGGTGACAGAGCCAGCCATGAGAGGGAGCTCAGACCACACGAGTGGGACATGTGTGACCCACCTCACCCATGGCTCTGGTCCTTCATGGGCAAACGCATCCCTGGTTGGGCAAGGAGCCCTCAGAGTCCTGTCCTGGGGGTACAGGAGAGATGGTGGCACTACTGTCCCATCCCCATGAGGCATGTCCCCATCTCTACATTGTCACACTGACTTTCCCCACAGGGACAAGGCCAAGGAGCTTTGGCAAACCATCCGTGACCTGGAGGCTGAGAAGTTTGACCTGCAGGAGAAATTCAAGAGGCAGAAATATGAGGTGAGCCCTGAGCTCCTCCATGAGCTTGTTCTCCTCCCTCCCACCTTCACCTCCTCCCTCCCCTTCTTCCCTGGCTGAGGGGGGTTGGAACTAGCTGATCTTTAAGATCCTATCCATCCCAAACTATTGTATGGTTCAATCTGTCCAATCTTCACCACCCATCTTGCAGATCAACGTCCTCCGAAACCGAGTCAGTGACCACCAGAAAGTGTAAGTCCTTGGGCAGCCCAAACATCTCTCCTTGGGGTCTCTTATCCTTCCAGCTCCTGTCTCCCCTGGCCCAAATTCCCTCTTGCACCCTTGCACCACCCACTCCTGCTCTTCTCACTCCTGTCCCAGGGACCTTGGTCCAGCTGCTCTGTCCTCATTGAGTCCCACCAAACTTCCCCCTGTCCCAAAGACCCCATCTGATCCCTGGGGAGTCCCCAACTCTTCACATGGATCCTTGGGGTCCTGCCTCCAGCCACCTCCATCTGTCCCATGGCTCTGCCCAGCATCTTAGGGGGAAAGCTGCTGGAGATCCCAGCTGGTGTAGGAGGGGGGATGCCATGGGCTGTGTGAGCCCCACAAGGTCCCCATGTCCACATCCCCTGTGCAGAAATGAGGGTCCTTCATAACCCACCCTCACCCCTGGGAGCAGCATCCTGCTCTCACATCCCCATCCCACCCCAGCATCTCCCAGGAGAGCTGCTCAGCCCCTTGTGCCAGGTAACAGCATCTCCCCCCCCTCCTCTCACACCAAATCTCTCTTCTCTTCTGCCCCAACATGACCTGATCCTGCAGCAAAGGGTGAGTAGGGGCTGCTCCTGACTGCTCTGTCTCTCCCACTGCACGTGTGCTGCTGCATGGACACTGGGGTGGCACCAGGATGACAGTAGGGCTGATGGAGGAGGTTTTGGAGTGATGTGGTGGGTCCTGGCTAACAGCTTCACAGCTTCTAACCCTTGGGAGAAGGATTCTGCAGCCATTGTCACCCTACAGCAACCAGAAATCCAACTCAGCTCTTCTCTGAAGGATCCTTGGGATGGAGAAACATGGGGAGGGAATTTGGGATCCTTAGAAACACCTGGCACAATGCATGAGCTTGGCCCCAACCACATGGACTCACTCAGGGTTGGAGGTTTTACCTTCTTTCCCACAGGGTAGAAGGAGATGGCTTGGTTCTCTTTGCTGGTGGCATCCACCTTGTTCCTCTTTTCATTGTCCCTGGTGGCATCCACCTTGTTCCTCTTTTCTCTGTCCCTGATGCCTTTTTGCTCTGCTTTTCTGCTTCCCTTCCAGCTCAAAGGCTGCCCGTGGCAAGACCATGGTGGGAGGAAGGTGGAAATAGATGTGTCTGAGGGCAAAGGAGGCTCAGCCCTGGAGAGGTGCCCTCCCTTTTGGCTCACCACCTGCCTTCCCCACCTCCTGGAG
>VZTY01022530.1:0-35046 GCA_013400935.1 Turnix velox | reverse complement strand
TGCCGCGGCTACCGGGGCTCTGTCTGCTGGGGCAGGATGAGGGGATTAGTGGGGCAGTCCCGGAGCTACCCGAGAGGCGGTTTTCTGCCGTCTCCGCCCGTTCCCGCTCTCCGCGCGCAGGGCCGCGGCCCGCACCCTGGGTCACGTATTCCGGGGCTCCGCTCTCAGGGCTTCTCCGGGGTGACCGGGGGAAGGAGGGGTACGGCTGGGTGATGTGCTGCTCTCCCGGCTGACCGGTTTTTGGGCTGCTTCTCCCGTCCCAGCAGTGCGGAAGGCTGGTAAACGGGGAAACAGTGCTAGTCCTGGGATCGGTCTGCCCAGAGCAGGAAGGGAAACAGACGCTCCGACCGCTGCTATCGGGGTATTAAATTTGAGGGACCAAAGCTGAGGGACACCCTTAAACCTGGGGTGTCTGAGTGAGTGTCTGCAAGGTGTTGGGGCTGTGGGAGAGACCTGGAGTGCTCTCTGAAGCACTGCTCTGTATGGGGGGGAGGAGGAGGTTTCTCCCTCTTCTGCCTCTTTATCAGAGGTTAAAATAATAAACTTCATTTATTGGTGTGTAGTGAGGACCAGGATGAGCTGCATTGCCAGGACACAGACTCGGATGTGCCGGAGCAGCGGGATGGGAGGTGTAAGGTCAAGTGGACACAAGAAGAGGTGAGTGAAGGCCTGGCAGTTGCTGAGAGCAAGTAGGTTTGGATTTGCCTCTGTCTGGGCCTTGGATGCCTTCACCCAAGCAATCTTCATTGACCACGACATCACTTCCTGCTGCCATGCCCCTGGTGAAGACCATATGTCTGTTTTGCTGGTGTGAGTGAAGGTCTTAATGAGGTTGGGAGGTTCAGAGGGTGTTGAAGTGTAGCCTGGAGAACAAGAGCTCCAGCCACTCTAGCTTAACCAGAAAGCCTTGAGTTAGGCATTTGCATCCTGCAGCATTCTTGTGAGCATAGAGGCTTTCCAGAGGATGGCTGAGGCCTCCAGTAAGCTGAATTGTGCAGTGGAAATGTCATAGAATCGTTTGAGTTGGAAAAGATCTTAAAGATCATCTAGTTCCAACCCCCCCCTGCCATAGGCGCTATGCAGGAAGCGAAAGTTTTATACTTTATACCTCCCGCTAGACCAGGTTGCTCAGTGCCTTGTCCAGCCTGGCCTTAAACACCTCCAAAGAAGGGGCATCCACAGCCTCTCTGGGCAACCTGTTCCCGTGTTTCACCACTCTTGCTGTAAAGAATTTCCTTCTTATATCTACCCTGAATGACTGCCCTCCCTTTTCATAGCAGAAGCAGGGATCATGGCTTAGTCATCCTGGCACAGAGCCTAAATAAGTTGGGATAGTCATAGAATTATAGAAGAGTTATGGTTGTAAGAGATCTTTTAAGATCATTAAAAGATCATTAAGTCCAACTGTTAACCTAGCACGAAGTCCACCACTAAACCATGTCCCTCAACACCACAGCTACCTGTCTTTTAAATACCTCCAGGGATATCAATTGAATCACTTTCCTGTGTTCCAATGCTTGACAACCCTTTCAGTGAAGATTTTTTTCCTACTATTCAGTCTCTCCCCTGGTGCAAACTGAGGCCATTTCCTTGTGTCCTTATCACTTGTTACTTGGGAGAAGAGACAAACTCCCGGCTCAGTATTCCCTCCTTTCTCTTCCTCTTTCCTGTGGTCTGGACACCAAGTAAGATGGTCTGTGTGGAGATCAAATCCTTGAGCTTGTGTTTGGCAGGGAATTATTTTCTGTTTGTCCAGACAGAGCACACAGGCAAGGACACCTATAGTAGGCTTTTTGTGAGCTCCAAGTATGGGCAAATGTGTTCTCTTATCACAGTTCATGAAAGATGCTGTAGAACCCAGTAGACAATAGTGCCCAAAGACAACAGAGCACCAGGCTAGTTGTGATACCCTTTCTTGTCAACTTTCCTGTCCAAGCAAAAGCAGTGACTGCTGGGAGAAGAACTGTCTGTCCAGGAGTGTTCTGGACTGAATAAGCAGGTAGCCTTGACCACAGGGTTTGGAACCAGACTGTACTGAGGCAGAGCTGAGCTCTTTGTTTTATACTTGCTGTATGAGGTTGTGCTAGTGCAGAGCCCAGGACCAGTCTGTTCCAGCTGGGCTCCATGCAGTGGAGTGCTCCCAAAGTATGCTGTGAGTTACATTCCTCTCCTGAGCGTAGTGTACCAAAAAGCTGTTCCTGACAGTTCAAAATGCTCAGCTTGTTCTCTTGATGCCACCAGCCCAGGGGTGCCTGTGGTGTGTGTTGCCTCAGTGTATGTGAAAGTAGTTGTCTTTGTTCTTTGCAGGATGAGCAGCTGAAGATGTTAGTAAGACATTACGGGCAGAATGACTGGAAGTTCCTGGCCAGTCACTTTCCTGTAAGTGACCCCTTGTCTAGCTGGGAATTGTAGTGTTTGCATGTTGCTTCTTGTGTTCAGTGCTGTGGTTCTCTGTGTCTGTGCAGCCCCTCGTACAGTGGGACTCTGTTCTGTGAATGCAGCTCCAGGAAATGGTGCTCCTTCAGGGCAGGGAGACATCTTTCTTGCACAGAGGATTTTGAAGGGCAAGTCTGTTGGAGCTGGAATGAGGAACTGAGGTTCCTCTCCCTGTGCATAGTGCCCTAGTCTGCATTATTCATATGCTTCTGCAGATTTTCTGTGGGACAGCTTGTGTCTGTGGGGACTGCTGTTGCTGTAGAGGCTTGCTTTTGGAGACTGATCTAACACGTGGCTGCTCTCATTCCTTTCCTAGAATCGCAGTGATCAACAGTGTCAATATCGATGGCTGAGGGTGTTAAATCCAGACTTGGTTAAGGGTCCTTGGACCAAAGAGGAGGACCAAAAGGTAAGTCAGGACTGTGAGGATGTGAGTACAGACTGTGACTGTGTGCAGAGAGGTTGGGGGTGTCAGACTCTCATGTCTCTTCTTGTAAACCGTGGGAAATTCTTTCCAGTGGTGGATTCCCAGGAGAGTAGCACTCTGACCTGTTCTGAAAGACGAGTGCAGCCATGGTCATGAAGAGCAGAAGCAGGTCTAGGCCTCTTTAGCTAAGTACCTTTTCCCTTTCACACAGTACTGTTAGAGTAGGCTGCCAAGGGGAATAGAGAGAGGAAAGGGAATTAATTAATTTGCCTGATGCCAGATCTCCAACTGACCTGGCCATGTTCACCTAAGAGAAAAATAAAACTTGTGTTTCCTCATGGTAGTGTCTTGTGCCTGAAGTTGTTGTCTGAGGTTGGCTTAGTGAATTATGACTTCTGCAAGACTTTTTCTGTGTTTATTCCAGACAGAACTGAGAGGGACCAGCTCAGGTAGATTCATCTTGATGTATTTCAAAAGAAGTTGTAATGAATTCCAAACTTTACCATGGTTTTCTGCTGCAAAATCTACTAGTTTGTTGGATTGTTTCTAACACTTCTGCTCTTCCATTTCATTCCCTTTTAGTCCCATTACAGGCTGTTGTGGTCCTTTTTACCTCCCACCTGTGTTGTGTTTGACATTTATCCACATGTCCTGAGAAACTTATCATGACGCTCTTCTGCTTTCTAACAGCAGAGCAATAGCTGCATTTCCCCTTACCTTTGCATGTTCTGACTCTACCAGCCTACCCAGTCATGGTTCCCACTGCCATCCTGGCCAGGCTTGGCTACAGCTTTCTCCTACTGACACTGCACATTGTTTTGCTCTGCAAGCACTCCAGTTCTTTAGACTGCCTCTCAGTTTGGTGTCTTTTGTCCATCTGTCTGTGCATGATAAATAAGGATTTTTTGGTAGGGACATTTGTTATAGACCAAGAGCATTTTGAGGATCACTTGCCTCCCCATGCCTTTCAGCTAGCCATGGTAGAACATGTTCTTTAGGAACCTCTCAGTCACCTGTAAGATTTTGGTCCACTGAATGTTGCAGGCTATAGATTGTTTTGTTCTGACAGTGCCATAGACATATTGTAGGGTCTTGAGAGACTCCCTGCCTGGAAGCATTTGCATTGAACCTCAGACATAAGTGACAATGCCCTGAGTGAAGAGGAAGTGACAGAGTGAATGACTCTTAAGTGGATATGGTTAGTTTTTGCTCTGGAGTTTTACCTCTGTGTCAAGGTGCCAATGAGGCATGGAGCTGCAGCCTATTCTGGGTGTAGCTCTTGTAGTGAAGCTGTGCCTCTCTGTCCCAGTGGGCAGACTAGTACATAGCTCATGGAGACTGTTGTCATGTGGCCAGGTCCTTAGGAGGGCACAGGAGCTGAGCTTGGCCCTTGCTCAGAAACAGATACGTTTGTCTAAACCTGGGTCTCTCTTCCTCTGGTGCAGTCTCCACCCCATCTTCTGTGAGCAGTGATCTGTGTTCACAGGTGCCATGTGCCAAAATGCCTGTATGGAAACTGCCCTTTTAAGAAATCAGGCTAAACTGCTCTCACTGTGTTAGTACACCTGATTGTCACTGCTGGATCCCACCAGTTTTTTACATTTGCCTTTATGGTGGTCCCAAGAAAGGTGATGAGCAAAGCCTGAAGATGACTGTGTTTACCTTCCCCTCCTTTATTCCTTTCTTTATTTCCCTCCCACTTTCTTCCAAGGTAATTGAACTGGTTAAAAAATATGGCACTAAACAGTGGACACTCATTGCCAAGCACCTGAAAGGGCGGTTGGGGAAGCAGTGCAGGGAGCGTTGGCATAACCACCTGAACCCTGAGGTGAAGAAGTCCTCGTGGACAGAGGAGGAGGATCGCATCATTTTTGAGGCCCACAAGGTCCTGGGAAATCGTTGGGCAGAGATTGCCAAGCTGCTGCCTGGAAGGTAGGACCTCTTTTACTCCCTGGTGCCTTCACAGTTGGGTGTCCTTTGGGAATCCATGTGTTGGGCTCACAGGATGAGGCTGGAGAGCACATAGGAGCTGTCAGTTGTACTTTAAATCTGCTGCGAATGTTGGTTTCTTTTTTCTTCTGCTTTCTCTACAGGACTGACAATGCTGTGAAGAATCATTGGAACTCCACTATCAAACGGAAGGTGGACACGGGAGGCTTCCTCAATGAAACTAAGTCCAGCTCACTATACTTGCTTGTAGAGGTGGATGACAAGGAGAGCCAATGTCAAACGAGAGCTGAGAACCAGGTACTGCACCAGCATTTGCATCAGGTGACTGGGTTAGTCCCCTGCTCTGCTAATGCACGTTAGAGCTGTTGGCTCACCCTTCTTCTGCCTTTGCTGTAGCCTGGTGTCTTCTTGGAGAGCCTATGCCCTCCTCCAGCTTTCCCCAAGACATTGACTCTTGGGAGATCTCAGTCTCCTGGACCTGGAGGTGTGATGTGAGTCTGAGTGTGCCATCCAGGCAGACAGCAGTCTGTTAGTGCTGTTACCTTGCCAGTCCCAGCGTAGGGTCTTTACTGAAGACTGGAGATTGTTGCATTGTTACTGGTGAGAGACAGTGTGGGGGGCATGGTGTAGAGATACTGTGTTTCTTTTCTCTAAAAAAAGGAAGCAGGGGAAGTACACCCATTCGTTTTTTCTCATGAAGAGAGCATGTGGTTTTCAAAGGCAGGCTCTTGAAAAGCAGGAAATGCAGAGTTAATATGACCTGCTTGGCCTTTGTTCAAGTTTTTCTTGGGATACTATGAAGTAAAATCTCCAATTAAACTGTCCTGTGCTCATTATGTTGCATGGACTCCTGCTCAGATAGTGCATGGGGCAGAGAAGTGAAGAGAATGGGGATGTGAAACAAAGTGAATGGCAGGTAGGAGGGCAGGCAGGGATGAATGTGTCCAGAGACCCTTGCTGTTTGTCCCCAGGAGTTGACATTGTTCCCTTGGTTTCTACTAACAGCTGGACTTTTCTTTGTTGTATTTGCAAAGGCTGTCCTGCCAAACTGTCCGGTCTCTGAAATAAAGGAAGAGGACATCAGTGATGAGGAAGTGACAGGTGTACAGGAGTTACCTCCTGAGCTGCCAGCTGCTCAACTGGCAGAGCATAACGCTGAGGGGACTCCAGATGATGCAGTACCTGAGAACAGCCCTTCATCTGTCACCTCCCCATACAAATGGGTTGTTGAAGCTGCCAGCTATTTGTACCCAGCGTCTGGGCCAGCATTTAATGAAGCTTTGGACATGATTGAATCGGTAAGTGACAGCCTCTTGCTTCTCTAGCTAATGCAGGGAGACTGATCACCACCCTTTTCCCTTGAGTGAACATGCTGTGTTCATCTCATGGGCTCTCCTTTTTTCCCCTTTTATGGGATGGGATGGCACAGGACAGACTGGGAGTAGGCCAGGCTCATTTGCAGTGTGAAGGACAGGCCCCTTCACACTGGGATGGTGTCACCTACCATTTTCTTTCAGTGGAGGTAGCTTCACTGAAACTAGTAATTTGGGGCCAATTAAGCAATACTGAGATCTCCAGGGTGATGGAGGCTGCCTAGAGTCAGTAGAATGCTTTGCTGCCATTGGAGGGAGATGTCACTACAGCCACCACCTTGCCTGAGGAATTCATGAGCTGATTATCTTTGAAGGATCCACTTTACATCTGTATAGGAGGACTGAGAGTCCAAGGCTGAAAGGTCCATCTGTGGGTCTTTAGGGCCTGTTTGTATGGGCCTTGGGGTATTGGTGGGGTTGAGCTGTGAAGCAGCTGATCTCTGATCTAGTCTGTTTATTTTTAATCTGCTTTTAGCTGTGAGTGTTAGAGCAGAGCCCCATCTCCAGCTGTGTTGATGTGCCCAAGACAGTAGTTTGGTGTTGGGTGACAGTCACTTTATTCAGACTTTGTCCCCAGGCCTGTCCCTAGCTGCTTTTTTTTTGTCCCCTCTGTATGCAGAGAGCTGCAGCTGTTTGTGCAGCTGGGCCCTGAACTCAACTGGGAAACCAACCTTCCGTGAATAGGAAAATCTGCCCTGTGCACAAACAGCAGCTTTCAGTGGGGTCACTTCTCTGCTCTGGTTCTCGGCTGTGCTGGCAGTAGAAGGGAGGAGGGGTTGAGCTGTGCTTTAGCCATGATCCTTGCAAAAGCCAGCCCAGTAATACACACCTGCTTAATTCACCTCCCAGTTCATCTCTGCATCCTCACTGGTTGGCTGCTCTGCTTTCTTTCCTGGGCTGCTTCTGATGGTTTCCCTTGTGTGCAGGACCCAGATGGGTGGTGTGATCTGACCCAGTTTGACTTGCCTGAGGAACCCTCTGCCGGCAGCAGCAGTAGCAGCAACAGCCCGGTGAGGCAATCCCCCAGCAAGCCACTGCCATCCCTGCCCAATGTCACCGAGTACCGCCTGGATGGCCACACCATCTCTGACCTGAGCAAGAGCAGCAAGGGGGAGCTCATCCCCATCTCTCCACATGCTGAGATGAGCTTTGGCACCCCGCCCTCTGTGCTGAAGAGGCAGAAGAAAAGGAAGATCTCCCTCTCCCCTGTCACAGAGAATGCCACCAGCACCAGCCTTTCCTTCCTTGACTCCTGCAACAGCATGACACCCAAGAGCACCCCTGTCAAGACACTGCCCTTCTCGCCATCTCAGGTATGGAGCTATGGCGGAGCCTGGTCTCTGCTACTCTGCCTGGGCTTGGTCATGAGCTCAGAAGCATATTAATGCTCTGTCTGCTTGCTTGGTACCATGTATCCCATCAGCTCTGCCAGCTTTGTTTGTTTCCTTCTTTGAATGGGGCAGAGCCAGCATATATGGGGTGTGTGTGTCTGCTGAAACAAGGTGCAGATCTGGCACCGCTTGTTCCAAGTGTTGTTTCTGCTGTGGGAGGGACCAGCTAGTGTCTGCCTCTGGGAATTTTTACAGCATTCAGGAAGCCCAGTTGTCCTGTGTGATGTGGAGGACGTGCGCTCACTGTGAGGATTTGCAGATTTATTAGCTTGCCTGCTGCAGGATGGATGGAGAGCATAGTGCTTCTGTCCCTGGAGCATTACTGTCCCAGCTGTGGATGACAAAGTTGTAACAGTGACAAGTGACTTTCCCTGTTTGTTTCCAGTTAAGTCATGCAGACAGGCTTGGTAGCACACACTCTGTGCAGATCTCTAAGTTGATGTACTTTAAAAAAATGTTCTTTCAGCCTTTGTGGTGACTCCTACAGTGTCCACACGTTCCCATATGTATCATCTCAGAGCACTTATGTTGTTCAAGCCCTTTGGTGTCTCGTGTGTCAACGGGGAGGAGTTCTGTCTATCAAACAGAATAAAGGCTCCTGCATTTTCCCTCATATTTGGGGTAAAAATGACTGGGCAGAGGGGAGAGGGAGGGTGGAAATGACTCATGGAAAAAATTACTTGTGGTGCTATGCTGGGATGCTTGAGACTGAATATTTTTTTTTCTTTCCTGTGCTGTGCAGTTCTTAAACTTTTGGACCAAACAAGATACACTAGAACTGGAGAACCCATCTCTGACCTCTACGCCTGTGTGCAGTCAGAAGGTGATAGTCACCACCCCTCTGCACAGGGACAAGACCCCTCTGCTCCAAAAGAACTCAGCGTAAGTATTTTCTTCTTCCTTCTCCACCATCTCCACTTTACCAGTGTCCTCTTCAATGCAGGATTCTGGTCCAATTCAAATACACACTGCCAATACTTCTACTAGAACTACTGAGAGAGGGGCAGGGCAGGCTGGGGTTTCTTTAAACTGATGTTTCCTGAAAATAGTTCCTCTCTGAGCTGCAGGGAACAAGTGTCCCATCTGACTGGGGCCATGGCCAAAGGAAGACCATTGTGCTCAGCTGGGTGGGGTGTTGCCTTCTATGCATCTCTCTGTGAGAGAGAGCTGTGTTGTGAGCCTTCTGCCATAAGTTAAGGGGATTTAATTTTCTCAAGAGCTTCTGAGATCCCTCCCTTTAGCTCAGCCCTCTCTGCTCTGCCTAATCTGATGGTTGTTACCCAAGGTGCTGTACCAAGTGAGAAGGGATGGTCTGCACAGGTCTGGCAAACAAGCAGCACAGTGTTTGGAGTGCTGACAGTGCTAACAAAGCCCCTTTGTTTTTGACCTGTCTCAGAGTAGCTTCCCTGTCCAGACTGTTCAAGCTGACTTGGCTGCTCTAAGTGCATTTGCACTCTAGACTTTTACTGGTCCAACTGTGACTGTCACAAGCACAGGCTAGGCCCAAGTGGGTCTGTGGAGATTACTTTCTGATTGATTCTTCATCTTTCCCACTCTCTGTCACAAGGTTTGTCACACCGGACCAGAAGTATGTAGTGGACAATACACCTCACACCCCCACGCCCTTCAAAAATGCCCTGGAGAAATATGGACCAATTCGGCCTCTGGTGAGTACTGGGCAGGTCTGCTAATGGCAGAAACAATGGGTGCAAATGGGTCATGGGCTGGTTGCAGTGGAGCCATGAGCCAGCTCTTATCTGTGCCATAGCTAAGTGCAGATGATAGTTCTAGGCTGAGATGGAAAGATGAAGGGGACAGAGTCATGGACTTTTATTTCATACACAAACTGGCCCTTGAATCAAGCTGCAGTGCTTGGCTTCTATGACCTTAAAGAAAAGCAAGTAAATTACCTACCTGGGCATCACTGTGGAGCTGAGTCTCTTGGGAAATCCCAGTATTCCATGCATACTGGTCTCTTGATGGCATATTTGGGTTCAGATAAGAACCTCTTGTGTTTGTTTTTCCACTGTGAGCCTCTAGTGGGTCCCCCGTTTCCATTATCCATTGAGGAATACCAGGGAGTCTGCCCAGTGTACAAACTGCCCTGTGCTCTCTCTTCTCCTTTTCACACCAGCCTCAGACTCCTCACCTGGAAGAAGACTTGAAAGAAGTGCTCCGAAGTGAAGCTGGCATCGAACTCATCATAGAGGATGATGTGAAGCCTGAGAAACAGAAGAGGAAACAAGGGGTGAGCTGACTTTTGCATCCAGTACCTGCTGCTGGGCTACCCTGTGCTGTTGAGGTGTATTTTGACTGCTTTTGTTTGTCTTCTGTTGATGTTGAGGTTGGGGTTTTTTTGGTGATTTTTTTTTCTGTCACTTGGCTGCTGTCTTTTAATTGGCAAGGGATTCCTGTGATTAAAGCCTGCTTAGAATGCTGCCAGCTGTGTCCTCACTTGTGCTAAACTTGGGATATGCTAGGAGATCACAGAATCACAGAATATCAGGGATTGGAAGGGACCTCATGAGATCATTTATTCCAATCTCCCTGCCAGAGCAGGAACACCTAGACCAGGTCATACAGGAAGGCATTCAGGCAGTTTTTGAATGTCTCCAGAGAAGGAGACTCCACAACCTCTCTGGGCAGCCTGTTTCAGTGTTCTGTTACCCTCACTGTGAAAAAGTTTTTTCTTCCATTTCTCTGGAACCTTCTATGTTGCAGCTTGTACCCATTTCCCCTTGTCCTGTTGTTGGAGGTCACTGAGAAGAGGCTGGCTGCATCCTCCTGACACTCACCCTTTACATATTTATAAACATTAATGAAGTCCTCCCTGAGTCTCCTCTTTTCCAAGCTAATGAGACCCAGCTCTCTGTTATCCCTCGTAAGGGAGATGCTCCAATCCCTTCATCATCTTTGTTGCTCTGTGCTGTACCCTCTCCAGCAGTTCCCTGTCCTTCCTGAACTGAGGGGACCAGAACTAGACACAATATTCAATCTCTCTAACCTGCAGGAGAGACTTGGGGTACTCTTAGCATGTCTATGGCAACCTGGGCTCCCCGAAGGCTAGTATGCAAACTCTCTTGGCTTAATTGTCCTGTTGGCAATTTCTTCTCCTTTCCTGCTGAAAGGTGCTTGCTTCCTCTTCTAAAATGGTGGCTCTTGATGCCAGTTGGAGAGCACTGTGCTGTGCCCTGTGGTAGATAAGGCTGCTGCACACAATCTTCTTGAGGTGCTGGTGCAGTGCAGAGCTGGGGTGATGTGGGCTTGGTGTGCACCCTGAGGGGATCAGTTCCCTGAGCTGATTCTTGCTGACATTTCTGTTTCTGTGTCCCCCAGTTGCGCAGGAGTCCCATCAAGAAAGTCCGCAAGTCTCTGGCCTTGGATATTGTGGATGAAGATATGACACAAAATATACCTTCCCTGACCAAGACTATCTGTTTCAAAAGAGCCCAGGTGAGGGAATGACCGTGCTCAGAGCAGAGATGGAGCTGGGTCCTGCTCCAAGGAAAGCCTGTGCAAAGCAGTGACAGGAAGCTGCCTTTGAACAGCACATGTGGGTGTGGATGAAGGGTTGGATTTATCAGCTGGTCTCTTGGCCTGGCCACCTGTCAGCCCTCTTTTGGGCAAGTTAACTTGTTTCCTTAAACTTTTCTTTTTGCTCCCCTTTGCAGCCTGTGAATTTCCTGTCGAGGTCCCTGAACGTCTCCTCCTCAAGCAGGAAGAAGGACAGTGGTGTGCTGAACAGAGCCTTTGTGCAAGTGCAGCCAGAGAAAATGTCCCGTGGCAAAGTGCCAAGCCGTTTGAGACCACCAGCCCCGGTAAGGGCAAGGGGATGAAGCTCTGTGCACTCCTGCATAGGTACCCTTGTGTTGTCTAGGCTGTCTTTGCACTTAGGCTTGGGTGAAGTCATGGAGCACTCTGGTAGTTTGCAGTCTCTGGAAGGCATTAACAATGCCTCTGGGGATGAGCCTGAGGCTGTTTTCAAGTCCCAGAAGAGTTTCAGTGTTGTCTTCACTGACCAGCCTTGGCTCATCCTTCACTGAGCACTGCAGCCAAGAGAGCTGCAGTGGTCCCTGTCTGTTGTGAAAGCTCTTTCTCCTTGCATATAAGTGCTCCTCAGCCAGAGTAATGCCTTCCTCTTTTCAAAATGAACCCTACTTAAACACTTCCATTTTATTTCCTTTCCTAGGCAGGGCTATATTGCTCTGAGAGTTAATAAATCCATACGGATACCAGAAGGGGAATGACTTAAAGGTGACACTCAGCCTGTGGTGTGCAGTGAAATCCCATTGCCCAAAGACAGCAGGGCTCTCTGCAGTGTTGCTGGGCTCTTGGGATTTACTGGGTCAGACTGTTGCTGATAGCAGTGGCAGTTACTTAGCTCACCTAGCTATGGGCTGACCCTAAACCCAGTCCCAAAGCCATGCTGAGACTACATGAGGCACTATTACTGTAACCAAATGCTGAAGCTCAAGCTCTGGTTGTTTGCAGAGCTCATTGAAGTGGTATTTTCTGTCCAGGGTACTGTATATATCTTGGCTGCATTTTTCAGAGGATTTGCAAGATTTTTCTTAGGGTTTTTTTCTTCAGCATACCACATGGGACCCCTTTTTTCAGGCAGTGACTGAACCCTACCTGATTTTCAGCTCTTCCTGTGTCCCACAGGGCCCTGCTGGAACTGCAGGCACCACATAGCTGTTAAGGGTGGTCTTTGACCAATCAAGATCTGAGAGAGCAGCTTGTGTAGGAATTGAATAAACCCCAAAGCTGATCTTGAATCTCTTCCATGCCTCTGGAGTCTCTAGCACAAGGAACTTTAGTGGGTTTGTCCTTTATAACACCTTGAAAGGGCACATGGACCATTCTGAAAAGGACCCCCCACCAAGGAAACTGCAGAAGTACCCACCTTTGCTAGGGTTGACCATCCCCACTATAAGGAGCAAGTTCCTCCTGACTGCAGGATGGCTTTTATTTCCCTTGGATGGAAGATAATTATTGGTTTTAGTTATATTTACAGCCTATTAATACAGAATGTTAGCCCTATGTTTGTCCTCTCCCTTTCCTCTTCTGTACACTTTCTTTTCCTCTCTATAGATGACCAGGGCTTGGAAAGCTGTGGCCTGTGGTGGAACACAAGACCAACTCTTCATGCAGGAGAAAGCTCGACAGCTTTTGGGTGCATTGAAACAGAGTCACACATCAAGGACCTTAATCTTATCATGAAGGATTGTTCTGTGCTTTTTCTGGTTTGGTTTTTTTTTTTAATAATTTAAGGAGGAGGGGGTGGGAACCCCATGAAGAAATACCATCTGCTAGTCCATCGTGTGTGGGAGTGGGCTTTTTCCTTCCATTCCCAGATAACCTATATTGTAAGAAGTTGAGCTAAGTGTTTTCTGGTTTGGATTTTGGAATGCAGATTTTGGAACTGTTAGGGGAAGGCAAGTGAGGGAAGGATGGAGGGCTAATGACAAGACCTCTCTCTGCAAGACCTGGGCTCTGCAAAGGCAGAAACATGCAGTCATGTTCCATCTTGCAGCAGGGTGTGCAGCAGAGACCAGCCTCAGCCTGTGTGCATTTTGTCAGACCTTCCCTAGTACCTCAGGAATGGCTTTGTGAATGTTCCTTTGTATGGCTCCTCCTTCTGGCTTCCATTGGGGATGGAGTGGGAGCCGTACTTTGTAGTGACCCATGTTCTCAGCTGCCCCTTTGTTTGCCCTCTGTGGGGCTGTTTGTACTGCTGTGCTGTGCAGGGCCTGTCTCCTGGGCAGTACCTTCTCTCAAATAAACCATGGTGCTAATGTTACCCTGTCCCTCTGACTCTGCTGGGGCCTCACTGTGCTCAGAGGGAAGCAGCACTACGCCAGGGTAGTGGGGTGCAGCAAAGCACTGGTTTTCATGCAGATTATTATGTCCTGGTAAATTGCTGAGCCCTTTTTAGTCTCTCAATGTGTGTGTGTGTGGAGGAAAGGATGGTTTTCCCCCAACCCCTTGCTAGTTTTGTCAGCTGTTCAGAAATGGTTTTGGCTTCTTCTCCACCCGGAGTATTGTGTCCAGTTGTGGAGCCCTCAACGTGAGAAGGACAATGAGCTGTTGGAAAGTGTGGCCTCCTCTGGATGAAGATGACCGGAGGACTAGAGTTACCTCCCTTCTGAGGATAGTCTGAAGGAGTTGGGGTTGTTCAGCCTGGAGAAGAGAAGGCTCGGTGGGGACCTCAGAGTAGCTTATAAATACCTGAAGAGAGGCCACAGAAAGGCTGGGCTAGGACTTTTTAATAGGGTATGTGATGGCAGGACTAGGAGTAATGGCTGCAAATTCTAAGAGGGGAGATTCAGGCTGGGTTGAAGAAAACTATTCCATACAGTGAGGGTGGTGAGACACTGGAACAGGCTGCCCAGAGAGGTTGTGGATGCCCCCTCCCTGGAGGTGTTTAAGGCCAGGCTGGACAAAGGACTGGTGTAGTAGGAGGGGTCCCTGCCTGTGGCAGGGGGGTTGGAACTAGATGATCTTTAAGATCCTTTCCAACCCAAACCATTCTATGACTCTGTGAATGATGTTTGAGCTTAGTGAGGCTGGGATCTCCACAGAATTAGAGGGAATGGAGGCTGCAGGGAGTCGTGAGCTGGAGAAACAGGAGCATGTGATTTAGCAGAGCCTTTTCTGCCTTCCCTTCCGAAGCCAAAGCTGTATCCGTGTAGCTGTTTCAGTAGGACAGCAGTAGTATAGCATCCTGTTTTGCCATAGCCAAAGATGAAATGTGGCAATTGTAGCAGTATATTTATTGCCTTTAGATATTGCAGTACTTGTTGCAGCTTTTTGCTGTTGGAAAGGTGCTGGAAAAGAGCAACTTACCTGGTTAGAGCAGCTTGGGTGAGCTCTGCTCAGGGCTGCACTGTCATGTAGGATTCCTTGTAAGCCATCAAAGCCATGGCTGCAGATCTGCATCCAGCTGAGAAGGTCCATTCAGGACTAAGCCACTGTTCTCAGTCCCTTTGCAGGGTAGAAAACCAGCAGAGCTGTAGGAATCTCTTTTTTTAGACTGTGCCTTATATTGAGAGTAAAAAAAAAAATCTTGTTAATAAAACCTTGGATTAGATCCTAGGAAATAAGAGTTGTGGAAAACCAGCTCATTTGTCATTTCTACAAGCTCTGAGCCAAAGTAAATCCATGAAGTTATTTTTATTTCTGTTTATTGTTGCTGCAGTGTTTGCTTTGGAAGGACTGTTGGGACCACTTGTCTGAAAGCCTGGCTTTAGCTGCTTCCATTCTGTCATTATTTTAAGAGAAATCATCACAGACCCATCCCTCTCTGCTCATGTTTTTGGGGGCTTGGCTGGATTGGGTCACTTCACAAAAGCTTAGACTTGCTTTCCCTTCTCAGAGCTGACATGAGCTGAGAATCCAGAGCAGGTCCTGTCCCCTGGAGAACAAATCAGCACACAAGACTGGCACAAGGGTTTGGGAGCTGCCCCTAAATTAAAGGATTATGAGGCCGAGAAACATTAATTGCTTCTTGGATGCTGTAAATCCAGATAATGCTGTGTGTCCTGCATTGCAGAGTGTGTATTAAGCAAGACTGAGGGTCAGAAAAATACTGAGGTGAAATTACTAAGGCCTGTCAAGGTTAACGAAGACAAAGACAATTGAATTTTAATTGGAAAATGGATCTCCTGCTGTGGATGTTACCAGCCTGGTTTGGCTGTCCTGGGGCTTGAGAGTCAGCTCTGCTCTGCAGGTGGAGGGAAAAGGCTCCACTTAAAAATCATCGGATGGTTTGTGTTGGAAGGGACTTTTTAAAGCCCTGCAATGAGCAGGGACATCTTCAACTCGATCCCATTGCTCAGAGCCCTGCCCAGCCTGGCTTTGAACTTTTATTTCCTTTACAGGAAGCACTCAAAAGTAGGGAAAAGCTCCACTGTGAATCCCTCTGTGGCTGCATGCAGGGGTGGTCTCCCCATAGATCCTGTCCCAAAAAGCCCCCTGTGAGCTGCCTGCTGATTACACAATGAAAATAAAAAGACTTGGAAATGGCTCTGAGGGGCAGGAGAAAGCCCAGCATTCAAGAGCCCTTGAAGGAACAGGCAGTGGGATGGGAAGCCTGCCAGAAAATTCCTGTATGTCCTCTCTTTTCCCCTCTTTTTCCCCATGTTTTCACACTCCCCTGGTTTTTCAGGGACAGTCCCAGCTGGAACATCCCACTGAATGGCAGTGCTCATGATCATAGTTTGGGTTGGAAGGGACCTTAAAGATCATCTAGTTGCAACCCCTCTGCCATGGCCTCTAGACAGGTTGCTCAGCGCCTCATCCAGCCTGGTACCTTCAAGGAGGTACCACCCACAACCTCTCTGGGCAACCTGTTCCAGTGTCTCACCACCCTCACTGGAAAGAGCTTCTTTCTTACCTCCAGCCTAAATATCCCCTCTTCCACTTTGCACTCATTACTCCTAGTCCTGCCATCCTGGACCCTATTAAAAAGTCCTACCCCAGCCTTTCTGTAACCCCCTTCAGGTACTCAGAAGCTAATGTGAGGTCCCCCCTGAGCCTTCTCTTCCCCAGGCTGAACAACCCCAACTCCTTCAGCCTGTCCTCAGAAGGGAGGTGCTCCACCCTCCTCTGGGCCCACTCCAGCAGCTCAATGTCCTTCTTGTGTTGAGGGCTCCAGAACTGGACACAGTAACTCCAGGTGGGGCCTCACAAGAGCCAAGTAGAGGGGCCTGGTATTTCCCCAGAGCAAGATGAATGTCACTTTTATGGCTGCATTGGGGTTGGTTACACCTCAGTTATGTTTCTCCAGCTTTATTGTGGCATGACAGGTTGTGTTGGACCCTGTGATGGGAATAAGGGGTGGGGGGTGAGGTGGGAGTAGGGGTGAGGGCTTCAGTTTCCCCAAAACAGGCTTTGACCCTGAGGATCATTCAAAGCATTTATTGAGCAGTTGCTAAGCAGTAGCTTTGTAAAATTTCCCATGTGCTGTTTTTGACACTGTCCTGCAGGTCTAATTTAGGTCTCTTTAGGAAATGAGAAGGGTGGTTTTACCCTGATGGGTACCTGCTGAGGACCAGCAGAGCAGCTCCTGGACTTTGCAAGTGATGGAGATCAGTGGTGCTGAGAGCTGGCTGCAGCAGGACAGGAAACTAATTGAGCTTTGGGAAATTAAAATTCTACCCCCTGCCCTGTTTCTGGAGCAGGGAAACTGCAATTCTCCATCTCTGTTAGTAGAGAATAATAAGAGATTAAAATGTGACATGAATCATAGAGTCACAGCGTTGGAAGGGACCTTCAAAGGCCATTGAAGTCCAACCCCTTGCAGTGAGCAGGGACATGCTGTACTAGATCAGGTTGCTCAGAGCCTCAGCAAACCTGGCTTTGGATGATGTCTCCAGGGATGGGGCCTCCACCACCTCTCTGGGCAACCTGGGCCAGTGTCTCACCACTCTCACGGTGAAGAACTTCTTTCTTATCTCCAGCTGAAATCTCCCATCTTCCAATTTGCATCCATTACTCCTAGTCCTGCCATCACATATCCTATTACAAAGTCCTCCCCCTGCCTTTCTGTAGGCTCCTTCAAGTATTTATAAGCTACTATGAGGTCCCCCTTCTCCAGGCTGAACAACCCCAACTCCTTCAGGCTGTCCTCAGCAGGGAGGTGCTCCAACCCTCTCATCATCTTCATGGCCTCCTCTAGACCTGCTCCAACAGCTCAATGTCCTTCTTATGTTGAGGGCTCCAAAACTGGACACAATACTCCAGGTGGGGCCTCACCAGGGCTAAGCAGAGGAAACCTGGCTCATAAAGCTGTGCTCTTATCATCCTTCATCTGTAAATCTCCCTGGAGATGGTGCTGCCAAGTGGCTCTGCCCAGGGAGGCTGCTGCTCTATGAACTCCACTATCAAATTAGAATCTGTAGCCCTGTAAACATAAAACCTGTTATCTGTAATTGTGCAGCAGGTAATGGAGGCCAAAATTGGTGTCAGATCTGCCCAAAAGAACTAGATAAGGGGAAGGCAAGGGAAAACAGAAAAAGTAACAATTTTAGATTCAATTCTGCTGATGTCCTTGCCTAATCCCAGTGTCCATGTAAATTGAGGTTCGAATGAAGCCAAAACAGCCCCAGTCAATGTCAAAATCTGCCATTTCTCAGGCCCTGCAGAAGCAGACAAAGAAAAAAATCGATTTTTTAAAAACTCAAACAGTTGCTAATTTTTCTTTACAGATTAATTTCTACCTAATAATTGCAGCGGGGGGGGGGCCGAGGTTGTGTTCCCTGGAGCCCCCTCCCTGGCGCAGAGTGACATCCTGCCCAGTGGCTGCCAATCCTGGGGGCAGAGAAAAAAATCCCACCTTGTCCCCAGCACTGGGGCTGCTGGGATCCCTTCCCTTCTCTGCCTCCAGGGACACGCACAGCATCTTTACCCCTTAGGGACTAAAATTTTCCTCTCTCCCACCCCACCCTCTCTGCTGTCAGGGATATTTATTCTTCATCCATTGCTCCCTCCTTGGAGGTCTTCAAGGCCAGGCTGGATGAGGCACTGAGCAACCTGGTGGGAGGTGTCCCTGCTCATGGCAGGGGGTTGGAACTGGATGATCTTTAAGGTCCCTTCCAAGCCAAACCATTCTGTGATTCCATGATTCGTTCAGAAGTACCGCTGGACCTTCTATTTCTGCTGGAAAGGCTCATTCCCAGCTCCTGCCACTAAGGGGGGCTGTTGCCCCATCGAAGAACAGGGACAGGTCCCGGTCCCCGTCCCTTCCCTCACCGGCAGCTGGGGCAGAGGTGAGCGCGGAGCCGGGAACCGCATCACCAGGGAGGAGGGTTTGGGGGGGGAAGGGGAAAGGAAGGAGGGAGGAAACTGCCCTTGTTGCTTCATATGCAAGTAGAATTGATCGGATTTTCAGACTTGGCTTGGACAACCATGGCAAGAATCAGCCTTCTAGTGGGAGGTGTCCCTGCCTATGGCGGGGGGCAGTTGGAACTAGATGATCTTTAAGATCCCTTCCAACCCAAACTATTCAATGATTTCCTCGTAACCAAATGGGTCTGAACACCTCGAATGGTTATGGTTGTAAGGGACCTTTCAGATCATCGAGTCCAACTGGTAATCTGGCACTGCCAAAAACACCACTAACCCACAGCCCTCAGCACCACGTCTGTCTGGCTTTTAAATACATTCAGCTCTTCCCTGGGCAGCCTCTTCCAATGCTCAATAACCTTTCCAGTGGAGAATTTTTTTTCCTAGTATCTAATCTGAACCTCCCTTGGTGCAACTTGAGGGCACAACCTGAGTTTCTGCTGCATCTCCCCATGTCCCATGAACCGTTCCTCAGGAGAAGAGCTGAACCCTTCCTGGCTACACCCTTTTTTCAGGTACTTGTAGAGAATAAGAATGTCTCCCCCCAGTCTCCTTTTGTCCAGCTCAACACCCCATGCTCCCTCAGCTCCTCACAAGACATGTTCTCCAGACCCCTCACCAACTCTCTTGCCCTTCTCTGGACCTGCTCAAGCACCTCAAGGTCTTTCTTACAGTCAGAGGCCCTGACCAGGACACAGCACTTGAAGTGGGGCATCATCAGTGCCAAGTACTGGGGTATGATCATTGTCTTGGTCCTGTTGGACACACTGTTCCTGATACTGGCCAGGATGCCGTTTGCTTTCTTGGCCACCTGGGCACATTTCAAGCTCATGTTCAGCTGGAAGTTGACCAGCATCCTCAGATCCTTCTCTGCTGGGCAGCTCTGCCCCATCCTGTAGTGCTGAACAGAGAGAGAATGGCTGACAAATGCTGATGAGGAACACGATGAGGATGAAGGCAGGAGGATGGACAATCTGTTGAAATGGGCTTTCTTGTACAGTAATGAGTGGAACAAGAAGAGAAGGAATGCTTTCCAAGCTTCCTGTGGAAATGGTCTGGAATAAAAGGGGTTTAGCCACTTGTTAGGGACAATCAGGATCTCTTTTGGGCACTTCTGTATGGCCTGATGTTCATGCCATAAATGATGTGCTCAAGTTGACCTTGAGGTTATTCCTCTGCCCCGTGAGATACACTATATACATGCAGAGCAGCCCTCTCCCTCCTCAGGACTCCAGTCCCTTTGCCTACAAAATACGAACAACTCCATCTGTTTTTTTTTACCTCTCCCTACAAAGGGTCTAGGGATCTACAGATGCCAAACGTGCTTGTTTATGGTTAGCTGGAGTTGGAGCTGTGAGCTTTCTTTAAAGACCTGCTCTGTTTTCAGCTTCTTGCTTCATTTCAAAATGTTGTCCTTTTTCACTTCTTCCAGGGCCACCCAGGGATTTTATTCACAGAATTGGAATGAGCTGCAAAAAGGGATAAAGATCATTCATGGGAGCCTTGAAAGAATTGTCTGAGCTCTATGAAACGAGGATTAAAAATAAACCAGGCAGGTGAAGCACAGGCTCCAGCACAAACATCTTATAAACACTTGTCCGTGAAACTGAGAGCTCTTCCCGCTGAGCTGTTGGCTCCACATGGGAAGGAGCTGCTGTATCTATCTCCCATCTCACAGACGGGTAAAAGGGAGCACAGCCTGAGGGCAGGAAAATACAGTAGGCTTGAAAATCACCTCGTTGTGGAACATTTTTCTGCTCTGTCTCCCCATGTAAACCATCTGGGGGAGCTCTGCCAGGGGTTGTTTCAATGCTGTCTCCGTTAGAAACCTCTAGCTCCTGGGGAAGGAGAGTTGAGGAGGAAGAAGAGGGAGAAGGAATCCCACACTGCCTTCCAGCACAGCTTTCTGCTTCTTTTGAAGCAGATGTAAAATGAATCATAGGATGGTTTGGGTTGGATGGGACCTCGAAGATCATTCAGTTCCAACCCCCCTGCCGTGGGCAGGGAACCCTCCCACCCTCCCACTAGACCAGGCTGCTCAATGCCTCATCCAGCCTGGCCTTAAACACCTCCAGGGAGGGGGCATCCACAACCTCTCTGGGCAACCTGTTCCAGTGTCTCACCCCCCCCACAGGGAAGAACTTCCTCCTTATCTCCAGCCTAAATCTCCCCTCTTCTAAATACTACCCTCTTCCAAGCCACTCCACTCACCAGCTTCTCTGGGAGACACCATCTCTCAGGCATGGCAAACAAAGGGCAATGTTGACCACTGCTGCCCAGGGTGAATGGGCCCCATTTTGGTTGGTGACAGCAAGATGGGCTCCCTAGAGAGGCTTCATCCCTGCAGGTGACCCTTGAGCCTGTCTCTGTCTTGGGCACTCTGCTTGGTCACATTGAGCTCTTGGCCACAGGAATGTGGCCAGTGCATTAGGAAAGGAATCTCTAAGGATGTCTCTCCAAGAGCTACATTTGTCTTCCCCAAACCCTCATGAGTGCATCACACAGAGCCCTTCTGGTGGCTCAGTGATCTCAGGAGCAGCTTTGTGTCACTGCCTTCCCATGCCTCAGCCAGACAGTGTGAGGTGCTACATGTTCACACCCTGCATCCTCCACCAAAAGTTCTTTTATATTGACTGGACTTCATCCAACAGTCAGGAACCTTTGCACAAGCACAGCAGTCCAGACATCTAGATGGGGCTTTGAGCAACCTGATGGAGTGGGAGGTGTTCCTGGCCATGAGAGGGGGTTGTAATTAGATGATTCTTAAGGTTTCTTCCAACCCAAACCATTCTATGATCAGTGCCTCAGTCCAGCTGAGCTTCCTTGTTAGCTCATTCTGTGCCTCCTGTGGGGCATCCAGCCCACCTTTCTCTTCTCCCAGCCACTGACCCCAGACCTGCTGAGTATCTCCATCTGTGTGTGTCTCTACCATCTACCTGTTCCTTGGGGCCCTCTGTGTGACTATAGCCATGTTCTGGCAGCGGTTTGCTGTGAGAAAGCTTCCTGTGCCCAGACAGATTTATCTGTTACACATGGCCTGGGGGGGGCTGAAAGGTAATCAGTGACATGGCATGCTATTTACTGCCTCTCAGATGAAGTAGGTCACCAATCCATCCTGGATTTATTTTGTGCGATGAGAAGGCAGCGAGATGCTATTGCCTGTCCTCCTCTCCATCCACAGGGGACAGAAGGGATGAGTGTGAAATACCGAGGAGAAAGGGCTGGTCTGGTGCCATGCTGGCTCTTCATCTGCCTCAATTCACCTCCTGCCCTGGCACAAGTCATCCTCCCTGGGGCACAGACTCTGTCGGGGTGGTATTTCACATTCCTCCCTTCTGTCCCCTGTGGATGGGGAGGAGGAAGGTAAGAAATAGGATCTCACTGCCTGCTCATCACACAAAATAAACCCAAGATGGACTGGTGATCTACCTCATCTGAGAGGCAGATTATTATCTCAAAAGACGCCTCTTGAGGACACTTACTGAAAAAAACAGAAGGAGTAATACGTTTTATGTTTAAGCCTGCCTTTGCTAGTGTGAGTACCACGTGTGAATCCCTGGCCTGATGCAAAATCAGGGTAATTTGCTCAGGGAGCATCTCCTGGGCCACTGATGTTTGCAGCCCAACATCTCAACATGTGGGCAGTCAATTTAACACTTTCTCTGCTTGATGAAAAAGCATACTGTCTATGTTGAGGGTTTTTTTGAGTATTCTGTGGCTGTCTGGAGACTTGCTGAGTTTCCTTTGTTACCATGAACAAGCTGTAACAAAATCCAAAAGATCTGAGCTGGGGGTTTTACTGGCTGCTTTTCTCCCCCTGCCCCTCGGGCCACATCCCTGGGACAAGGGCAATGCCAGGACACCAGAATGACATTGTGAGGTGGAGACATGAGCCAGATTGGGGTGGGAAGCTGGTGAGAACACAGCAGAGTAACTCAGTAAAGACAAAGAGCTCCAAGTGTATCAGACCACCAAGATGAGGAAGGCAAAGCTGTTGTTTCAGAGGATAAATCCTCCTGGAAATCAAAAAACCAAACAAAACAAAACCATTTTGGTGTTACTGATAGAGAACAGACTGAATTCTTTCTTTCTGCATCCTCATGTCTGCAAGAGATCATTCAGCCAAGGCTTAGCACACAGGGTTTTCAAAAGCATCTTGGTGCAAGTGCTTGGAAAATGTTGTCGTTTAAATCCATAATAGCTCTGTTAGGAAACATGCCCCAGACACCACGTCACTCCTGGTGTGGCAGAGTCTATTCAGGTAACACTTTGCATCACACAGACCATAAATAATGGGAATCAAAAGAAACATCAGCCTGATGGAGCTCATGGGCAGCCTCAGACCATGGGCCAAACAGTGGATTTCTGGCTGAAGCCAGGGCTGTGTGATGGGGCCTGGCGTCCTCACAGGCAGGAGGATGCCCCAGCAGAGCTTTACTGGCACATCTCCCTGCTGCTGGTAGGTCTCCATGCCTTGCTCTCCAGCAGAGCTTCTCCTTTGGGTAATGGAAGAGGCAAAGCAAGGCACCTTTTTCCTGGAAAAAAAAAGTAGTACAATCTCTGGAAGGAAACCTTGGAGGAAACAACTGAGTGGTGGTTCAGACAGCCATCTGTAGTAGGAGTTATGAGTAAACCCTGCTGAGCCTGAGCTTTTGGGGGTAAAGAGCAAGGCCTTATAGATCCTCCACTGATGTCTCCCGTTGATCTTCTGATAAAAGGCAGAACTGAGAGATTTTTGAAACAGATCCTACAGTTGCTGGAGTGCTTTTACACTTAGTGCTTGCTTCTGCCCACGCACCCTTCTGAATAGTCATAAGTTTCTTCTATAATTATGTTTATTGCACACTTGCTATGGTGACACACCATCCTGTGCTGTGGGTGAGACTGCAGCCAAGCTGGAATTCTGCCCTGAGCAAGCAGCTTATTCCTGGGCCGTGGGAGGGGAATCCTTAATAGAATCATAGAATAATAGAATGGTTTGTTTTGGAAGGGACCTTAAAGATCATTTAGTTCCAACCCCCCTGCCATGGGCAGGGACACCTCCCACTACATCCAGCCTGGCCTTAAACACCCTCAGGGAGGGGGCATCCACAACCTCTCTGGGCAACCTCTTCCAGTGTCTCACCACCCTCACAGCAAAGAATTTCTTTCTTATCTCCAGTCTAAATCTCCCCTCTTCCAATTTGCATCCATGACCCCTAGTCCTGCCCTACTCGAAAGTCCTACCCCAGCCTTTCTGTAGCCCCCTTCAGGTACTGATAAGCTACTACAAGGTCCTCCACCTTCCCCACCCTCACCATGAGGAATTTATGATGTTTTGCCTTTCTTATTTTCCACTGGTCAGCACTGAGCCCGAAAATCAGATAGAAATAGGGCTAAATAAATAATAAGAAAGTACTTTTAAAAGTAATTTATTGTGGAGACTTCTTTCCTCATGAAAATGAAAGGTGAATGCCCAACACACCTTTAACCTTCTAGTACCTCCTATTGCCGTTTGATTATTGCCATTGTTCTATGAGTGACTGCCACAAGAGAAAAGCTTCATGTTAAAACTGTCAGTCCCACCTTCTTCGTGAGATTTTCTGAAGTTCCAGAGAGAAAGTCTCAGTCTTTCCATCCAGCTCCCCCTGCCCAGGGTGACACCACAGCTGGTTGCCCAGAAATTAATAACGTGGTCATCTTTCTTGTTGCTTCTGGCACCAGCAAGCTAATTAATAATGGTGAGTTTTTAGGCTTTTGGGATTAACACCAGGTTTAGAAGAGGATCACAAGGGTGTCTGAGCTGCAGTGTGTGGACGTAGGCAGACAGATTGCAGTAAATTATATATGACCCACATTTGGAAGTTTAAAAAAATTTGTCTACTTCTTGGATATGAAGGTTAGAGACGTAATCCTCTTTTCTCCCACCTGCCCCCATTTATTTAATCCCTCTTATTTAGGACAAAACAAAGACTTTTGCTTTTCCAAGTAGATGATGTTTTTTTTGGGTGAGGTGGCCCAGCCCCCAAAACTTCATGTTATTTTATGGATTGCCTTCTTGAAGTGCTGCAGGAGTGAGCTGACAGCTGAGGTGTTGGTGATATCTGATGTCCCAGCAGAGGGCTGCTGAGGCTCAGAGATCAGTGGAACTCTGAAAGTCAGCTGCAGTTGAGGAAACCCATGATGTTTGCAAGGCCAGCTGTGATACCCTTGAGGGTACAGGCCCATCCTGAACTCTGACTGCTGTCATGGTTGTACCTGAAGCCTATTTTGCAGTGACCTCACTTGGAGGCTGAAGGAAAGGAAAGTTCTGTAAGTGTTTAATTCCCTGTGAACTTCAGGTAAGACCTTGCTATTTCAAATAGTGGAGAATCCTCTGGAGGTGTCACACCTCTGTTTACTTTTCATCCTGGGATTCCATCTCTGTAGCAGTCACAGAAGAAAGGACTGGAACATCTGATATGTCACATGCTGAAGAAAGGGCCAGCTGTGCTACAGCTGGGAGCCTGGGGAGTTCCTTGGTCTCGGTGTCTTCCTTGTAGAAAAGTGGAGCAGGATTTGCTTTGATGTGGGAATGAATATTCTGGATGAGCTGGCCAGGACTCTGCATCTAATTGCTGAACTGGGGTGTATGTCTTCCTCCTGTCTTGTAGAACATGGGCAGATGCTGGCTGTGGGCACAGGGATCTGCAGATTAAGTTTGTGCAAGGGCAGAGAACCTTGCAGCTGGCACAGCATCTTCCTGACAGGTGTGGCTGGTCTGACACCAGTGCTAATGCCTGGTGAGCATTAGTTGAGCAGAAGGTTGGATAAGACACCTCTAGCCTGATTAATCCCATCATTTTGTAGCTCTGCAAAGTTTTACCAGCCACTCTTGGCATGGACCACCCTGCCACCTGTGCTGACGTGGCTAACACAAGCCACCACTCCCTCAGTGGGCTGTGTGTGGGAGGACAAGGAGTCCCTGCTTGTTGCACTTCAAGCCATTTGGCATAACAGGAAGATTGTGAGACCCTGCATGGCTGTGTCATGAAGCCTTTGCCGTGGTGACTAAGCCTTTCCTACCTCCTTCATCTCCTGGATGCTGTAATCACCTCCTCCTTTCCTGTATCCTCTCCTGCATCTTCTCTCTTTTCGTTTGAGTAGCACGAACCTCAGAAGCATAGGGATGACCTCCAATGATAGGACAAGGGGTAAAGGGTACAAGCTGGAACATAGAAGGTTCCAGGGAAATGTAAGAAAAAACTTTTTCACAGTGAGGGGGTAACAGAACACTGGAACAGGCTGCCCAGAGAGGTTGTGGTGTTTGAGAAGGGATGGGCTGAGCCAGGCACTCCAGGAAGCAGTGGCCACAGTAGAGACCAGCAGTGGCCACAGTAGGAGCCAGCAGTGGCAGGGAATTGGGTGGGAGGAGCTGCAGCTCCTTCTGCTCCTCAGTGACTCTTCTCCTGCAGCACCAGCTATTTTCTTGCCCCTCCCAGTGAGCTGAAGGTAGGAGGGGGTTTCAATTTAATCACCGTGCTTTGGGATTACTGAAGGAAAAACACAGTCTTAGATGGTTTGTATAATGACGTTTTCTCTCATTTTTGGCCATCCATGAGGTCTGAGCAGATTCAACACCTAGGTGGCAAAGTCAAACATGGCCAGTGCACCTGTTAAACAGACTACCACACAAATTAAGGGTGAACTACAACAGACAATTCCTCTTGCAGTAGCATGGAAAATTCAACAGAGAGAGCAGGAATTAGGTGCTGATCTGTTTTCCAGAAGTTTCCCAAAGAAGTTTCTTACCACCTTTGCTGGGCAGGAGCTGTCCATGGCCTCCAGATATGTAAATGTACAACTAGTTTCTGCTCTTTTCTGCCTCCTCTCAGCAGCTGTGCCTGCTCAAAATCCTTCTTTCACCCAGGCTTTGATCCTGCAGCGAAGTCTGAGCTGCAGAAGATAGAGCAGGAGCCCAAGGTCTGCATGATCTTGAAGCTCAGTGGGAGATCTGGGTCAGGGCTGGCCTGAAACTCAGCTAAATCCCCAGTGTCAGTGCAGAGTTTCTTTGTGAGCTGCTTGATGGAGTTTTTCTCATCAAAACCATGCAAGGCAGAGAAATATTTTGATACAAAAGGGGATCAAATGTGTGTATGGGTCTGCACTGGGGACCCTGCTCCCCACTTTTCCATGGATCCCACCCACTCTAACCATGGAGCAACACATTGGCCCCTCTGTAACATAACAGAAAATTGAGTATGGAGAAAACTCAGTGGAGGAAAACTTGAATTTCTGGAAAATTCCATCTCAGCATTCTGGTGATGATACAGGGTTTGCTCTGGGGCAGGCAGGGATGTCTGCTGTGGAGAAGCAGCATCACTAGTGAGCTGGGCAGGGAGCAAGGGATGCACAGAGGTCCCAGGCTGGGAGGGAGTCCCTTTATGGGAATCACCTTTCCAGGCTCCACTTTTTTTAGAAAATAAGCCCTGGCAGGTGGAAAGAGGTGCTCAGATTTTATTTGCTGAAGGAGAGATCTTCCAGCTGCTGCAAACTTAATAGCTTAACCTGATGAGTTGACCTGAGCAGCAATTCTCCCAGCTTGTCAGGACATCTCTTTTTACCCCAGAAATAGTCCCCCCTTCCTCCAAGCTCAGCTGATGAATCTACCCTGGGATGCAGAAAAGGGTATCTCTGAAACAATGAATCCCTGTCAAAAGATTTGTGAGCAGCCAGACAAACAGTTCCAATCAAGGAAAGACATAAGAAAGAACATTGTTCCCAAAAGAGCTGCATTATTGATTAAGCATTTGTGATCCATAAAACATTGTAACAACGTGGGGGTGGCTGCACAACGATTTCTACCAAAAAGGTCTCCTCTTGCTGCCTCTGATCCTCAAGGACGAGGGTAAAGTGAGTTTAGTACAGAGCAGGAATTCATTTGTATAATAATGGTTTTTGATGACTCACAAAGGTTATTTTATGATTAGCCATCTAACTATAAAATGGCCAACAATTTCGTCTTAGCCAAATCTGCATCAGCTGAATTACAAAATGTCCTTGTTTTATGCAAATTCTGGAAATATTGCTTCTCTAACCTCCCACCCCCGCTGTCTGTCTGCCTGGAACACACATCTTAGGGCAGCTCCAGACCTGGATTCAGCTGTAAATAAATTACAGAATCACAGAATATCAGGGATTGGAAGGGACCCCAAAGATCATCTAGTCCAATCCCCTTGCTAGAGCAGGAACACCCAGATCAGGTCACACAGGAAGGCGTCCAGATGGGGTTTGAATGTCTCCACAGAAGGAGACCCCACAACCTCTCTGGGCAGCCTGGGACACTCTTCTCTCACCTTCAGCCTGACAAAGTTTTTTCTTACATTTCTGTGGAACCTCCGTTGTTTCAGCTTGCACCCATTGCCCTGATTCTTATCATTGGAGGTCACTGATAAGAGAGATTGTAGCAAATGAATTCAGCAGGTGGAGGTGTGGGCATGGGGCAGATGTGGGTGTCTGACCCCATGGGAAGTGTCCAGCTGGGCTGTCCCATCCAAGGAGGTTTCTTGGGAAGGGTGCATTGATAGTCTGAGATACAGGATGTGGGTGATATCCTTCTGCTCAGGCTGTGCAGATGCTGGAGGAGATCTGCCTTGTGTTGGCTTTGCTGCTTGCTCCATCCTTCCTAAGTCTTTGATTCCCCTCAACCAGTGATGCCTTACAACAGTGGTCAAGAGTCTGAAGGGGGCCTAGAAAAAAAGCTGGAGAGAGCTTCAAACTGGCTTTAAGTGGGAAGAGAGTGGATTTAGAGGAGAAATTAAGAGGAAAATTTTTCACTCTAAGGGGAGTGAGCCCCTGTTGGAAGTTGCTCAGAGAAACTGTGACTGCCCCATCCCTGGAGGGATTCAAGGGCAGGCTGAAAGGGACTTTGAGCCTGATGGTAAGTATCCCTGCCACTTACTAGGCAGGGCTGTGAAACTAGATGATCTTTAAGATTTCTACCAAGCCAAACCATTCTATGATTCTGTTTGAACCACTCACTGGTCTCTCTCTGCTTTAATTTCTCTCAGTCAGCTCAGGTCAAGAGTACTTTTCTTTCCCTCCACGTTGCAGGTAGATTGCTCTGAGGGCCATGAAATCCAAGTTCCTCCTGGGGCTTGTTCCCTCTCAGTGCTGCAGGGAGGTGACTGGGGGAAGCTGAGGCTGGGGGCTCTGCTCAGGGTCTGATCTCACACAGAGCTTGGGCACAGCTGCATCCCTGCCTCTGCTCATGAGCAGACCTTCATGTGGATTTTTTATGGTCTCTCGGCATAAGTGCAAGTTCCAGGGACCATCCTAAAGGGAGAACAGAGATTGTGCTGGACACAGGCTCATTTTATTCTGCTAATGAGCTGCTAGACAACTGTCAAGCTGTGGGGTGGGTTGCTGTGAGCCCTGAGCAGCCCTGGAGTGAGCTCAGGAGGACCCACAGGAATTAAATAAGTCTTTACAGAGAGGAACTGTCCCCTGGACAGGGGACAGAACCCATCCAGCTGTCCTCCTTGTGCTCTGTGATCCACAGCCAGCCAGGAGATCTGAGAACCATAAACTTTATGGCTTGGTTTCAGTGTCCTTCCTTAGGTGGGAAATGTGCTAAAAACCCACTTGACCTGTGCACAGTACAATCTAAAGCCTAATCAACACAGATATTAATATTGACTGTTGAAGACTTTGTAACCTCAAAGGTGTTCTGCAAAGGGGTGTCAGCAGCAGAAAGGTGTTGTAGGGATAGAGTTCTGTGTCTGTGATCCATCCTTTGGTTTGTACCAACCAAGAGCACACACAACCCATCTGTAACCAGAAGCGTTCAGGATTCACAAATAAAGGCACATAACCCAAGTTTTAAAACACACATATGCTGTGTGGCACCCCCTCCTCCAGCCCACTCACCCTGGAGCTCAGATTTTATCCTATCCCACTGTCCTGGGGTTATCCTGTGTCCAGTCTATGGGACTTGGGAGAAAAGATCTCAGGAAGTCCTGCTCCTGCCTTGCACACACGCACTGCCTTAACCATGGGGGCTGTTTTCCCATCAGAGTATCTTTGTTTTCTGCTCCACCTTAAAGACCACCTGGGGGCTATTTCTGCTGTTTTTCAGGTGGTTCCCTCCTACCAGTTTTTTGGCTGCCTGCTAATCCCGTTCCCAGTAACCATCAGTGCTGGAAAGATGGTACATCCTGACCCAATGAAATTATAAAGGAATCTCCCAAAAGAAGAACCACCTGGCCTTCAGAGATCATCTAGTAATTTCCCATTCCCTTCACACCATCCTTTATGTCTATGTGAGGAAAAAGTGTCTTGTGTATGGCAGAAAGTAACTGCTTGGAAGAATCCAGCACAGGGCCACAGAGATGATGATGAGACTGGAACATCTCCCTTATGAGGAACAGCTGAGGGAGCTGGGTCTCTTCAGCTTGGAGAAGACTGAGGGGTGACCTCATTCATGTCTATAAATATGTAAAGGGTGAGTGTCAGGAGGATGGAGCCAGGTTCTTATCAGTGACTTCTATGGCAGGACCAAGGGCAATGGGTGCAAGTTGGAACACAGGAGGTTCCAGAGAAATGTAAGAAAATTTTTTTTCATGGTGAGGGTGAGAGAAGAGTGTCCCAGGCTGCCCAGGGCTCCAGATTGGCACCCATTGCTTGGCTGATGTCCCCATGGGGTCCCTTCTCTGGAGACATTCAAACCCCACCTGGATGCCTTCCTGTGTGACCTGATCTGGGTGTTCCTGCTCCTGCAGGAGGATGGGATTAGATGATATCTTAAGGTCCTTTTCAATCCCTGATATTCTGTGATTCGATGTAAGCAAAGGGGGTGATTTGCATAATTTGAAATACTGGAAGCTTGTGGTGTTTCTGGCAGTGAGCTGAGGTGCTCTGCTGAATTTTGAGGTGGACAACCCTGAGACTTGGGTGTAGATAAATGCTGCTGCTGAAAGGCAGTTTGCAGATGTTTATGGCTTCTTGGGAAAGAGGCTGATTCTACATGTCTGAACTTTGTGAAAGAGACTTGATTTGAAAACAATTTTTAAAAATATTTTCCCATTTGACAAATGAGGGTACTCTGCATCTGAGCATCTTGGCTGCTGCTGCTGCTGCTGGGAGAGGACTTTCCTTCCAAAAAAAAAGGCAACTTCTTTCATAGCACCGGGGAAGACAATACTGAAAGAAAATAATCTTAGATTGGTGGTTCTTGCAGAGTAGGATGAAACAAACCTCATGTTTTTCCATTAAAATCAGGTGTTTGGAGTTTTTTGCTACCATTCGTGTGCCTGTTACAAGCAGCTCCTAATGATGGGCTTGTGCCCCTGTCAGCAGGACTTGCCAGGTCTGAGTGAGCTTCTGAGGAGGAGATGATGAGAGCAGAGGGAACTGAGAGATGGTCTGGGAAATCCTGGAGGGGTTTTGAACAGGACACCTGAAAGTGGTGGTTGCTTTGGGGCAGCTCCTTTGAAAGCAACTTGTGGCCCTGGTGGAGCTCCTGGCAGAAGGATCGATGGAGATCTCAGTGCTGGAGGCAGGGAGAGAGGAAAAGAGGAGAAGAAACTCCAGCAAAGGGGGAGGAAAGGAGGATTATAAAGATTAGGTCCAATTAGATATGTGCACTTTAAACATCAGATCCTATTAAACACTCCTGGTTTTACCAGGCTGTATTATATGTTTGCAGCTTGCAGACAAAGTCCTGTTAAGTGAAACTCCTTTGAAATCCAGGGCCTCAGACACAGCCATTATGAAAATCAGGCCCTATTAAGGATATTCAGTTTGAAGAGGAAGCCCTGTTAAACACAGCCAGTTCAAAGCTGCCCTGCAATTAAGCAGAGGCAGTTGGAGAACTGGAGTTTGTGGGGAGGAGGAGACCCAATTCCTCCCTAGTGGGAAAGAACCTCTGTTCATCCCTGGGAAAGGGATGCTTGTGGTCCCAGCTGCACAGAGTAAATTCACCCAGACTGTTGCTTCAGCATGAAGGAAGCCAGGGTGGTCTCCAGGCTGGTGGAGACCAGAGGCTTGAGGCATCAGGAGCAGTTTGGAGGTGATGCTCACTGGAACAGCTGGGGACTGGTGGAATATTGCTGGATGAATCAGGGACTTGAGAATTTGGGAGAACAAAAGGCATCTGAGAGCATCTCAGACTTTCAGACTGTCAGTGGGTGGTACCATCTGAAATCTTTGGACCTGGATAGGATCTAGGGCCATGTCCCAGGTGAGGTTGCTGTGCAGATGGAGAGGTACATTCTGGATAGCCCCAAGGTTTTTAGGTATCTGGTGAGCTGGGGATTACAGGGAATTGTGGGCACTCTCCTGCCTCCTAAGACCCATATAAACCCCAAAGACTTGGCCTGGGGTCTGTGGGTTGGGTTTTTGAGAACACTGTTCAGCCTCTCTTTTCTGCTGGCCACTATGGTGCACAGGGTAGCCCCACACTTGCTCCTGACCTGAAGAGACCAGACATGGGACTTGGTGGTGGTTTTGCTGTAGGATTGTGCAGTTCTTCCTGGCTGTGTGAGTACTTCATGTCTGCCTGCTTTATTAATGTGCATGGTTAAGAAATACACCTTGGTGTTGTGATGGTGGCCTGGGGGGGATGATGGGGACAGAAGTGGTGTCTGGTAAAAACTGCCTTCACTGTTGCCTCAGCCCTCTGCAGTGGGTGTCCCAGAACTTTTGAGTCTTGGCTGGAGGTGAATCACTTTCAAGGATGACATTTTCCCTGCCAAAAAGCATTGACCAAACCTCCTGCTCCCACTTTGTGCCTTCTCTCTGGATCCTTCACATTGCTGCCCCACCTCTGCTTTCACAGTAAGTGATGCACATATTTATGAAGAACAAAAAGGGCAATTTTCTACCCAGTCCTCACACAGAATAGTTTGGGTTGGAAGGGACCTTAAATATCATCTAGTTCCAACCCCTCTTCCATGGGCAGGGACGCCTCCCACTACACCAGGTTGCTCAATGTCTCATCCAGCCTGGCTTTAAACACCTCCAGGGAGGGGGCATCCACAACCTCTCTGGGCAACCTGTTCCAGTGTTTCACCACACCAGGAAGTGAAGAACCCTTCAGATGCTCTTGCAGACCTTACTTCCATCCTTGTATTTTGTTTCCAGGGGATTTATTTGGTGCTGCTTTTACTCTTGAGCCTCAGTAGCATCAGATAACTTTTAATTAAGTGCTGAGCGCTTTTATCTCTGCTGGAGCAAAGGGATTTGCCATTTGGATTTTAGCATATGAAAGATTAACTTAAATATATATATATAATTATTGTATTAAATATTATATAGCAGTCTGGTATTAATATAAAAACTTTAATACAATGTAAATGTCAGAATGAGTTGAAGTGATAAAAACTAAATGAAAAGTATTTACCTCTCTGTTTCACTTACAATAGCAAAAGGTTTTCAAGTAAAAACAGAGGTTTTTTTCACTTTTCAACAAAGGTGCTGTTTCTTTGTTCTATGAGGAACCATTAGAGGTTGATTTTGTTTATTCTTTTTTTTCCTACCAATTCTAATTCACATGACTTGAAGACCCAGGGATTTAATAAGCACTGAGGCTAAGACCTGTGGTGATAGATGAGAGTGTTGTCAGCTCCTCACATCTTCTCATCCTGATCTCTCCTCTCCTATTTGCTCCTCTCCCTCCTCTGTTCTGCTCTTATATTGAAGATGGGTGTACCTTCCCCTGGCTGATGCCTCTTGGCAGATGGTTGTTACCCAAGAGGGAGGGGTGAAGCTCTCTGGTGCTGGGTGATGCTCAGACAACATGTACACAGCTCAGGGTGTTGCTTAAAAGCCATGGTGAGGATGAATTTGCTGCATACACATCTCAAATCCTGCCTGGTGCATGCAGCATGCACAGTGGCAAGGTGGAGAATTTTCCCCTGGGCATGCAGGAGGCACAAGAGGATGTTTTGAGCCACCACAACCATGAGCAGTGTGGAATGCTGCCTTGCTCTGGCCTAGTTCTTATCCTTGCACTGCTTGGTCCTCCTTTTGCTTGGCTCCTTAGCAGGGGGGGGATGAAAGAGCCTCCTTTTACCTCCTTGCTGCCTTCTCCTACTGGTGAGGCTGACTTTTTAGATCTTAAGGTGGTGAAACTGCAGATGAGTCCCTGAGAGGCTTCAGGGGAAAGTTGAGGGGATGAGGGACCTCTGTTTGTATCTCAGTTGGGAGAGCATCCGACTCCCATCTGAGCATCAAGGGTTCAAGTCCCTGCTCAGTTATGAGGTTTGTCAGGGTTGGGCTGATGGTTGGACTCGATGATCTGAAAGGTCCCTTCCAGCCTAGGTGATTATGATTTTATGTTCCCTGTCCTGCTGGCGAGGTGTCCTCTCTCAGGGATCAGGGCAGTGCTGGCATTGTTCTGGCAGGCTGATGCTTGAACCTTCTCAGGGGTAGGACTGCAGTGTCCAAGAGGCCTCTTGGACATGGCACTATTGTGTTAATCAGGCGATTTGTAGCAAAGGATGCTTGGAGTGTGTTCTAGTGGGACAGGTTGGCTGGCCTTGTCCCTGTCCTGGCCATACTTCTGGTAATCAGGCTAGCTGTGATGGAGGAACCCCATCAATGAAGGCCAACAGGCTGACCAGGGTGCTGCCTCCTCCTTCTCAGAGTAGGGAGGTGAGATGTCTATGTGTGAGCCTGTGGGCCATGCTAAAGGAGCAAATGAAGAGCAAGTAAGTCTCTCGCTGCAATACTTCCATGCATGAAATCTCCTTTTTCTTTCATCTTCCTAGCTACATCCCTTTTTTGAAGCAGCAGCAGATGAAAGAGACCACCACTCACATCAAACCCCCTATCAAGTGCATTAAAGGGAATGTTTTTTGGCTTCATAGTTTGCTTTGAAGTAGTCTGTGGCAAAATGAGGCAGGAAGGCATGAGAGACAACCCTGGATAGTTTGGCTTCATTTCCAGTGTCAACAATTTATTTTCTGAAGTAACCAAGATGTAGGTGTTTTGTTTACTATGTCCAAGCAGCTTTTGTTCATGGCTGCAGTGAATGTGAATTCTCCTCAAAGGAGGAGGGATGCCATCATGGCCAGCATGGTTCCCACAGAAATGGGTAGCTGTATTTCATTGTTCCTAAAATGTAGAATATTAAAATCTAAGTGACAAACTGGACCTTCTATCACTACACACAGAGGGGAAGAAACAGAACTGAACCCAGAAGGCTAATGGGGTTTAAAGAAACTGGGAGAGGTGGCAAGGACAAGCAGTGAGCAGGAGGTCAGCTGCCCTGGGAGGTGAGAACCAGCCTCTGGGTTCAGGAACTGTCCCTGAGTACACTTGCTACACACACAAGGGAACACAGATTGAGTTGAAGTCCCTCCTTGGGACACATTGCCCTCCTCGGTGTGATGCTGCACATTATCTCATCCAGCCCCAAACCAGGTTTGGAGATGGGATGCTGTTGAGTGAGTCTGTGCTAATGCACCCTCCTGAGGTGCAGCCTGGCTGGAACACCCTACTGGAAAAACAGCTGTTTCCTCTTTGAGTACCTCTTTTTTAACCCTCCCCTAATGTAAGCAGTCCCTGAATATCCCAATACACTGCTGTCTGAAGGAGCTCCATGGGATTTGTGAGAGACACCAGGAGAGTTGGGCACTATCTCTGAGGCTACAGCTCCTAT
>VZTY01022529.1:14128-28358 GCA_013400935.1 Turnix velox | reverse complement strand
CCCAACCCATTCTCTGATTCATTGACAAGGCAGGGATGAAAAAGCAGCAGTGCCTGCTTGAATTCAGTCAGCAAGGCAGCAGGAGTGTCTGACAGTCTCTCTGACACCTCTACCTAAAAGATCTCACCTCATCTTCTCCATTTTTTAATGCTGACCATAAAGAGGGGTGGGATGCAGCAAGCACTTGCCACCAAAGAGGTCTGGTTGCCTTGGTTACCAAATCATCAAGCCTTGGCCTTGGCAAGCTGTGTGGAAATCTACCTTCATCTGGGGGTTTTTAGGTCTGGCTGTGAGAATGGATTCAGAGAAAAAATCTCCACATTCTACACAAGAAGCCAGATCCAGTTAAATCCCAGTTTGGGAAAGAAGGGGCCACATTGTCAGCACTATAAATCAAACATGACTCAGTTAAACAAATCATCCCCATGGACTTTTATGGCACCTCAAATTGTCACATTAAGTGTAAATGATGTAAGGAGATGAAATAAGGAAGATATGTGGCTCTCATGCCCCACCTACATTGAATGGAAGAGGTCAGCTCTAGCTCCTGTCTCACTTCTGTCAATTTAATTAGATCTTCCAGCCAGGAACAATCTACTCTTCAAACAAGAGTGCCAGGAAAGGAGAAAGAAAAAGGAATTTTAATTGCACTGAAATGCTTTCAGTGAGGTTTTCCTTGCAAATGCTACATTTCAGGGAACTACCAGACTAGAAACGAAAGCAAAATTCAAGATGAAGCTCTAAAAAGAAAAAAAACACATGTGAAAATAAAGGTAATAAATGCAAAATTCCAGATGAACCTCTAAAAAGAAAAAGTGTGAAAATAAATTCAATAAATGCAAAACTAAAGATGAACCTCTGAAAAGAAAATGCATGAAAATAAATTCAATCAATGCAAAATTCAAGAAGAACCTCTAAAAAGAAAAGGCAGGAAAATAAATGCAAAATTCCAGATGAAGCTCTGAAAAGAAAATGCATGAAAATAAATTCAATCAATGCAAAATTCAAGAAGAACCTCTAAAAAGAAAAGGCAGGAAAATAAATGCAAAATTCCAGATGAAGCTCTGAAAAGAAAATGCATGAAAATAAATTCAATCAATGCAAAATTCAAGAAGAACCTCTAAAAAGAAAAGGCAGGAAAATAAATGCAAAATTCCAGATGAAGCTCTGAAAAGAAAATGCATGAAAATAAATTCAATCAATGCAAAATTCAAGAAGAACCTCTAAAAAGAAAAGGCAGGAAAATAAATGCAAAATTCCAGATGAAGCTCTGAAAAGAAAATGCATGAAAATAAATTCAATCAATGCAAAATTCAAGAAGAACCTCTAAAAAGAAAAGGCAGGAAAATAAATGCAAAATTCCAGATGAAGCTCTGAAAAGAAAATGCATGAAAATAAATTCAATCAATGCAAAATTCAAGAAGAACCTCTAAAAAGAAAAGGCAGGAAAATAAATGCAAAATTCCAGATGAAGCTCTGAAAAGAAAATGCATGAAAATAAATTCAATCAATGCAAAATTCAAGAAGAACCTCTAAAAAGAAAAGGCAGGAAAATAAATGCAAAATTCCAGATGAAGCTCTGAAAAGAAAATGCATGAAAATAAATTCAATCAATGCAAAATTCAAGAAGAACCTCTAAAAAGAAAAGGCAGGAAAATAAATGCAAAATTCCAGATGAAGCTCTGAAAAGAAAATGCATGAAAATAAATTCAATCAATGCAAAATTCAAGAAGAACCTCTAAAAAGAAAAGGCAGNCTCTAAAAAGGAAAAATGTGAAAATAAATTCAATAAATGCAGAATTTAAGATGAACCTCTGAAAAGGAAACACGTGAAAATAAATGCAAGAAGTGAAAAAATTCAAGATGAATCTCTTAAAAAGAAAATATATGAAAATAAAAGTAATAAATGCAAAATTCAAGATGAACTTCTAAAAAGAAAATGCACGAAAATAAAGGCAAAATTGAAGATGAACTTCTTCAAAAACATGAAAATCAATGCAGTAAATGCAAAATTCAAGATGAACCTCTAAAAAGAAAAAGTGTGAAAATAAATTCAATAAATGCAAAACTAAAGATGAACCTCTGAAAAGAAAATGCATGAAAATAAATTCAATCAATGCAAAATTCAAGAAGAACCTCTAAAAAGAAAAGACAGGAAAATAAATGCAAAATTCCAGATGAAGCTCTGAAAAGAAAATACATTAAAATAAATGCAATAAATGCAAAATTGAAGATGACTCTTTTAAAAGGAAAGATGTGAGAATAAATGCAAACCTCAAGAGGAACCTCTAAAAAGAAAGTGTGTGAAAATAAATGCAATAAATGCAGAATTCAAGATAAATCTCTGAAAAGAAAATACATGAAAATAAATGTAATAAATGCAAAATTCAAGTTGAACCTCTAAAAAAGAAAACACATGAAAATAAATGCAAAATTCTAGATGAACCTTTAAAAAGAAAACACGTGAAAATAAATGCAATGCAATAAATGCAAAACTCAAGATGAACCCCTAAAAAGAAAAAAATGTGAAAATAAATGCAACAAAGGCAAAATTCAAGTTGAACCTCTAAAAAAGAAAACACATGAAAATAAATGCAAAATTCTAGATGAACCTTTAAAAAGAAAACACATGAAAATAAATGCAACAAATGCAAAAATTCCAGATGAACCTCTTAAAAAATGTGAAAATAAATGCAATAAATGCAAAAATTCCAGATGAACCTCTTAAAACACACAAAAATAAATGCAATGCAATAAAAGCAAAACTCAAGATGAACCCCTAAAAAGAAAAAAATGTGAAAATAAATGCAACAAAGGCAAAAATTCCAGATGAACCTCTTAAAACACACATAAATAAATGCAATCAGTGAGCTGCACAGACTGTACAAAACTCCAGGCAGTTGGCCACGGTGTAGCCTAATGTAAGGAAGCAAATATAAATTATATCATTTGTCACTTTTAACTGAATGGGGAAAAAAAAAAAGGAAATGGCCAATTTGTCAGCTAACTTTGCCTTCATCCTAATGGCTGTATCCATCTTTCCTTCCCTTTTCTGCCTCACCCTCCCAGGCTGGAGTCCAACCTGTCAGCAGTTCTCAGCAGACTCTTCAGACTGTTGATGAGAAAATGCTTCCTTCTACAGCTCATATATTTCCATGAGAGGGCTATAAATAGACACCATTTTCTAGCCTTGTTAATCCTGGGCTGTATCCATCACCCTAACTGCAAAATTACCTTTCAGAACTGCACTAAGGAAGTGTTTCTCCAAATACAAAGCTCTAATGTTTAGGAGGACGTGGCAAATGGTGCACTGAGCCACCCTGTGCACTCAAGAAAACTGAATTTTCATCATGAGATCAATGATGGTGACAAAAGTTGCCTCAAACTCCACAAAATATTCAAGGCAGACAAGAGATTTAGTGACTACACAGACAAAGATTTGTCAAGTAGGATTTAAGATCCTGCTCTCATCACTTTTAAAAGAGGTTTTCTAATCTTGAGCCTTGGAGAGGCTGAAAGCAAAAGAGATACCACAGCAAAAGTCCCACAAACTTCCAAAACTGGTGTCCTGCCAGTAAAGATTTGTCAAGGAGGACTTGAAATCCAGCTCTCATCACTTTTAAAAGAGGATTCTCATTTTAAGAGTGGAGAAACCAAAGCAAAAGTCCCACAAACTTCCAAAACTGGTGTCCTGACAACAAAGATTTTCTAGAAAATGAAGTCCTAGGTGGAGCAGTTTAGCTGTTGCTCCTCCAAGATGTGATGACTTGGGACATCAAAGGGGTTTTAAGTGAGGCAAACTGCATTTTCATCGTGAGATCCATGATGGTGACAAAAGTGGCCTCAAACTCCACAAAATATTCAAGGCAGACTATTCATTTAGTGACTACACAGACAAAGATTTGCCAAGGAGGACTTAAGATCCAGCTCCCATCACTTTTAAAAGAGGATTCTAACTTTGACAGTGGAGAAACCAAAGCAAAAGTCACACAAACTTCCAAAACTGGTGTCCTGACAGCAAAGATTTGTCAAGGAGGGCTTGGGATCCAGCTCCCATCACTTTTAAAAGAGGATTCTCACTTTGAGAGTGAAGACACCAAAGCGAAAGTCCCATAAACTTCCAAAACAGGAGTCCTGACAGCAAAGGTCTTGTAGAAGATGAAGTCCTAGGTGGAGCAGTTTAGCTGTTGCTCCTCCAAGATGTGATGACTTGGGACATCAAAGGGGTTTTAAGTGAGGCAAACTACATTTTCATCATGAAATCCATTGTGGTGACAAAAGTGGCCTCAAACTCCAAAATATATTCAAGGCAGACAACACATTTAGTGACTACACAAAGATTTGTAAGGAGGACTAAAGATCCAGCTCCCATCAATTTTAAAAGAGGATTCTAACTTTGAGAGTGGAGATACCAAAGCAAAGTCCCACAAACTTCCTAAACTGGTGTCCTGACAGCAAAGATTTGCCAAGGAGGATTTAAGATCCAGCTCCCATCAATTTTAAAAGAGGATTCTCACTTTGAGAGTGGGGAAACCAAAGCAAAAGTCCCACAAACTTCCAAAACAGGAGTCCTGACAGCAAAGGTCTTGTAGAAGATGAAGTCCTAGGTGGAGCAGTTTAGCTGTTGCTTCTCCAAGATGTGATGACTTGGGACATCAAAGGGGTTTTGTGAGGGTGTTTCACAACCCTTGTGAAAAAGCAGACTGTGTGTGCTCCTTGTGCTTGTCCCCAGTTGCCCCAGTTAATGAGTTTTCAGTGCACTGAACCCTGCTTAATGCATTGCTTAATAAAATGAGAGTAATTAATCAATTATCCTAAAGGGCCTGGCTTCTGATCACTCTTAGGCACTCGTCACCCTGGCCAGATCCTTTCTCCTGCTCTCCCCCAGCAAGACAAATCATCCTTTTGATGACTTGACAACAAGAGTTTGTTCAGACCTTATTTCTCCAGCAAAGCTGCAGCAGGGTGGATAAGCACTTGACCATGATGCCACTTGTCCCTTGTCACACTGTTTTCATCCCCCAGCCAGGGAGAAACCAGCTGGGAACCTACATTTTGTGATTCTATCAAGACAGCACATAGGTGGCCACCTCATTTTCAAGCTCAGGGGGCAAGAAAGCAGTAAGAATTGGAGAAAAAAAATAAAATAAATTAAATAAAAAATCCAGAAGGCACTTAAAGATCAGACTTGTGCTGAAAAAACACCATCCTAATTTAGGCAGAGATAATCACAAAGCTTCAGACCATTACATCTCACTCAGCTATGCCTGGATACATCTGAATGCAGCAGGGTTCAAGCCCTGCCAGAACAATTCATCCAGCCTGTGACTCATTCTGCTCTCTCTCCTTCCCTCTGCTGGCTCAGACACAGACAGAGGAGATGCTCACAGCTGGAGAAGTCCTTCTGTCACCTCATCCCTGTCCTAGGAGGTAGGGAGGCACTGAAACAGTTCTAATAATTCCACAGGGTTGTCCTTCACCCCTGATTTAACTCACAAGCACAAATGAAGTCACCAAGGGCACAGCAGCAGACACAAGTCTGGTGAAGGAAGACAAGGCAGAGCAGACACAGCCCCACATTCCACCATGGGTGGATCTATAGTGACACCTCCAAGAATCGGGTCTGACAGCCCTGCTGGAGGGCAGCAACTTCCTCCCATGGTGTTTTTTCTTCTCATTTCTGAATGAGAAGCAAATCCAGGCAGCTGATCCTCAGATATGACAGCTGGGAGCAGCCCAACACTCACCACCACTGTGACAATAACTCCTCTGAAGGTCCTCATGCCAAAGGGAGGAGGGTGGAGATTAGAAACCCACTGGCCAGACGCCTATTTTGACAGGAGAAAAAGAAAATAAAACCTCTTCAAGTGTTTACAGGAAGGATTTCAGAAGTGCTTAGCAATTAAGATGAGCCTGAGATGTCTTAAAGAGGACTAGACTATGAGTGTGCCTGCCTCCAGCTAAATGGGCACCACTTCTCTTGGCATATAGAACAGGGAGATGATCTCAGAGCAAAGAATCAAAGAATGAAGGTGATGCTTTTTTATTCAGCACAGAAACCCTGAAGAAGGGAGGAGGAGGAGGAGGCCACTAAACATGGAATTCAGCTGCAGGGAGCTTTAAAGCCCTGGGGACAAGATTAAATGGTGGCAAGAGCCACCATTGGTAGAGGGAGAAGAAAGGAGCTTGTGTGGCAGCAACACATGTGGGTTAGTTCTGCACCAACCCACTGAAATTCAGAGTTGAGCTTCTTCAGTAATCCCAACACATCCTAAAATGACTAGCTAGGGGATAAGAGCTTCTAATCTGTAGGAATCTATGAATTTTTTAAGTGAAACTACTTTAATTTCAAAGCAGGTTCCCTGCTCAAGAGGAAAAAAAAATAATAAAAACACAGACTTCCTTTAAAAGGGGAAGTGTGGTTTTGTAGGGTGGCTGACCAGGAAGGGTGGGTTGCAGGAGTTCCTGGTTATAATCCAGCTGCTGAAAGGTTAAACATGTCTCAGAATTCATTTTGGGAGGGGGAGGGAGAGATCATTTCGAGGCATTGAGAAGCAGACACAGAGGTTTCAGAAACAAAAGGCCAAGTGGTGCTTGGGGCGAGGAATCCCCATCCCTCTCCTTGCAGAGCATCGTGTGTGTCTGCAGCAGGGTATTAGGGATGGATAATAAACTGCAGAGGCCGGGCACCTGCTCACATCATTGCAGCAGCATCTGGAGGCACAAGTCAAACACAGCCCAAGAGCTCATGGGAATCACAGAATCACAAAATATCAGGGATTGGAAAGGACCTGGAGAGCATCTAGTCCCATTTCCCTGCCAGAATAGGAATACCCAGACCAGGTCACACAGGAAGGTATCCAGGTGGGGTTTGAATGTCTCCAGAGGAGACCCCACAAACTCTCTGGACAGCCTGGGACACTCTTCTGTCCAGGTGGGATTTGAATGTCTCCAGAGAAGGAGACCCCACACCCTTTCTAGGCAGCCTGGGACACTCTTCTCTCACCCTCACCCTGACTAAGTTTTTTCTTATATTTCTGTGGGACCTTCTGTGTTCCACCTGCACCCATTGCCCCTTGTCCTACCACTGGAGGTCACTGAGAAGAGCCTGGCTCCATCCTCCTCACACTCACCCTTCCTTATTTATAGTCATTAATGAGCTCACCCCTCAGTCTCCTCTTCTCCAAGCTGCAGAGCCCCAGCTCCCTCAGCCTTTCCTCACAAGAAAGATGCTCCAACCCCTTCATCATCTCTGTGTCTCTTCTCTGGACTCTCTCCATCAGTTCCCTGCCCTTCTCCAACTGAGTGAAGGCCCCACAGCTGGACACAACACTCCAGCTGTGGTCTCACCAGGGCAGAGCCGAGGGGGAGGAGAACCTCTCTCCACCTCCTGATTTCACCCCTAGTGCCAGACCACAATTAGTCTCTGCTTTGGGGTGGGGAGTGCAGAAAACTAACAAGAGGAAGGAAGAAATATCTGTGAAAAGAGACTCTTTATGCTCTGTCCCTCACTCTGAAACCTGCAGAGGGAAGACTGGCCCTGGCTGTGAGTCAGGCTCTGCCACAGATCTGCAGCGTGGCCATGGCAACCCACAATCACCTGGGAGGTCACAGCAGCAGAGAAGAGCTTTGCTCTGGCTTTACAAGAGGTTTGAGGGGGGTTTGCCCCTGAGCAGAGATCTGGCAGAAGGCCTGGGCAGCACTTACACCCCACAATAGAAGGTCTGTGCACAGGGAACTTGACCCATGTCCCTTATCAGTAGAGCTGAAGAGCTGGAGCTGCTTGTGTTTCATGGAGTCATTTTCTCCAGAAAACAACCCTTTGCTTGACCCTGCTGAAACCTACAACTCACAGAGAAGGATGAAACACACATTTGGGTTACTCTAACTCTGATCTGGTGCCTGCTTGCTGAGAAGCTTCACCCTCTCATCCCAGTACTGCACATCAGTCCTCTTCTGACAGCATCTGCTGCTCCTCCAGGACCCTCAAAGGAACCTTCCCCACCCAGACCTCCCATGCCACAGCTTTCTTACAGCAGCCCAGGGGTGTCACCCAGTTCTAGCACACTGTTTGTCATGCAGAATCCTCTGAGAGCACAATAATGTCTCAAACTCTAGAGATAAGGTCTCACAGTCACATTTCAGGCTCTAGTGGGGTCTTACAGCCACATTCCTCCATGGGACAGTTCATCCATCCCGAAGGAAATATTCCAGATTGCTCACAAATTCAGGCAGAGATGATAAAACCAAATAGGTTTAGCCAGCTTTTTGACACAAAAGACTCTGAAACAAGGTCTCACAGCCACATCTAAGGCTCTAGAGAGGTCCTACAGCCACAGTTCTCCATGGGACAGTTCATCCATCCAGAAAGTATTACCCCAGATTCCTCACAAATTCAGGCAGAAATTATAAAACTAAGTAAGTTTAGCCAGTTTTTTGACCAAAAAGACACTAGAAACAAGGTCTCACAACCACATTTCAAGCTCTAGGGGGGTCCTCCATGGGACAGTTCATCCATCCAGAAGGTATTACTCCAGGTTGCTCACAAATTCAGGCAGAGATGATAAAACCAAATAGGCTGCTCACAAATTCAGGCAGAAATTATAAAACTAAATAAGTTTAGCCAGCTTTTTGACCAAAAAGACTCTAGACACAAGGTCTAACAACCACATCTCAAGCTCTAGAGGGGTCCTATAGCCACAGTCCTCTACAGGACAGTTCATCCATCCAAAAGGTATTACTCCAGATAGCTCACAAATTCAGGCAGAGATGATAAAACCAAATAGGCTGCTCACAAATTCAGGCAGAAATGATAAAACCAAATAGGTTTAGCCAGATTTTTGACCAAGAAGACTCTAGAGACAATGTCTAACAATCACATCTCAGGCTCTAGGAGTCCTACAGTTCATCCATCCTGAAGGAAATATTCCAGATTGCTCACAAATTCAGTCAGAAATGATAAAACCAAATAGGTTGATCCAGTTTTTTGACCAAAAAGACTCTTAGAGCACATCTCAGGCTCTAGAGGGACAGCCACAGTCCTCCATGGGAGAGTTCATCCATCCTCAAAGTATTACTCCAGATAGTTCACAAATTCAGGCAGAAATGATAAAACCAAATAGGTTTAGCCAGTTTGTAGACCATAAACACATAGAAACTTATTTAAGGAGAAGGAAGAAGCAGCTGATGAGTGAATACAATCACAGTTCTAGGAAAGAAACCAGTGGTGCCAGCAGAGTACATCCCAACATTAATCAAGCCTGGTTTCACTTCATGTCAAAAGAAGATCTTTTAGTGGTTGCTTTGGAGAGAAGCCTTCAGGAGGTTTAAATTATTCTGTCCAACCAATATTCTAATCACTCAGCCTGACCTCTGGGGATCACCATTAGGTTTCTGGCTCCCTGCCGCCCCCCCCCTGCATGTGATAAAAGCATTTGAGGCTCACCAAGGAGGTTTTCATCACTCTCCACGGGAGGTCTGGGCAGGCTGCTCTGGATTCTGCCTGGAGAACAATGCAGATTTCCTTGCTGATAGAAATGGTGGAAAACAGATTAAGTAACAGGCTCCGAGTATGAAAGAGAAAAGATCTTAACATGACAGAATCAGTTGTCCCACTCGATCACCTACATTCTAAAGCATAAGTATCTCTGTAGGCTTCAGCCAAATAGACCATAATCCCTCAGTTTGGTGGTGAAGAGAAGGCACAAGGGGACCTCAGAGGAGCTTATCAATACCTGAAGGAGGCTACAGAAAGGTTGAGGTAGAACTTTTTAATACAATATGTGATGGAAGGACTAGGAATAATGGATGTAAAATGGAAAAGTGGAGATTTAGGCTGGAGAGAAGAAAGAAATTCTTCATGAAGGTGGTGAGACCCTGGAAGAGGTTTCCCAGAGAGGTTGTGGATGCCCCCTCATCCCTGGAGGTGTTTAATCTAGGCTGGATGAGCAACCTGGTGTAGTAGGAGGCGTCTCTGCCCATGGCAGGTTGGAACTAGATGATCTTGAAGGTCCCTTCCAGCCCAAATTATTCTATGATTCACACAAGTAAACTGATACCCACAGCCAGCAAACACAGACCCACATTACACTTTATCCATCAAAAATACTTCAAATGCCATTATTCACCCAGTTTGCTAACACCAAGTCCAGTTTAGTAATTCAACACTGAAGACCACCACCTCATTACTTCATAAAAACAGCTCAACCAAAAATCATCACATTCACACAAAATTTGAGTCCTGTAGGAATATTCTTCTCTAGGAATATGAAATAAGTAATTATTTCACAGGTCACTAAATCTGGCCTTATAAGCAGAGAAACACACACCATAATCTACTCCAAAAGCCAGATACACCAGAAGAGGTCAGAAGAGCTCACACCAGAGTGCAATTTGCTGACACAGGAATTATCCTCACTGGCTGAGAAACTGGAAAAAGCATCACTGGTGTCTGAAATAGTTACACAAAAAGGATTATAGAAACCCTTTGCTTTTAATGACATCATTAACATCTTTACGGTGGGCTAATATATCCATTTTACACATGAGGACTGGCTCCCAAAGACCAATATTAATTCAGGGGCATAAAGGCTACTCCTGTAAGTAAATAATATTGGAAAACAAAGTCATAATTCCTATTTCTAACCTGATTAAAAAAATAAAATAAAGTTGTTAACCCTTGGAGAACAAATTCTAAGTAAACCACACGTAGGAAAAAATTCACCAGGAGGAGTAAATAATAAAACAAACTTAAGAAAACTATGAAGTTGTAGCTTAATTTGAAAAGAAATAAAAAACCAAATTGTTAAGGAAGTGATGGAAATGAAGTTGTAGCTTCATTAGAAGTGAAATAATAAAACAAATTGTTAAGAAAATTATGGAAATGAAGTTGCAGCTTCATTTGAAATGAAATAATGAAACAAATTGTTAAGAAAATGATGAAAATGAAGTTGTAGCTTCATTTGAAATTAAATAATAAAATAAATTGTTAAGAAAATGATGAAAATGAAGTTGTAGCTTCATTTGAAGTGAAATAATACAACAAACTGTTAAGAAAATGATGAAAATGAAGTTGTAGCTTGGGCTGGTGGCTTTTAGGGGAGGTAAGAGGGGCAATTATGCAGCAAATTTGCACACTCAGCTGGGTGTTACAACAAACAAACTCTTTGGGGCAAAAAAGACACTTCCCTGTGTTTGTAGAAGTCAGTATGGCAAAAGCTGAGGCAGAAATGAGAGAGACACAGAAGGGAAGCAAATCCATTGTGCCTTTTCTCCTTCTTTTTGGTTATAATCATGCAATCACCTCCTCATAAATGCTCAGAATTAATGTCACACTTCCAGCACTGATTTATTTGCCTGTGCACTCACAGCAGCCCAAATGTCTCCAGCAGCTCTTTGCTTTGGAGACTCACCATTCTCATGCAGAAGCAGCAAGATTGAACTCCCCCTCCCCACTAATTTAACATTAACTCTGCTCTGACTTCCCCAGAGGAGTGATTTAGAGGCAACTCTCACTTCTGTGGAAGGAAATGGAATATGGCACCTTTCCCTCTATCTCTCTCTGATACACATTTCTGCTGAGAAATAAAAGCTGTGAGAAGTGCCAGAGCACAATCTTGTGAATAGAGCTGCTGGGGTGACATCATGGATGGTACCACTGCCTCAGCAGCCAATGGGGGACCCTCCTCCTGCAGCCATTCCTCCTCACCTAGCAGCCAAGCCTATAGGAAAATGGGAAAAGACTCACTCTTATCCCTGCTGCCTGTCTTGCCACTCCTCTCTCTCTCCTCTTCCCCTTCCCCACCCCACACACACAGAGAACAGGAAGGAAAAAAAGGCCCTGCAAAGCAAAACTCCTCAGTATCAGGCTTTTGGCAGCCATTCACACAAGAATTTCCTGCTGGTTCTGCAGGCTGGTATTTTTGTTTAGCTTTTTCAGTGGGAGGAAGATGCTTCTTCTGCCACACATCACTTAAATTCATTGTTACAGCACTGTGCAGCTAGCAGTCTGTCTGTTTCTATCCAAAATAGATTTAAAAGCTATTTCTCCTCCACCAAGACAGCCCAATGGTGCCTGTAAGAGAGAAAATAACTCAAAACTAAGGCTCTGCTCTAACCTTTCCTTAATATCTGTTTATTTAAACTAGACAAGACTCAATTCTTGGCATGCAGAAGCTCACCATCAGCACAGATGAAGCTACCTAACTCAGCAACACCTAAAAAGCTCATGAATACAAACATGACACTCACTGCAAACAAAAAAAAAAAACCCAAAAACACCCAAGTGATGAACTCTATGTGAGTAACATAAAGCAGAAGCAAAGTTTCCAATCAATCATCTGCTGTTCCAGCAGTGGATCTGTCAGAGAAATCCCAAAAAGCTTTCCACAGCATCTGAAGGATGAGCAGATCACTCAAGGAGGGTAAGAAATACTTTTCACTGAAGATTTTGCTCACGTGATTTCTTTACTGACTCCCACTGCCCATTTAGATACGCATCAGTGATGAAAATTCTCAGAGATTTGTCTTAAAACATGGAGGTTTTAATGAAAACATTCATTTAGGAGCCTGTCTATACGGAATATGAACCTGTAACAGCTGAATCAAGTGGGAAATCCATAATAATTCCATACACCAAACTCTTTACAAGGATATACTTGTCCTTCTGTGATCTGAATTCTACACCTTAACTCCAACTTATAGTCACAGCACTCTTTATTCTTCCTTTTCATTATACACACCAGAACAAGCACTTAAAATTAATTTGCCTTCAGACAACAAGCTGCAAAAGGTGATGAAAATTCTCAGAGATTTGGCTTAAAACTCTCAGAGATTTGTCTTAAAATGTGGAGGTTTGCATTAAAGCATTCATTTAGGAGCCAGTCTTTAAGGAATATGCATCTGTACCAGCTGAATCAAGTGGGAAATTCATAACAATTCCATATACCAAGCTCTTTACAAGGATTTATGTGTCCTTCTGTGACTTAAGTTCCACACCTTAACTCTAAATTATAGTCATAGCACTCTTTATTCTTCCTTTTTATTAAACACACCAGAACAAGCACTTAAAATTAATTTGCCTTCAGACAACAAGCTGCAAAAGGTGATGAAAATTCTCAGAGATTTGGCTTAAAACTCTCAGAGATTTGTCTTAAAATGTGGAGGTTTGCATTAAAGCATTCATTTAGGAGCCAGTCTTTAAGGAATATGCATCTGTACCAGCTGAATCAAGTGGGAAATCCATAATAATTCCATACACAAAGCACTTTACAAGTATTTACTTGTCCTTTTGTGACCTAAGTTCCACACCTTAACTCTGACTTATAGTCACAGCACTCTTTATTCTTCCTTTTTATTAAACACACCAGAACAAGCACTTAAAATTCATTTGCCTTCAGACAACAAGCTGCAAAAGTTCAACAAAATGTACCAATGAGGAAAAAGTCCCTCTCTCTCTAAACAAACTCCACAATCTTATCAGAAAAGCATTAGGAACTGGTTCAAAATAGACAATGCTTGTTTCCATACTCTGCATTTTCTGGCAGCAGCTCAAAAAGTTAAGTCATGTTTACTTTCCTTAATGGAAAAGCAACCCCTCGCTCTCCCCCTAATGTCAGGACAGATCACACTTTGAGTGCTGCCAGCAGAAGCTGGGCTGAGTCAGCTGCACTCCACCAAGTTGACACACAAAGTAAAATTAATTTATTTTTTTTCTCTTTCAAGTGGATGCATGATGTTTTTCCATGAGTATCTAAAGGTTTTATCTTAGTTTTTAAAGTCATGGCTGAACCACATGGTTATTTAATTTCCAAGACCCAAAAGATAAAGCATTCCTCATAAATATAAATTCCACATCCACAAAGTTCTGGATTTTTACATGAAAAACATAAAAAACACATAAAAGAATCACCAGGTAAGTGAAAAGGGTAGGAACAGAATGAGAAGGATGAGATTTCACACTTAGAATGAACAACTCTTCACATGATACTCCTGGAAATATTCTTGAGAACAGATTATAATTAAAACACACATAGAAAAAATTCAGCAGGAGGAGCAAATAATAAAACAAATTGTTGAGAAAGTGATGAAAATGAAGTTGTAGCTTCATTTGAAGGGAAATAATAAAACAAACTGTTAAGAAAGTGATGAAAATTAAGTTGTAGCTTGAGCTGGTGGCAGAAGGAGGAGGCAAATTAACAACTAGAGTTTAATCCTTTACCCTTTTATCTGC
>VZTY01022528.1:84574-109823 GCA_013400935.1 Turnix velox | reverse complement strand
ACTAATATTACCTGTTTATTGGAATTTTTGTTATTCTTTTTGTTATTCTTACTAATATTACCTGTTTATTGGAATTTTTGTTATTCTTTTTGTTATTCTTACTAATATTACCTGGTTATTGGATTTTTTAATGGCTTGAATATAATTTTGGTCCTAGACTCTGGCCTGCAAAACATAAGCTTGTTAACTGAGATGGAAACAGAAGCATCAATATTTTTGGGTGACAATCTCTTATTTTTTTTTTTAAGGAGCCTCAATACTCTTTCTAGAGATAAGATGCACATCCTTCATTGTTTTCTTCAATACTTATTTCTCCCTTGAAGCCTCATTTGACTTCTTTATAGAGCAAGAACAATACCAAGCAGGCAATGTTATGCAAATATGGTGCTCATAGAATCATAGAATAGTTTGGGTTGGAAGGGACCTCAAAGATCATACAAAATAACAGCTTCTTCACAGTCATATATAAAAATATCTCTTCTGAAGTATTTGTGATAGATATTTGTGATACCTTTTCTTCGCATTTTTTAAAGCATTTTTTCATAAAGAGGGAATCCTTCATAACCATGTTCAAGTAACTGCAGATCAAAGTTAATTTACCCATGTTATTATATAGGGAAGGGCTACTTAAAATTAACAACAACATACTGTCCACTGCATTTAAAATCTCTTTTAGTAACATTTCCTATTGAGTGGATCTTTTTTGCCATCCAGTGTTTAGGCTGCTGAATGACACAAGTCCACTTTTACTGCCATGGGAGGTCCATCATTACTACAAAAACTGAAGAAATATTTACTGGAAAAATATGACTGGATAGGTCCAGGGTATGTTAGTACAAGCACAAAACCCAATTCTGAGATGTGGAAATCTCCCTCTTCCTTCTGACCCCTTATCTGTATTAAGTTGAACTTCATTCTTAGGACTCATCTTTCTTCCTCCTGTTTTTCAACTGCAATAACAGAATCAGACAGAATTCAGAGAGCTTGACACATCCTGAAATTCTCCTTACTGTATACAGAGATTTAATTACATACACATGGAGAGAGAGAGCAGCACTGTCATATCATTGGCACTGGTGAGATGTCTTGAAGAAGACCCTGAATGATGGCATATGATGTCATATTAATGAAGTTTTTAAAAAGGAAAATGGGCATTCTACTGTGACATCCATAAGCAGGAGGGCATAATCCTAGAGTTTATATATTACTGCACAAAAACATTGGAAGCCAGCAGCTCAAAGGTACAGTGCCTGATATACACTGTGACAAATACCCTGGATGATGCAAGACAATAAAAAATTTATTATTGAGGTTTTTAGAAAAAGCCTTAGAGTCAAGAACTGCCCATTCCATCATATTTCTCCCCACTGCTCTCAAAACAGCTCCTTGCAATGCAATTGTTTTCCCAAAGAGTCTTCATCATAATCACCTTGCCTGCTTCAGTCCCAATGAAAAAATCAAAGAGATACACATTACTCTATTGTTTCTCACATAAGTGACCTAATTTTATCCTCAGTGATAAAATAATTCACCTGTTGTTCTGCAAATCCTTAAAAGTAAAACAAATTTAAAATAAATGAAGCTATGTAAATCTTAGACCAGGTTTTGTTTTGTATGAGCTGCTGGATGAGGGATCCAAGCTACATTTTCAGATCTCCACATCATGGTCTTGTGTGTGAAAGAAAATGACAAGCTACCTCATTCTGCTACAGAGATAAGTCTGAAGAAAACAAATACTACACAGTTGAGATGAATTCAGGTCAATCTCTCACTTATCCACTTATCTCCTGTAGCTTCCAAAGGAAATATCAGTGTCTTTGCATCTCAACCCACCAAAGAGAAAATAAGGTACAGAGGATGCTGAAGGATAAAATCATAGATGACCGAGATGTTCAGAAAGTAGGACCTTCTCTTGTCTACAGCAAGTTGGTTCTGCAGAGCAGCAGAGAGAAGTTTATTCCCATCTTTTTGCAAAACATAACATTACAAAAATGTGATGATGGCTTCTACCCCTTACCCCTGTGTGTCAGTCTTTTATCAACCCAGAGATGCTGTGGATGACACATTTCTGGAAGGCTAGGCCAGGCTGGACTTCTGAGCTACCTGGTGTAGTGGAAGAAATTCCTGTCCATGCCATTAAAAATTCCAATAAACAGGTGATTTTAGTCAGAATAACAAAAAGTGCTTTTAGCATCTTAACTACCTAAAAACTTGTTTTTAGCACTAAATGTGCTAGAGTACAACAACTAACTTTCACAGATCTTGGTAGATTTCTACATAAGAGGCAGCATTCAAATAAAGTACCAAAAGATGGGATGTTATATGAGTGTGAATCTGGCATGGACTGTAGGCCCTAATTCTCTGAATCACTTAAGCATGAATTTGCACAGAAAAGTTATGCACAATGACTGGCTTACTCAGCAACTTCTGGTGAATTAGCACATTGTCTTATGGATGACTAGAAGGCAGAACTCCACTCTGCAGTATGGTCAGTACAGGTCTCTTGATAAATCAGGGCTCATTAATAAAAGCAAGTAGCAAAAGGGATTGAACTAAATGGTCTTTTAAGGTCCCTTTCAATTTAAATAAATCTAGTTCTCTTAGCTGTATGCTAAGAGGACTGCTAGGCTTAGCACATTGAAACATGGGCACCTTTTACAAGCATTGTCTGACTGCAATAGTTACCACTGCACAGAACTCTGCATCCTGATTTTACTATTGAAGAAAAACAGCACAAATACATTTCTATACCCATGTATAAAAGCCAAAACTCCTGAATTTCAATAGCAATGTTATTAAACTACAGAAAAAAAGTTAATTAAAGGGATTTAATTTCACTCTGTGTCATAAAAAGACACTGTTTTGCAGCAGGTGTTTTGTCAAGCAGAATGCAGACCAAACTCTAAGCTCTAATTCTGTGCTTCTCTCTCACTGTGTGAATTTTCCAAATCAAACATCTCACTGCCTGATGGAAGCACTCAACCAGAATATATTCTGCTCAAGCAACTGTGTGAGGTTTGAAACACTGTATATGATCAGTATTAACTTCGTGTGCTTTCAAGCCATCAAACACTTGGAAATTGCTATTCCTTAGTTCAATGATTAAATGTGACTTCAGGTACTACAACATGGCCCCATCTTGATAAAAAGGTAATTTGTAAAGATCCAGTATCCAGATTTCCACCTGCACTTCCCTGTCTCTCTTCTATCACCAAAGACACCAGCAGCTTTGGAATAGTCAGTACTTTAAACACACATTCAAATCCGGATGGAATCTAGTCACTGTTTCAATATCTCACTCATAAGATTTTTATTTGAGAGGAGACAGTATAGTCTGACACAGATCAATTCTTGCATTTGATCTTTCTTTACTTCTACTTCTTATCCTCTCACATTCATTTCTAACATTTCTAACAGTTAGCCAGATGTCAAACAAGACTCAAAATCTCACTTTAGCTCTCTGGAGTAAAACAGCAATAGTGCAATGATCACAAAATCAGGAAAAGTATTTCTTAAACACAGATGTATCTTATAACATCACATCATATCCTTCACATACCTTCTCCTCTTTTATTCTCATTCTTTACTCTTTTGATTCTTGTATTCTAGTAAGAGCTGAAGGGAAAAAAAAGAATGAATCTGTGCACTTCAAGTTAGCCTGTTGAGCTAACACAATGTATTACTTCTCCCTATCAGCTTAGCCTTGCTTAAGCTGCAGTATCCAGCTGCAGTTCAGGCTGGACAGAATCCTTTCTGCATTGATTCTTCACCACCTCCCTTTCATGCTTTCTTACCTCCTCTCAACACAACAGTCAGTTTCTCTGCTTTGTTATAGGACTTCAGAATCCACAGAATGATTTAGCTTGAGAAACTGCTTCTGTTTATCCAGCTTTCTAGCTCACAATATGGCACCTACTGGAAGCCTTGTCCAAGCCTTCACACACAGGGTTTTGTCCAGTGAAGTTTGGGTATCTCCTGGGATAAAAAGGCTGTTGCTTCCCTGGGTAAACCAGTATAGTGTTTGGCTCCACTTAGAATAGAAAAAATTGTTTCTAAGATACAATTGGAATTTCCTGTGTCAGCTCAGGTATTGCACTTTAAGTCAGCACAGTCAATATATGTTTTATTGGAGTTACATCTGCCCCTGCAGAGGACTGCATTCCCACACAAGTACCTAAGAAGTTGCTTTCTTCAGCTACCCATCATTCTGCATTGACTCTGAAAGGAGATGAATGCTTGGTTAAGACTGAAAACTTTGTTTTTAGACATCCATTTAGATCAGATACATCTCATCTTGCACTTAAAAATCTGCAGGAAAGACCATGGTATGATTTGGTTACATCCTTCTACACAATGGTTTCAGGGACACATGTTGAGATGTGCTTGAACTGTCAAGCATGAGAAGAGAACCAAAAGCCAGGCATTTACTTTTCATTTACATTTGAATAACCTCAAGTTAAGTTTCTCAATTCTTGCTAAGATATTTAAGTATACTGATTTTCAGAGCTGGTCTTTTAACTGTCATTATAACTACAGTGATTAAGTTTATCTAATGAAATGATTTATCTAATGATTGAAAACTCACAAATTAAAATTAAAAAAAAAAAGGTATGTTGTTTCAACAACTATCTTCCCTACTCATACATCCAAACTCTACTTCTTTTTTCCTATGTAAAAGTCAGGAAAGTCTACAGCATTTAACTGCTTGTTCTTTCCGCCTTTAAGCTTCTTTTTTAAATCATTACATGGATATGAATTTGAGGTCTAATACACAATTGGATTAAGCCATTTGTCTTCAGAGACCAAATACACTGATCTGCATTCTTTGTTTAAATCAATTCTTTAAGATTGATTAGAAGGCCAGATCTAGATACAATCAAAATAGTTCCTTTAATTAACCACATACCTAAGGAAGAGTCAGCAGATAGTGATGGCAATAAAAATACTCAGCTAAGTGAAGCTCAGTAGCTAGAGGCATAGAATTCTGAGGAATAGAAGATGTAATAGTGCAGAAAAGACCGAAAAAGAGAGGTTGCTAGGAAGACCTGTAGATTACTGAAGCAAATCACTCCAGAAAAACTATTCCACAACACAAATATATTTTTTCTTGCAATATTTTCACATTTTTATGTAGAGATGGACCAATCTTGGACATTGAAGAAATTTCAGTACAAATTAAACAATAGCAGGACTGAGTTTTAATTTATTTTCTCTTTATCTAACCTGGGAGGAGTCATTAAAAAGATGTCTTTAGGTACAGGCCTTAAGGAGTAATTTTGTGTTAAGTATAAATGTGATAGATATTCACATGAAAGCAGAAATTAGCTGATAGCATCAAGGATTAATCAATGACAAACTCTGAGAAGCCAACACTGATAACCATTCTGTAGAATCTGAGCGCAGAAGAGATCAGTGGGCTGTAACTCTCAAGTAGATAAAACAAGCATAAAACCTTTTGTAGGGCAGATACCTGTAAACTTTTATCACTTGGAGGACTCCTCTGGCAAGCTACATTTTCCATTTCTCAAAACTAAATCAGAGCCTCCAAGATATGAATTCAATATCACCCTCCATTACAAAATGAGAGGTAAATCTGAAATCACTTCCGCAAAGTTGGAAGAAGCTTAACTAGAACTTGGGAATATCTATTAGCTAATGGGGTGACTAATGTGCACAACTAGTAAAGATTCATTTTGATGAAGCTACTACAGCCTGCCTGAATAAGCTGCAAAGGCACACTGCACTTGCTCCAAATGAGGGACTGAAATGAAAATGAAACAAATGACCAAAAGCCATATACCTGGACAGTAATCTGTTTGGAATTACAATTTAAAAGGTTACTGGATCACAACCATGATCTAAGCACGCTGTCTTACATTGCCATTTAATAATTGCTATTTTAGTAGTATTTATTTTATAAAATTCTTCAAGTGGGTGCAAAAGGAAGTTTCAGTAGCAATCATGTGAATGAGCAGAAGGAGGCTGGTAGTGATTACATTGTAACAGACCTGATGGATGATAAAACCAAACTGAATGGACTACAATGCATAAATGAGATTAAATAAGGCCTAAGGATGTGTTTTAAAACACTATAATTTCAACTTGAATCTGTGAGGTTCAAACTCATTAGACTACCTTGAACAGATTTTCCTTTGTTTTAGATGTTTCATCATTACTTGCTTGAAGAAGAAATACATCAAAGTGGCTACTTCTGGTTCAGACAACGGGAAGAAAAAAAAAAAAAGCAAAAGTAATGCAGGCCTATCTTATCATCTTGGTTTTGGCTACAAATAGCATGGAAATTAATTCCCAAGTTTGCATTGAGTTCCTACAAGCTCCTGTTGTCACTTCTCTAAGTTCAAAAAATACCTGAAAGATTTTATCTGTAAGACAGGCAAATTTAGAACTGCCAATCCCTTTAAGAATCATCTCTCTAAGGAATGATGTACTTCCTCAACAAAATGTTGCTTGAGACTTAGGGTTTCTCTCTCCTTCTGTACTATGAACAGCAAGGAACAACTAACTAAAATCAGTGATGTTTTATACTATCACGTGACAACAGCCTAGAAAGACAATAATTTCTTTGGATAACTCAGAAGCCTGGAATAATACATGCTTATCACAGGCTTTAACCATCTAAAAAGCCTGCTGATTATATAATCATTTTAAACCCCTGAGTAGGTCACAGACTGAAACACTGCAAAAGAGCAAAGTAGATGATTGCTAATCCTCCTCTTATTTAAGATAAGTTAGACACTAAATAATACATCACTGCAGTACTAAGTGGCTTATAGCTCTACTTCTTTAACTTGTTTCTTACTGAAAAGACATTTATCTACTGAAATTGAAGTTGCTCTTCACAAACCTTCTCCATGTATGCTCTGCTCCACAAAAATGCTGTTTTAATAAAGAAAAGAACATTTCATTGCGAGTCTAACTAGTATAAAGCAGACATTGATCAAATCACAGAACAGAGAATGCAAGGATGGGAATCCTGACACATCTCTACATTATGTGGTCTGAGTTGGTTAGTTTCTGCCTTTTCCTACTCGACTGGAAGAGAAGTTCGTATTTCAGCCAGTTTATTCTCTTATTTGTCTACACCCAAAATAAATATTTTGCCTGTATTAGTACANGGAAGAGAAGTTCGTATTTCAGCCAGTTTATTCTCTTATTTGTCTACACCCAAAATAAATATTTTGCCTGTATTAGTACAAATTCTGTTAGCCACAGAATTTTTGTCCTTCCACCTGTGCTGCTCAAGGGAGAAGAAATTTAGTGTCCCACATAGGGAACTATTTACCCTCAGGGACAGCTTCAATTTACGTGCCAAATCCCTTGCTGTATCCCAGCATTTTCTAAAAAAGAAATTGAAGGACTTACAAAAATTTGCAGTGGTTTGTGAAAAAAAAAAAATAAAACAACTAAAAGGAATAATTCTAAATGAAATATGGCCTTTTCCAATCAATTGAATGTTGGGATCAAATAAAATAAAATGAAAATTGATCTTCAGACCCATAGTTTTTGGGCATGTAATGTGAAGCAGACATTCTAGAAACTCAGCCTGTTTGAAGAGAGAGGAAATACTTTTTTTTAACCACTCTACAAAGGAGACATGCATACACAGCATTTGTTGAGGCTGACTACCTTTATTTATTACTTTGCTTAATGGAAAAGAAAGGCACTTAAGTCAAAAAAAATGCATGCTATCCTCTTTGTGCACAGAAATTTAAGATAAAATCCCTTTCATCAGGGAATCCTTCCTAAGGAACAGAGAGTGAACAGCTGTGAGGCTATGATATATTTTAGTATCTGAGGGTTTGTTCTTAAAGAAAGATTTTTTCCAATTTCAGCAGCACAGACTTCTTAATTTTGTGCTTACTGTAGTTCAGTTTGATACATATTTTTCAGTAAGTACTGAGGTAATTTCTCTCTTGTTTTTCAAATAAAAACCAAAAAACACAATTTAGTTCCAGGCAGATATAGCTCCTGTAAAATGAAAATAAATAAGACAGATTTAGAGAGAACAAACTTGCTTCAAAATGTTTCAGTAGGTATTAATTTCCTGGGAAAAGTATGTAACTAAAAAAGAAAGGAACTGTTCCTGCCAGGAAAAAGACATAGGGACACTTGCACTGGAAACTGGATGCTTTGCAATATTCTCACCATTACTGATTTTGTGTGCATGTGTGTGTAAAGAAAATGGATATTTCAAATACCTGTTCTGAGATATTTCTCAGTCTCTCCTCTTGAAAAATTTCTGCTCTTCCTCTCACCTCTCTTCCAAGCCCAATGCCATATATCCAGTATTTTCCAGCCCTTTCACTGGCAATCTTTGCTCTGCTGCTTTCCCAGACTCCACTCTCTCATGTTACTTCCTAATGCCAACAATAGCTTTTACTGCTTCTCAGAGCTGATAGTACCAATGGGGGGGGGGCTGGAGGGGGCACTGCTATAATTAACTCTGGCATCACCCCTGTGATTTATCTTTGCCATCTGAGTACTGGCAACACCAGTAATGTAATGGGTAGGACCCATTAGCAAATCAGTATATTTCAAATACAAAGTATAAGCTCAGTGATGGACATTGCTCCATCCATTTCCCACAAGTATAGCACCTTAAAAATCATCCTTAGACTTCTACAGCTTGCAGCAAGTAATAGTTCATGTACTCCCATCTCTACCTACCACTTGTGCTGCCCAAGAAAATTTTCCTATGCATCTCCCTGTGTTGATATATTAGGCACCATCTGGAGAAGGGAATGAAGTAACTTAAATTAGCCCATTAGTAGTTTCAATAAACAAACTCTCCCAGTGATTCCATCCAGTTCAGCTATCATATGGTAAGACAACACATTTGGCTCAAGAGCTTCCCTAAAATACCTCACTGGACATATTGATGTGCAAGTGTTGCCATATGCATTCTCCACACTTCTGCTCTTCCTTAAGTTGTCAAAAAAAGACTGTAGGAACAAATCATAGAATCACAGAATGATAGAATAGTTTGGGTTGGAAGGGACCTTAAAGATCATCGAGTTCCAACCCCCCTGCCACAGGCAGGGACACCTCCCACTACATCAGACTGCTCAGTGCCTTGTCCAGCCTGGTCTTGAACACCTCCAGAGAGGTGGCATCCACAACCTCTCTGGGCAACCTGTTCCAGTGTTTCACCACCCTCACTGTAAAGAATTTCCTTCTTATGCCAAGTCTAAATCTACCCCCTTCCAATTTACATCCATTGTTTCTAGTCCTCTCATCTGATATTATGTTAAAAATTCCTTCCCCTGCCTTTCTGTAGGACCCCCTCAGGTACTGATAAGTTACTATGAGGTCCCCCCTGAGCCTTCTCTTCTCCAGGCTGAACAACCCCAACTCCTTCAGCCTGTCTTCATAGGGCAGTTGCTCCAGCCCTTTGACCATCTTCGTGGCCTCCTCTGGACCCTCTCCAATAGCTGATAACGCTTTGTCTCAGTCCTGGCTTTTGTTTATAATCCCACTGCATCACTCTCAGTACTATAGCTGCCCCACCTGTCAAAACTAAAGAAGCATAGGTACATCATCTCAGCATGGGTTGATTAGCTCAAGAACAAAAATGCTTTAAAAACATCCTATAAAATTTCCAGGATCACAGACTGGTATCTTTGTTAGATGGGTGCAGCTTTCTTAAAAAACCTGAATGTTTTATACTACAGATAATCCTAGTGAACACTGCACACAAATAAAGGCAGGTTTACACCTTGCCTGCCTTCTTAACAAATGTCCCAGGAAGAACTAAAGGTAATACAAGTCCCCTAAAATTTTCATCAAATATTCCCTTTGCAGGGATGTATTGTTCAATTCTTGCCATGGCCTCCATCCATTAGGATTGCTCTCTCTCCTGTTCAAAAATACTAGCAAACTCACTCTACAAAACTACTGAAAGAAATATCTGCTGGTCAACTTCCTGCAGCCTTTCATCAACCTCAAACTGTAATTAGGAATGTCTCTTTCCTATCTTTTATTTCTATATTTCAAATTTTCATTCAGTTATAGACTATTTAGCATTCTCTAGTGAGCTTTTACACTTCATTCTAATCACAATTACTTTTATTTTGTAAGGAACCTACACAATTAATTTAAATTAAATTGATTTGGAATGCTTCTGATAAATAAATAATAATTAAATGTATTATGTAGTCTAAAACGTTTTATTCATAACACCACTAAACATTTGTGTACAGTAATTTTTGACAGAAAAACAGTGATTTCTATTCTTTTAAATAGTATGTATTCATACTTCTCTATTTTATAGAAAACAATGTATTTACAAGAGAAACACTAATTTTCTGAGAGATAAAATTTCCTACTATTTCTTCATTAATAATTTTGATTACTAATTTAATCTTTATGGATATTTACATAGTATTACTTTAGGCATTCAGCAGACTCTAAGAAAAGATGCCAAGAAAAACAGTAGCTGCATGAGAATCTGGAGTACTGTATCCAATTCCACTGTTCAAATCCAACATATAACCTTTGGGGATTTTTTTCTCTTATAAAAAAAATGTTTGGATAAAATAAATTTGACAGGATATGGGCATTACAGAAATACTTCACCAGAGAATGCACCAGATAAATGAGTTCTCCAGCAAAGCAGGATGACTATAAAGAGTGAGAAGGAAAGAGCCCCACTCTTTTATTACAAAAAAAGATAAAAGTGGGTTTGTTTTAGAAGAAGGTCTTGAACAAACTGTTATTGCTTGCTATGAATATGCAACAAACAAGGTAATGGTGTTTAGGAATGTATGTACTGGGTGTAAAATCACCTGTCATTCAAATTCATGCTTTTTCCAACTGCTGTCTTAGAAATTCCTAAGAACAAACTGCAGCTTGCACAAAAAGAACCCCAAATCTGTAAACAGTTATTCACTAGGTTAGCAACATAAACATTCTTAGAGCTAGGAAAGATCCAAGCCTTATTATAAATCTTTCAAGACTTGATTTAGAATTTTATCACTCCTTTTTCTCTTCAGACTACAGTAATCAAATAATTTAAGTAATTCATTTTCACTTTAATTGCAGCTTGTTAAAAACAGGTTAATAAGCATCCAAATTTAAACTGCAGATTTAATGGGTTATGCTTATTATGCAACCCATTCAAGTTTTACAGTCTTTGCAGAATAAAATTATCATTAATCTTTTTCATCTGAGTATGATTAAGACAAAAGGTGTAAACATCAACTGATTAAAACATTATTTAAAATGCTTTATAAAATGCTTCATAAAATTTAGTTTTAAGTAATTCCACTCATCAAGATTTGACAAATCTGAAGAGCACTTAATGTAATTCCTTTTATGAGAATCTTCTGCATGCAAACCAAAAGCTTGAGGGAACCTCAGTCCCATGTAAAGGTGGCAAGTTATCTATCAGCCCTCTAGCAATAGTGCATGGATAAATCAGAAGGTCCATTCTTTCACTACCACTAACCATCAGTTAAACAAAGAAGCATGTCAGATGTTTGAATTCTATTTAATTTTTTTAAATAAAAAAGAAATCACTTAGGTAAATTAAAAAAAAAAAATGCACAGAAAGAAAAGCTTGCTGCATGTAATTTGTGGAAGATATCATTTCCAGCCAACAATAGTGCTCATGAAAATGCCTCCAAGTTTATAACCTACTGTAGGAGTATTTAACTAACAGTCCAGTCAAAAGCTTGGACAAACAGTGCTTTTGCCTCAGAATTTTTCAGTGAAGAATGGACATGAGAATAGGTGGAGATTAATTCTCACATGGCAAAAAGGAGCAGCACAAACATCTGTTCTTCAGCCACAATGTGCTGAGTGACTGCCAGAAAAATCCAGAAGAAACTGTGAGCTGTCAAAGACATGGTGAAATTGCTCACGTTTGGCTCTAAGGATGTGTAAAGAACAACGTTCTACCTGCATTCACAACATAAATACAATCTGCAGTTTCCAAGTGAGCACCAGCACTGAGACATCCATAAGGACTTTGAATGAGACAAGAGCTGAATATCAACAGAGGTAGTAGCTGGAGGAGGTCAAATACAAGTGGTGCTATTACACATATACTGGAAACAAGTGATGTTATTACACAAATATTGAAAATAAACCTTCCAGATAAATAGTGATTTTCCAAAGGTACACATTACATGGCAAAACTGGACAGCAAGTAGGAAATGTAAGGTTAGATAATAAACTTCTGCATTATAGAAATGAATTCAAGGATAGGAATTACAATGTTCAACAAAGTGAAATGTCAAAAACTATAGTAAGAGAATATTTCCAGGAGAATGAGTGTCCTAGAAACCTGAATTTCTACTGAAAGTCACTGCAGAAGGCTGGAGTAACCTCAATATAAATTTAATTTAAATAAAACTTTTTAAGGTTTTTTTTTTATGGTCTGTACCCATTGTTCCCACAAGCAAACTCCTCTAAGCAGTCAAGACAACTGCATTCCATAAATCAGGAGATGATAGCTGCTCATCATGAGCATAGGAGACTGTTAATTTCCTAATTATGATATGCTTCTAATTTGAACATAATCCTAGAAGTGTTTAAACAAGTTGTGAGGAATTTGAATAGGTTGGGACCATCAAATCCAATCTCCCTACCATGGGCATGGCTGTTTTCACCAGATCAGGTTCCTGCTCAACTAAACCTTGAATACTTTCAACAACAGGGCTGCCACAACAACTCTGGACAGAATATTCCATTGTCTTATCACGTCCATAGTAGAAAAGTTATTCCTCATTTCCAATCAACCCACTCTCTTTTTCAGTTTAAAACCCTTTCCCTTGTCCTGTCACCAGAGCCCCTGGTAAAAAAAAAACTCTTGTAATCTTAAATCTCTTCTTGTAAGCCCCTTTTAAGTATTGATTGGCCACAATAGAGTAGAGAGGGAGAATCACCTCTCTTGAGCATGCTGCTCCTTATCCAGCCCATAATATGATCAGCTTTTGGGGCTGGGAGTATACATTGCTGGCTCATGTCCAAGTTTTCATCCAGCAGTACCCACAAGTCCATCTTTGCCCAGCTGCTCTCAACCAGAGATAGCTCCTCCCAGGTTCAGGACCTTGCTGAACTTCATGAGGTCCACATGCTAAAAGGTCTGGTGACACTAAGGGAAAGATAATGCTGGATTGAAACTTTTAGGAGTCCCAACTATTAGTTGTAAGCAGAGATCAAAAAGTTTTAGAGGAGGTTGCTGAGGGATTAAGGCTACATTTAGTAGGATGCTCTTTAGAAATGCATCGAGTCAAAAAAAAATAATAGCCACAATTTTGGAGAAAACTTCTAGAGAGATGAGACTCCCCAGCTGCTGTGCAGCATCATGTAAAATAAGAGCTACACAATCACAGACAACCATGGGAAGTTCACCTGAAGGTTGCAAGAACACCCATTTATACAGACTCAGAATATGAACTTCAATGCATCGAGTCACATAGAACAGACAGAGAGAGTATTCCTGGAGAGATGGATCCACCCTAAACTGACTCAAAACTGGAAAAAAAACCCCAAACCTGAGGGGCTCAATTTCAGCACGCCTCCTGAGCTGTGGACATTTCCCCTGCAACACAGAATCAGAGCTGTACTGCTATTTCAAACAGAGCCCAGAGTGTAGATTAAGGATTTAAATGAACAACAAATAAATCTGGCCAATTCAAGTAATTGAATATTTCATACTGCTGTTGATTCATTTCTGTTTTGCAAGTACAAGCACCAAAGAAAAACATCTATATCGCCAGGATTTTCCTCTGTTTGCTCATTCCCTAATCCCCTTTTTTCCCCTACAGGCTTCTTAATAAAATATTCTGGCCAGTGATGAAAATGTTTTGATAGTAAAGAATTCCTGAATTCAAATATTATTTTTGCAATCCTCTCTATTCTGAAAAGTATTCAGTTGAATAGCAATAGAGATACAGAGCATTTAAAGGAGATACAGCTATCTTCCAGCTCAATTGCAGTGCTATGGAAAAGAAAACAAGCCAAATCTGCTGGTTTTAGACACCTGTAAATGAGCAGCCATGCAAGGAATATCCCCAGGATCCCTTCTGTTTGTCTGACAAATTATCAATTTGGTGCAGTACCTGATAAAGGTTCGTTGCATGGAAATAGCATTAAAAATCAGCACGAACTGTATTTTTACTGCCAAGTTCTTCTCTGTGGGCAATATTCCATTTTGATTCACATACAGCTGAGGCCACTGTGCTCTCCCTTGACTATCCTCTTCTGGAAACACAGCATTCTGCCAGCATTTTAATCCTACTGAACTTTTAAGGATTTCATATAATGAGGAAAGATTGTCTTTGTTATGCTTCTCTGTTCACTTAAGTCAGAAAACATTAAAGATCAAAAAATCTTGTGTTTAATTTGTAAATTTCATGGTACTTACATTTAGAAAAACTAGCATATACTCCTTCAGTTTTTACTATCCAAAGCTACATCATTCATAACATCTGAAAATTGGCACATCCTTTCTGCTGCACTAACTCTCTTCTAGATAAAAAAATTGTGCAGGAAAAGAGCCAAAGGAAAAGCTGTTTGAAATGTCTCCTGGTAGCTTTTTGATGGGTCTTCTCCACATTTCCTGGAATAAACCTTTCCTGAAACACTTGTTCAGCAAACAGGTTTACTGCATTGTCTATTTCTATCAGTTGTCTGTCCACAAATCTGCATTTCCCAAGCAATCACAAGTTTGCATTTCCAAAACAAGCACAAAGCTGGGCTCTATATGATAACTCAGCCCAGAGAGGGTGCAACATAAAGACCAGAGCAGGGAAAAAAGAAGCTCTCAGTGAAAGAAGTCAGTCATAACTACCCACTACTGATACCTATGAACTCAAGCTTCACCTCTGTGGAGTTGCTAGGATGCTGTAGAGGCTGTTTTCAGGAAGCAAGGGCACCCTAACCAAGGTGCCACTGAAGTCCTACTTCATGGGCAATGGCTGCTGTTACCTCCTTCTTTACCATACAACAAATTTCTATCAGGGGAAGGTGAAACATGAAGCCCCATGCACCTGGGGCTATTGTCTGAGAAAAAGCAAACAGGAAAACTCAAGGGGCTGAACAAGGATTACTGCAGATGAATCATGAGAAAAATGTCTACAGAGCTCATGTTCCATCCATATTTCATAAAATTCTGACATTACCACTGCTCTTCCAAGTCATAAGTCTCTAAACAAAATTGTAATAATGTTTCTTTCCAAAGGGTTCTTTTTTGGCAAACTTTTCACCACCAACAAGGGGAGATCAAGCTTTACTTTGCAGTTATGATGGTGCTTTTCAAACAACTTCCTTATTTCTGCTTAGAAGCATTTAGTCAGACTGAGATTGTGGACATTTTTCACTACACATTATGCTCATGCTACAGTCTACAAAGTGTGATAGAGCATTTTTCAGAAATTTTTAAGGAAAATGTTTATCCCAGTCTTCAAAGACTAAAGAAACAAGGAATGTGGATCATTGACTGAGTTCTGTCATGGCAAATGACCATTAAACTCTGTCTCTCAAGAAGCTGAAATATATAATTCAGAGAGTTTGAGAAATAAGCAAACCCTGCTTCTGATGCAGCTGAGCCTTGAGGATAATGGGCTTGGGAGACTGTGAGGTATAAAAAAAGATCTAAATTAAGTTTTTTCTTGTGAGTATGTGATGTTGGGCTCTCTCCCCCTACCTGCCAAACCTGACCCTTCTCTGCTGCAACCCTGCTCATGTGGTAACCACATAATGGATGTGTCTAATTGTGATGGCTCTGGCTCAAAGGGGATTTGGGGCAGACAGATAAAACATAATAGCCTTGGACTAACCTGATCAATACTCCCACCTAACCACAGTATGGGTACTCAAGCCAAATTTGGAAGAAACTAACATTATAAGTCAATCATCTACCTCTATAAATAGTGAAAAAAACAAGAGCCATTAGAGTCCTCTTGCACACCAGAGAGGCCTCTCAAAGGTTACACCTTGAGGCTGACAGATTGTTTGTTGCAATTTAGTCAGTGGCAAATAGCTTGCTAAACTTTAAAGCTTGACTAAGACTATATGTTAAATGGATTGTGCACATTTAATCCCTTAGTCAAAAACTGTTGACTAAGGCTGGAACTATGAATGAATCCAGCTGCACCTAGACTTGTCTCTGAGATACTCTCTCTGAATCTCATGACTTAATGTAAGAGTTTCCCTGATAGTTTTATCTAATCCTCTATGCAATAAATAACCAAGTGTGCCTTATCACTGAATCTTACTATATCTCTGGAAATTACTAGGAAACTTTGTTAAATCACTGTTTAACATCAGTAGATACATTGCTGCTTCTTTCTTAGAAGTGAAATGAATCACTCCATCTGAGACACAGGGTCACAACAGATGCTGGTGTCTATCAAAATGAAGAATTTTCTCTTAATCTGGGGATTTATGATTCTGCTACAAGCTAATTAATTTCCAGAATAGATGCTGTGTGAAATTTCTCTGCAATTTCTCTGTTTCATGAACAGAAGAGAGTATTATGGACTTTTACAGACATATACATACAGGGACAAGCCATTCAATACAAATGGCTAAAATTCTGTGGCTCCAAGAGTTAGTTCTCAGAAGCATTGGGACTTAAAGTTTCTCACTCCAGAGATGAAAACACTGAAGTGTACTAAATGATTTCTAAATGAGACTGAACATTTTTCAGAAGAGACAATCTAAATTTTCTATTCCTCTGAATCCTTAAGCCATATCTTTAAAAGCTACATAAGCACTGTTTAGTGTCACAGATTCTTCAATTCACTAAATTTTGCCATTTAAATCTGATATACTTGATTCATCTTTTTTTTATCAGATAAACTTGCAATGAACTTGTATTCTTCAGGGTCTGCAGCAGTGGGCTGTTTTCAGTCTAAACAGCTGTGTTGTTAAAATTTCTTTTCACTTAAGAGAACCAATTTGCTTCACAATAAAGAATGCTGCACCTACAAGCATTCAGCTAAACAGATTGTTAATTGATATGCTTGTTTTATGCTTTTCTGTTTAAACAGAAAATGTTCTTCCTGCAACTGAATAGTCTAAAAGTTATCTTCATTTAATTTCTCAGCTTACTGATTTTTTATGTTTCCCTCTCCTTGGTGTCCATAGATAGCAATGAAAAAGGTTTGCACACCTTCTATTCTCTAATAAAAGTTTCTGCTTTGTAGAAATCAAAGGTGGTCAGCAAAAACTGAGACAGATTTGGACTTAAAACATCAGTAACAAAGTAATCTTACTTGATTCATCTACTGACATAGAGTGAAAACCTGGTATAAAACACACCATGTTGCTAATTATCTCCCCTAAATAGGGGATTTCAAGTCAGTAGTTGGGTTTGGTAGCTCCTGTGCATGTGCCTGGTGGTAAACTCCCTCTGCTTTCACCTCACCTAATATTTCTATTCAGTTCATCTCAATCCTTAAATTCCCTCAAGATTGTCTTTAGCTAAAATTAGAAGCATAAATGGAACCATTCCTTTGGAAACACAAGATAATGTTGGCACTTCTGCCATCTGATTTTTGAGTATTTGTGAAATGTTTAGGACCAGTCCCATAATGTGTGATTCATCTATGCAAATGGAGATGCAGCTGAGCCAGGTGTTTATGAGAGTCAACAAAGACAAATGTGAACATTCAGCCTTCATTTCATCTCACACCTAAGTAGACATGGAGGCTTCCATTGCAATCTACCTTTGTATGCTGTTCTCCACTTAAAAATTAGATAGTTTGCTTGTTATTCTCCATTATCTTTTGCAAAGAAACTTGGGCTCATTAGCTCAGAAATATGTGCTTATCATAACCAAACTATCAAGGAAGGATTGTGATAATCTAACACTACTTCTTTTCTCTGAAACATGACTGAACTACTCCTCAAGCTTGTGCTTTATCATGCTTCTCTCAAAGTGAAGGCCAGTAAATGGCTGTAACCCTAGACTTGCTTCCAATATCTCAGGAAGTAGCCCAAACATGCTGAACAAACTTTTTGACACAACACAGGAACAGGCTTCTCAGAGGGGCTGTGAGGTTTCTTCCTCTGGAGACACTCAAAACCTGCCTGGACACCTTACCATGTGATCTGATCTGAGTGTTCCTGTTCCAGTAGAGGAATTGGACTTGATAATCTTTTGAGGTTCTTTCCAGCCCCTGACATTCTGTGATTCTCTGACTCTGTGAAACTCATTAGATAGATTCTGTGTAATTTGTGAGGGTCAAGAGGCTGTAGAAGATACAATCTATGACCTTGACATGTTAATCAATGGCAAAGCCCACAACAAGAGAGAGAATTTCAGGTGTTTGGAGTTCTAGTTCTTCTACTGACCATCTGCTTGACCTTGGTTTAGCTACAGAATGTAAATACTTCTCAGCTGACAGTGTAGGATTGTCAACAAAGGCAACAAATACAAAGCATTATCAACAGCTATGATCATGAATGAGCATGCATATTTATGAAGATCATTTTATGGTTAAGCACTTCTTTTCTGTCTCACATTCACATACTTGAAGCCCTCGTCAGAAGTCCTATTTAAAGTCTAACATGACTTCATCCTCTCCTTAGGCTGATAATGCTCAGCAGCAGCTGATGCATCCCTAAAAGATTTGTCAGCTTGGAAAGAATTTCTGGTAATACACAGAACTTCTCAGCAAGCCAACATGTTTGGAGGATGCCACTAAGCAGCTCTGACATATGAGCTAAACATAGCAGTGTTCAATAATGTTCAATAAGGTCACGTTGCAAAGCTATGGCCAGCAAGGCATGAGCCAGCAGCAATGATGACAGCTTCCTCAGGCTCAGGACTGACATACTCATCAAAGGTAGACTTGGCAGATGGCCACACATCACAGGAAGTGTTACTTTGCATGGGAACAGTGTCAGAGTGCTGTTAAAAAGGGCTGCTTGTCTCAGTCTTGAAACCAAGGCTCAGTTTACTGAAAAACTGAAGAGATGAACAGTCCATAAAACTCACTACAGTGCTTATACCAAGTGAGAGACTACTAGGATACTATTCAGAAACATCAGGGAGTCTGGTTTTGCTTTCTTACTCCCAAATTAATACAAGCCCATATTGCCTCACTCTCCTAAGATTATTATAGTATAAAATCGGTCTTTGTAAGAAAAAGAAACTGCAAATTTATGGTACAACAGAATAATTTTAATAATTATTTATTAATATCCATAGTTAAAAGTGCATTTGAGTTTTGCAGAGTTAAACAATTAGCAAAACCATCTGAAGAGTATGAACTCAGGAAAAGCCAAGAAAAACATAGAAATTGTAATAGACAAGTTTGAAACATTTTAAAAATTCAGATGGCTTATTGCATTAAATATAGGGATCACAATGCAAAACTAATAAGAAAAAAGCTAGAGCACAATGAACAAGTCTAATAGTTTATTATTTTCATTATTAGTTAGTAGTAGCCAAAACTAGCACTTCTACTGATACAAATTTAGAAATTTGAAAAAGTTTCTTTGCAATAAAATGATTCTAATAATTCTTTGGTACACTGTTTCTCAGAATTTTATAACTTGCAACTTTTAGCTTCTCTGATCTCCATTGATGCTGTGAATTGCTTGAATTTAACACTGCATAAATACATATTTTTCTGACAATTAGTTTGTTCTAATTACTTTAAAGCAAAATGAACACCCATAAAAGAGGAACAAATGAACATTTAATTACATAAATTTGCTACTGATTACTACAAATTGCTTCTAGAATGGGCATGTTCTTTTACTACACTTAATTATTGCAATTAAGATTTTTGACTGTTTAGCAAAATTCTTTTAGCAGGAGGAATTCCACCTCACTCTTTGTCTCACACAGTAGGTAAGCACACACATACTTTTTTTTCCCCACTAAATTTAATATATGTAAATATGGGAAAGAAGTTCCCAGAGTATATTCAAATTAAAAATGGGGAAAACTTCAATAAAGTCAAAAATTAAAGGGAAATCAATTTGAACTTTAAAAATTTTATTTTAGAGCAGAAAATTCTCAGGCAGAAACTGACAAAATGAAAGTCAAAATCAAAGGGAAATCAATTTGAACTTTTAAAATTTTATTTTAGACAATTAAATACTTCAGGCAGAAACTGCCAAACTGAAACACCCATGATATATGTCAGTAAAATAAAGAAAATATCTAAGAAGAAACAAGATTTCTACAGTCATAGATAGCATGACTGAAAAAAATACTCAGTCTGAGGCACAATAAATAAAATATCTTAAACAGAAAAAATACACTGGATTACTTGCTAGTGAATAGATTATAGACTGTTAATGCTGTTCTCATTCTTACTTTAGTTATCTCAACTGTTCTTTCTTTTATATCCCCTGCAATTTTTAAATTTGAAGCATTTTTTAGGAAGCCTGTATGACATGGTTTATAGAATGCTATCAATTTGAGCATTTCACTCTTGCAGCAGACTCTAGGTGAGTGGAACTCTGCACATGTTGAATCAGAGTGGGGAAACTCACATGCCCTGAGTCTGAATGTGGCCTGCAATTTTATTGCATGTCACTTGGAATCATATAATTTTTTCCTTCTCCATTACTTCTGGCTAACACTTGGGCTTTAATTTATGGCCCACCAGCATGTCTGAAAGAGTTATTTGGCCCTCAGTAAGGGAAAGGATATTCCAGGTTTAATTGAGTACATAAAATTCTTGAGTATCCCATGGAAATTGTGGCTCACTGAGGCAGACAGGAAGGGTTAGGAGTGTACTTACTGCATTGAAGTTGGGGAAGAGATTGACTGCTGCAGCAGTGTCCAGAGGAAATGGAAGAAAGGGTTTAATATCCAGCGATGGCTGCAATGGTGGAGCAGGAGGACGCACTAGGGCTGGAAGAGCAGGGCTCTGGCATGTACCACCTAGGTGTAGAAAGAAACAGAAGGCTTTCTGTAAATACTAAGATAAAGGGAAAAAAATATAACACCAAAAAAAAAAAGAATAAAACCCCATCATTGAATTAATAAATATATTTTTACAAATTACTGCATTATTGAGAAACAGCGCAGCAGATCATCTACAGCTGTTGGTTGTAATTCTTTGTCAATAACTGCTTCAGGTATTAACTTATCATTACTTGAAATCAGCCAATAAATCTTATCTCTTCCTGGATTAACTTCAGTATACATCTGACAATACACCATGCTGCCTCAACAACTGATTAATACAAATCTAAATCAAGAATTTCAAAAGCCACCAAATTCCATTCATGGGAAGTTACCATTGAACATTTTCTGCCCTTGTGAGGGGTGGAGCAGATTTAGACTCTCTACAACTCCTCCTGGCTATTGCTATGAACCATCAGTTCTGTAGGAACATAATGCAAATGAAGAAATCCCCTTGCATACCAGTAAGTCCCTGCCTGCTTGCAAAAGACTCTTTTTTATTTCTTAGTTTACCCCTTGACACAGCCAGGTAAAAGCTGGACACATCCACACCCATTCTCTGCTTTCAATGTCTGCCATATTTTGGTTCCACTCCAAAACATTAATTCCATGTTAAATAAAGACTATTTGGATCCTAGGAAACTGTTAAAATATGCCAGCATTCTTCCAATCTGAGAGACAGGAAACAGACCTGCTGGTAAGAGTCCAAGAAATGTTTTTAAAAAACACCAAAAATATTAAGGGAGTTTTACCCCACTTATTGAAAAGAGAAACAGGCAGACAGACCAACAGAGGGAGAACAATAAAATCATTTTCTTCTTTCCTCTACTATATACAGACACTTCCTTAAACCAGCTGCATTTATTCTTTAAGAACACAAATATAAAGTAATCAGAATGATATACAGAATATCCTCATATTTGGCCAGAAAATCTGCTAATCAGGCTTGCAATTTAATGCTCCTAATTGAAGGCTAATAGCATAGGATTTAATTAACTGGTTGCAGCAGATCATCTACAGTTCTTCCAGGTATGAAATCAACGGGAGACAAATTTTCAAAGAGAAAATTTTGAAATTTTTCAATTTTTTCCAACTTTCAGCTCCTTTGTGCAGCATTTAATTTGGATTCACTGAAAGGAAAACATTTTCCACTAGTAAACTAAATGCATTACATTATTGTTCACTCCAAACTTGTGCTCTAGTGTTTTGCCCTAGGGTATTTACTGATTTTGAAATAATTTGTATATTTACTTCAAATAAGATTGTACCAAATTACTCTTCAAATGCAAAGGTAAGGATATGACAATAGAAAAGCAAAGGACAAGGAGCTCTGCAGAAAATCATCAAGTATTTAATTACTTTGCTTTGGAAATTGCTGCAATTCCAAGTAATTATTGCAGAAAGAGTGTAAAATATAAATTTAACAGGTTAGAATGACAACAAGTTAGTGTCAAGCAGGCCAACTGCATCCCCTTCAAACTGGAAAGGCCTATAGAGATATTTATTTCAGATGTTGGAAGTACTTTAACTCTCATAAAGCTTTTACAGATCAGGAGACGAAGAAATCACTCCTATAAATAAAAACATTACTGAGGCATCTCTAGGGTGCAGCTGAGGTTGTATAGAATCACTAAGAAATGCCAAGGTGGGCACTTTATTTGACAATAGTAAATAAAATGAAGTTCATTAAACATCCTCCGACTCAAAGATGCAAAAGCAAACTGAATTGAGAAATATCACCTATGTTTGGAGATTAAGCTTGCCAAGCTCATCATCTCACTGCTATGGAGAAGAGTCTCAGGTTTGAATTACCCAGAGCACAAGCACTGCCATCCCATGCTTTTCAAGCCAAGAAGGATGAAATAGTTCTTTCTGTGATTCTTCCCTGTGGCATGACCAGGCACACACACCCCTACCATTTCCTGACAGTGCTACACAAAGTCATCTGGGGACGAGAACAAGCTTGAAAAGGAGAAATTCTAACAGCTCTGCAGGCCTTTGGCTGGGACTCAGAGCCTCTGGAACAGAGTTTAAAATCTACTAGAGTCCTGGCTAGAGTGGTACAGAAAATGAGTATGCAGAGGAGCACAGCTGCTCTCTAGTTTTGCAATAGTGTCAGACATGTCCCTTAACGATGAAGCATGTGATAGTTATCATGAAATTTGAGCTCTTGCTTGAAAGAAATTCATGGCTGCAAAAATGAGTTTGTCTTTCCATTTAACATGTGCTGAGCCATGCTCCAGTCAGCAACAGAAAACCTGAAGCAATGTCAATCCTTTCTGTGACTCAGCAAAACTAAAAAAACTTTGGACAACACTTGAGAATGTCAAGAATGTCTGATTAGCAGAGTGATGGAGAGGAGTTGAAGCCTTCTGGAAGGAGTTCTTGAAGAGGAAATATAGTGAAATTCATTGTAAAGGAAGCAGCATCAAGGGCAGAAATTATAACAGAAGGAAAACATGAGAACCAAGAAAGCCAAGCTGAAGGGAAAGAAAGCTGAGTGTGCTCATGAAATAATTTACTTTGTAATTTGGGGCTGCTATATGTGACAGCAGCACAACTAAAAATTACTATAGTAAAATACTGGTGCTTTTTAGTGATTTATTGCTACTGAACACTATATCCAGGCAAGGAAGCATAAAGATTGATGATGACTTTTTGTGTTCTATATGATAAACGTGAACAGAAAGACCTCCATGGCTTTCCCAGTGCCACACTGTTTATTAATCCACAATGAGGGCTCAATGCCAGCCTTTATACAGGCTTCCTACCAGCAAGTTTTGGAGTTCTACTTTGACTAATGAAGGCCAGGACAACATCCCACACCACTGACAAGCTTTGTCCACAGCATGTGCTTGATCATTACCCAGAGTTCACATAGATACCCTTTCCTTGGCAATAACTAGGAGCATGCATGGCTTGATTTAAGAAACATTACAGTCCCCCTGATATGGGACAGGACAGGTCTAAAGTTAGATGCATTTTAAGCTCAGTGTGCTACAATTTTTAAAACAGAAGGATAATGCCAACGTGAAAAGCTAGTGATGTTACAGTCTAATGTATTTCTAAAGAGGAAGAGTCTTTTCAGCCCATTCAGATCCTAAATGGGAGATGAATGTTCCAGACTTTCAGAAAATTCATGTCACTGTTTTCACCTTAATTATCTTTGTAGGAAGCACAGGAATAATACTACATAGAAGCTTAATTAGCTCAGCATTTTAACCAAGACTGAAGTAATCATTTGTTCCTTCAATTTTCAGGTAATTTGAAACACATGCAAGATAATCTCTTGGCCAGAGGCACTGGCAATACATCCAAGGTAAGTATGAGCTAACAAGTTTGAAGAAAAGCTTGCTGCAAATCTTCCTCCATATCACTGAGACAGCTTTTGAGAACTCTTCCAGTCTCAATCAAACCTTGAAGTCAAAATGAGTTTTGCAGCAATTTTAAGTATGTGATAACAGCATTATGCTGTGAGCATGGACAGACTTTGCTTTGCAGACCTGAGTGTGCAGCATGAGATTCATGCCCAAAGAAGCAGAGTCTACACAAGCAGTTCTTCAGAAATCACTGGTGATATGAACTTCACCACTACATCTTCCTTGTCTGTACTCAGAACCATGGGAATAGAACAGAAACACTCAGATGAAGAAATGATCCCTGAAGATTCACTCATAAACTCTCTGCTCTGTTCTGTAAGGACCTTCCACGTTTAATCTTTTCCAGCTGGAATGTCAATAAATCCTGAGGGATTTTCTCCCAGTTCAGACTTTAGAGACCATGTTTCACTTTGGGATTAAAAATAGATTTTAAAATGAGCCTTTCCAAAAAGAAGAAACTAGACTTTTGGAAAAACACAGAAGTTTTGACCACAAAGACATTTTTGCCACAATTCTTTACAAAAGATAAACACATTTTGAGTAAATTAGAATCATAGAATAGTTTGGGATGGAAGGGACCTGGAAGATCATCGAGTTCCAACCTCCCTGTCATAGGCAGGGACACCTCCCACTAGATCAGGCTGCTCAGTGCCTTGTCCAGCCTGGTCTTAAACACCTCCAGAGAGGGGGCATCCACAGCCTCTCTGGGCAACCTGTTCCAGTGCTTCACCACCCTCACTGTAAAGAATTTCTTTCTTATGTCAAGTCTAAATATATCCCTTTCCAATTTACATCCATTATTTCTAGTCCTCCCATCCAATATCATATGAAAAGTCCTATCATATAATATTAAAAAGTCCTACCACTGTCTTTCTGTAGCCCCCTTCTGGTATTGATAAGTTACTATGAGGTCTCCCCTGAGCCTTCTCTTCTCCAGGCTGAACAACCCCAACTCCTTCAGCCTGTC
>VZTY01022528.1:61301-78917 GCA_013400935.1 Turnix velox | reverse complement strand
CCTGGAGTTACTGTGTCCAGTTCTGGAGCCCTCAACACAAGAAGGACATTGAGCTGTTGGAGCGGGTCCAGAGGAGGCCACAAAGATGGTCAAATGGCTGGAGCAACTGCCCTATGAGGACAGGCTGAAGCAGTTGGGGTTGTTCAGCCTGGAGAAGAGAAGGCTCAGAGGGGACCTTATAGTAACTTCTCAGTACCTGAGGGGGTCCTACAGAAAGGCAGGGGAAGGAATTTTTAATATGATTCCGGATGGGAGGACCAGAAACAATGGGTGTAAATTGGAAGGGGGTAGATTTAGACTTTACATAAGAAAGAAATTCTTTACAGTGAGGGTGTTGAAGCACTGGAACAGGTTGCCCAGAGAGGTTGTAGTGTTCAAGACCAGGCTAGACAAGGCACTGAGCAGCCTGGTCTAGTGGGAGGTGTCCCTGCCTATGGCAGGGTGGTTGGAACTCGATGATCTTTAAGGTCCCTTCCAAACCAAACTATTCTATGATTCTATGATCACACTCCACTAGCAGACACTATGATAGTGCTGTGCAGCAAAGCCTCTTCCATTTAGCAGTAGGAAAGCTTGACTTTAGTAAGTTTTATTAATAATTCACTGGAAATAGTTTTTACATATTCGTAACTGCATAGTGTGAGAATAAGTAGAACTTAATCACAACAGTTATTGCACATTTCTAAAGAATCACTTCACACTTCTGCTAGTTATCAAACCTCTGATGTTCTGCTGAAGTAGATTGAATTAGGAGAAGAATGGCAGAAGCCAAGTTAAAGGAGCCAGTTCTGCCCAGGTCAAACTGAGCTCCACAGAGAGGAAGGGAAGGACAGAGAGAAGTGGGATGCAAAGTCAATGGTTATGAAGATCCACTTGGCTGTTGGTCTCCCAGGTAGCACAACAATGGACATGAAAATACCACTGTGAATTTAAGACACTGTTGAGTGGACCAGCCTGACTCTCCCCAGAATTAACCCTGCAGTTTTTGCACACACAGGACCACATATGTATATATACCCAACAAAAATTAATATTTATTGAAATAAAACTGCACTTCACATTTGTATCTCACATTTATAATGACACAAGTACTTATACAATTCATAAGAAACTATCATAAAATTTTTGACTCACAAAACCCAACACATATGTTAAAAAATGCTACATTTTTGGTCTTTCATAGGTAGGCAAAAGAGTAAGTGGTATAATTTGCTTAACATTGAGAAAGAAATGTTCAGTGCATTTACAAATGGATGAGAGCACAGTCATACCACAGCAGACAGAAGTGAGTTTTAAAGGATGGGCTTCTGGATATAAAGCACCATATACATGATAGCACTAAGTTCATAGTAGCTAGAAAGATGATTGTTAAGGTAAATTATACATAATATAAACATTTGCTCTATATCCAATCCTTAATTAAAAGTACTTCAAATTATTTGACTTGGGAAATTTTTCCACCAATTGAATACCTAATTTGAAGTTCATAAGGAAAAGTAAATATAATATAAATATAAATACATTTCATATTATTTTTAGCAGGATGTAAAACTGGAAAAAACCCAACCCAAATAACGGATCATTTAGATTGCCACTAAACTCTAACACATTACTTTTTATAAAACTACTATACTCTGAAGAAACTAAACCAGTTCAGCCTGCATGAGACAGAGCTGTTTGTGCAAAAAACACAGAAGCCTGAGGCTCTTTCTGTGACCAAGACTCTCAGTAAAAAGAAGCTGACAAAAAATTGAAGTTGCTCTAGCAGGCAAACAATGCTTTGTATAGAGAAGCAAAGAAAAAACAGCTAGCTCTTGGCAGTCTGCTGTCCCTACAGAGGCAGGGCAAGAGAGAGACAAAATGTTCTGTTAACTCTTAAGTCTGAGCTTTACTAGAACAGAACTCTACGTTAACTCAAAGGACAGATGCACTCTGGGGTGAGAAAAATCTAAATACCTGAAGATTAAATTAGAGTCATTCCCCTTGCATTAAGCAGTTGAGGTCATCTTACATCACTCTGTCCTATGGAGATGTGAATCTGGAGAAGAGAAGCTGCACCTGGGGAGACCTCCCAGTGGCCTCCCAGTGCCTGAAGGGGCTCCAGGAAAGCTGGGGAAGGGCTGTTTGCCAGGGCATGGAGACACAAGACAAGGGACAGTGGTTTGAAACTAGAACAGGGCAGGGTTAGAGGAGACATTAGGTAGGAGTTCTTCCCCATGAGAGTGCTGAGACACTGGCCCAGGTTGCGCAGAGAGGTGGTGGAGAGCCCTTGCTGAGGCTCTGAGCAACCTGATCTAGTGCAGGATGTCCCTGTCACTGCAGGAGGTTGGACTAGGTGGCCTTTGAAGGTCCCTTCCAACCCTATGATTCTATGATATTCCAACAGAGATTTTTCACACTCAAACACCAGTCACAACAGCAGTATTTTCATGGCTAAGTTCGACAATGTAAAAAATGAGAGGAAAGGGTCAATCAGGTCTAGAAATCCAAAGTTCAGGGAGCTGGACTGGTGTAATCACTTCCAGGGCACCACAAAAAGGCTTAAGAGTGTGGATGGATCCCACAAATATTGTACCCCTGCTGCCCTTTCTGGGTGTGGGAGGAGGTAGATTTAGACTTGACATAAGAAAGAAATTCTTTACAGTGAGGGTGGTGAAAGACTGGAACAGGTTGCCCAGAGAGGCTGTGGATGCCCCCTCTCTGGAGGTGTTTAAGGCCAGGCTGGACAAGGCACTGAGCAGCCTGATGTAGTGGGAGGTGTCCCTGCCTATGGCAGGGAGATTGGAACTCGATGATCTTTAAGGTCCCTTCCAACCCAAACTATTCTATGATGTCACTTTGTTGCCCCATTACCCAAAACTGAAGGTTAACTACAACAACTGCAACACAGCAAGTCAAGCATAAACATAAGGCAAAAGAATGCACATTAACAAGATTGCAGCCTTCCAGTATGAAGAGATGAGTCATTTAATTCACTAGAAATTGCAGAACATCACCAAATTACTTGGAACCTTTGCTTTGCTGTACCCACCAACACATCCATTCCTTATTTGACAAGGACTGAAGATAGAAAGGGCTAGCAGGCTCTGGACTGCTGTAGAGATTTTGGAGTTCAGCAAGAGCTGAACCATGAAAGGAGAGGAGGTAATAACAAAGCATAAACCCTTCAAGATGATGTTAAGGGCAAGGAGTTTGCGTCAAATTTTGGAGGCTGAAAAGTGGAAATAAAAGAAAGGGAAGTAAGAAGACAGCTGGCAGAACAAGAATGGAAATAAAAGAACAGCATGTTGGAAATCAACAGGAGAAATATGAAGCTTGGCCAGAATCAATTAAACATGTTTAGTGGAAATTCTATATTAAGACACAGAATTCGTTGTATTAAAGTTTACATAGGACATGTTATAACAGTTAAAAAGTAATAGTTATGTAACTACAGTAGAAAAAACTGACATCACTGCAAAAACCTATTTATTGCAATCACATTCTGCTCTTGTGCAACTCAAATGATCAGGTTTCTTTTAAAAATGGAGATAAGTACGTGTGATATGATTCACTGTAAAACAGTTTCTATGTTTTAAGTCACAGCATAGCATGATGAATAAATATTTCTATTTCCTTCCAAAACTGGTGGGACATAGTTCCAATCAATAAAATAGCTACTCCACAAACCACTTCGTCTACACACTCAAAAATTGTAAGCAGAAACAAACATCATGATCCAATATAAGAGATAAAGAGAGTTAAGAAATTTTTTGTAAGACCTAGTGGTTTTCCTGTCTATGCAAAGTTGTCTAAGACCATCAACCCACATATACTAATCTTGTAGAGTCTGATTGGAATCAAACTCAAACAAAGCAACCAATGTCTACAGTAACAGACTAAAGCATCAAAGCTCACAGCCCTTAAATGCTGGTTCCTATGAAAATTTGAGTAACCCCATATTGCCAAAAAAGTACAAATTCCAAAGGCATAACGGCTTGAAATAACAAAGTTTGACTAACTTTCTGAGAATCTAAGGACTCCACTGCACAAGTAGGATACCTTTATTCTCACTAACACATCTCAGACATGACTCTTGTCTGCAGCACAGGAGACCTGACAAGTGAAGACTATCCTGAGTTAACTTTTATAAAGCTTTTACTTCATTCTCTGTCAAAGGTGATCAGTTTGAAACTATGTTTCTTACCAGTAAGAAATACAAATTCCATCGTTCTTAAATCAGCATCTGGGGCCACACATGCCCCTGAAATCACAAAATTAACTAATCATAATTATTTTTTCCATGGCATTTTGTCTGATGCATTGCTTCAAGATGCTATTGTATATGAATAGTAGAGGGAGAGAAAATACTGTCAAATTTTTTTTCTATGCTGCAGATTCTGTGAGAATTCATACTCTCTGTACATCTATATGTATACTACACTCTAACTCTCTCTTATTATAGAAGAAAATCCTTATAAAAGTTTCAAAAATTGAAAGAAATTAAGCTCTGCACTTTTACTCAAAGATCCATATTGAAGCCTATTCTCTAAGCCCCCAATGCCTCAGGGAAATGTCCCAGCACTCGAGCTGTCGAGTAATCTAGGATAGTTGCATAATAATCTCTGTTTGAACTGGTTTGTATAAATGTGCACTCACCTCAGGAAAGAATTTAGCTTGGGTTCCCACCAGTCCACACACAAATCCCTTGACCACAGGGCTAGTGCATTTCAGGGAAAGGCAATACTATTTTTCAATGGAGAAGCTCCAACAAAATGGCTATTTATAAAGAACATTTTTCAAGCATGCACATAGAATCATAGAATAGTTTGGGTTGGAAGGGACCTGGAAGATCATCGAGTTCCAACCCCCCTGCCATAGGCAGGGACATCTCCCACTATACCAGGCTGCTCAGCGCCTTGTCCAGCCTGGTCTTGAACACCTCCAGAGAGGGGGCATCCACAACCTCTCTGGGCAACCTGTTCCAGTGTTTCACCACCCTCACTGTAAAGAATTTCTTTCTTATGTCTAGTCTAAATCTATCCCCCTCTAATTTATATCCATTGTTTCTAGTCCTCCCATCCGATATTATGTTAAAAATTCCTTCCCCTGCCTTTCTGTAGGACCCCCTCAGGTACTGAGAAGTTACTCTGAGGTCCCCTCTGAGCCTTCTCTTCTCCAGGCTGAACAACCCCAACTCCTTCAGCCTGTCCTCATAGGGCAGTTGCTCCAACCCTTTGATCATCTTCGTGGCCCTTCTCTGGACCCTCTCCAACAGCTCAATGTCCTTCCTGTGTTGAGGGCTCCAGAATTGGACACAGTAACTCCAGGTGGGGTCTCACCAGAGCCCAGTAGAGGGGCAAAATCACCTCTCTGGACCTGCTGGTCACACTCCTCTTGATGCAACCCAGGATTTGGTTGGTGCCTTCTTGGCTGCAAGTGCACACTGCTGCCTCATGTTGAGTTTGTCATCAACTGACACTCCCAAGTCTTTCTCTTCAGAGCTGCACTCAAGCCACTCTCCACCCAGCCTGTGTCTGTGCTTGGGATTGCTTCCACCCAGGTGCAGGACCTTGCACTTGGCCTTGTTGAACTTCATGAGCTTGGCTTGGGCCCACCTCTCAAGCCTGTCAAGGTCCCTCTGGATGCCATCCCTTCCTTCAGGTGTATCAACTGCACCACACAGCTTGGTGTCATCTGCAATCTTGCTGAGGGTGCACTCCATCCCACTGTCCATATCTCCTACAAAGATGTTCAATAGCAGAGGTTGAGTTGATTTAGACAAATGGTTTGAGAGCTGGAATACAGGGCAGTTTATATGTTGATTGTCCCTCTTGATACTTGTGACAAAGCTGGCAAGTTCATTTTTATATCAGCAAGTGAAACATGCCTATAATTCAAAACAACGTTTTTCAAGCTAGGAAAATTATCTCCAGTCATTCTCTATAGGTGGGGGAAAGCACCACTGGTGTTTTAGACAAGACTCAAAGGACAAAAGAATTTTTTTCCCTATTTTCCAGAAGTACAGGTATGTCAGGCCCTATTTATGTAATTCATGGCAAGTTGGGTGCTCCAGGCTGCATCCATGGAAATAGATAAAGTCATGTCATCCACTGATGTAATGAATGGGAATCCCTGCCCTGGGCTAATACAAATTGTGGTTGCTGCTGGGTAATTCTGTTGGTTAAAATCCAGTTCCATTTACACATGCAAGAGTTGTCAGTAAAGTAGCATAACTACTGCCCAAGAATTACATACCTAATCCAGCAGTACCTTCATATTTCTTTAAGCTACATTAAAATTAGTCATGATTTTTCAGCTTTTCAGTATCCCATCCAGATGTTCCTTTAAAGCATTCTACTATCAAGGGAAGGGGAAAGGAAAAAAGGATAAAAGGTGTCAAGGAATGGTCTGCATATCAATATGCAAATATCTCCACTAGGAATGACAAAGCATGGTAGAAGGGATAAATACTATTCATCTGCCTTTTTTACACAGGTCATGAATCATTTGACTTCTATGCATGACATTATTATCCTAGTTCCTAACATTTTTATTATTTTTCACATTAAAATAGAAAATTAATCTACTGAATTTAGGCAACAGACGTTTATTTAAATTGAATTGTGTATCAAATACTTCAAGTGATTTATCAATGTTTTTATTACTGGAGATAAGTAAGTCACATCTGTCTGAACTGTACAACCTTTGAATTCTAATAAATTTAGTATATTAATCTGATCAGAACAATCTCAGAACTGGGAATCACAGAATGTCAGGGATTGGAAGGGACCTAAAGAGATCATCTAGTCCAACCCCCATGCCAGGTATCTTAGAATCTCCTGGGAATCTAAGGGGACAGGGCAAGAAGAAAAAGCCTTCATTGGAACCATGTGCTGACAACTTGGATCCCTCCCCACCATCCTCCTCCTCTACTGCAAAGGAATCATCTAACTTTGCTTTCCATAGGAAGTAATTTCCAGGGAAATGAAACTTTATTAAACCAGTGAAGTGAGCCAACCAATTGCTATAGAAAAACATGGATTTGCTAAGCCACTGACATACTTCCATCCTAAAAAATACTTCAGCGGATATTTGACTTTTTCAATCCCTCCTATCAAAGGAATGACATCATAAAAGTTAATTCTTTTTAAATTCATGCATGAAGAAGTACAGTCTATCTTTCATTCGCATGAATCCAGATGACAAAGCACTCAAAAATGGTCTGCAACAATGAATTTTAAACAAAGGGAATTGCTTTTCTAGTAAAAAGGAATTAAAAATTCATCACGGGTGCTGAATTTGAAAGATGAACCAGAACCTCAAACACTGACTCCCATCAGCATGTACAGGAGACAATTTGTTGGCATAATACAGAATTTGGAATGACTTTCTTTAAAAAAAAAACCACAAACCCACTAAGACGCATCACATAAGAAGAGAAATGCATTATGAAACTGTAAAAGTGATGAAGGTACTCTAAGCATATTGCTTAAGACAGACCAAGATGTCCACTTTTCCTTCTGACATTGCATCTTTAAAGAATAGGATTATACCAGAGACAAGAACACACACCTTGGATCTAGAAACCCTATAATCTTCCTAAAAAAACCCAATGTGTTGAGGAAAAAAAAACACCTCTCTCTCAATGTTGAGTTCCACTGGGATAGTTTGAGCTGAAATACTAAAAGACAGCTATTGCAGAGCACCAAATTTTGTTTCATTAGAGGTATCAGTTCAATTGATGAGCCCATTTTACATGCAAGCCTGTAATAAAACCCCCTGAAACTAAACACAGATTGCCTCTTTAAGGGTTGCATTCCAAAGTGCATGCTTAAGCCAATTTTACAGATCTGGAATTGCAGCTGAACATAAATCACCTGATTCACAGCAGAGGGTTGGATGTGTGTTAACTTGAAACGCTGAGAAAATTTCAGCAGATGTGGGCCAAGTCATGACAAAATTTAAGATATGCACAACCTTTTTCAGCCCCAAAGCAGCATGCTGGCATATTTCTCCAGTGTAAGTGTTCACATTAGCCTGGGACCTCACACTTTCTGCTCTTCTAACTCAGAAGCTGAGTATCCATAGCTTTCATGGATCTCTTGCCTTCATTTATGCATTACAGAAAGATTTGATTTAGTATCTGAGAAAAGATTCTGCGAACCTGTGTTTCTGACTATTCTGTTTCACTTGGACTTGGAGAGAATATGTGGTAATCTGGTCCAGATAAAGACAGAATTTAAATGTGGAGTGTTGGGATTTCTTTATTACACTCTTCAGATAGTTAAATTATATTTCAAGTGGGTTAAGGAGACCTAGAGCACACACAGCTGTTTGGTGTTGCTATGTAGATTCTGTTGCTACCACATGTGAAAAAAAATCCAGATTTTATTTCCCACTTAACCTATTGTTTAAGTTCACAGAAAGCATCAAATGACTCAGGTGTTTGGCTACATGAGTATTTGCAGTTCCAAAAGTGGCAAAAATGAAATGGATCTCTGTGCCCAAGGTCAAGCATCAGTATATTAACAGAACTGTTATAAAGTACTTAAAGTTGCACATAGAATAACATTGCAGCAGGGGCACAAAACAAAGTCATGCAGAGTTCACATTCAAGTTGTTCCCCTGTGAACTCATGCTACTTAAATCCTATTCAGGCTACCAAGACTCGTGGAGATCCCAGAATAGAATCATAGAATCATAGAATAGTTTGGGTTGGAAGGGACCTTAGAGATCATCGAGTTCCAACCCCCCTGCCATAGGCAGGGACACCTCCCACTACATCAGGCTGCTCAGTGCCTTGTCCAGCCTGGTCTTGAACCCCTCCAGAGAGGGGACATCCACAACCTCTCTGGGAAACCTGTTCCAGTGCTTCACCACCCCTCACTGAATAGCCAAGAAGAGACTGAGAAAGTCAGTGTAATTCAGCAGTCTGATGGCTTGAAGCAAACAGGCTTCTTGCCTCTGCATATTAAAGCTGAAAACTTGATTCTCACCAGAACTTCTCGGTATTGCATCAGTCAGAGCCTTCAAGTGTTTCTCTGCAACCTACTCTGCAGATGTTGCAAGTGTTCAGGCCAACTTTTTTTTTGGTTGGTTGTTTTTGGTGTTGTTGTGGGTTGGGTTTTGGGGTTTTTTTTGTTATTAAAAAGGCCCAAAGTATTGCTACTGGAAATGCTCTTAGTCTTAAGTTTTCCATCTCACATGATTTCAGGATTCTTCCTCCCCATTGAAAGTTAGGAAAAAGTGACATAGTTCTTAGTGGGCTGTAGCACCCTGAAAAAACACACAAAGCAATGAGGAGACTACAAATCTTTTACTCTTTTTTTTTTTTTTTTTCCTATGGAAACCTATAGTTGAGAATATTTTCCTAAGTTATTGCTCTTACTTTAACTATATGAGCAATGACCTCTTATTAGACATGATTTGCACAAGATTTTCTCTCTCTCCCTCTATATATTTCAAATTCACAATTTATTAGAACACTAAAATGTTATTTGGCCTTTCCAAAATGACACATTCAAAAGTCAAACCGACACTCTAATCAGAAATTAAAGTTTCCTCATCACTAGAAATTCTTACCCAATTCACCCAGGATTTTAATGCATGTCCATTCAGCAGTTCCAGGCACACAAGTGGAAATGTTAAAACTCTGAATCCTAGAAATGAGCTTCTCCCACATGCAGCTTTTTCTGGCTGAGTGACAAACCCGCAGAAATGATGGCTTGATATGATCTGTGGTCATAAACTTCAATAGAGCTTTATGAGATGATGCTCTAAGAAAAACATTAAGCCTCCTCTGCTTGGGGGATGGGGAAGAATAAACCTTAGCTTTTCCCTGCTTCCACTGCTCTGCTTAACTGGTGTAGAGTCTGTTAACTGGAGAAGAATCACCATAAACTACTATTCATTGAATTGTCCTCATCGTTTTAATGATATTGCCAATAACACGCCTTAATGAGACAAAGAAAAAGGCATTCTAGTTCAGCAACTCACTTGAGAGGTTGCCCCCTTGAAAGTGAACAGAATTTAAATTGGGCTACAGTGAATTAAGAATCTGTACATAATCAGGAAAGCTTGCAAGGCCCCAAATTATCCACATAAATTAACTCCTTGCAAATGTAACCTAGAAAGGACAGCTGTGGTAGTTATCATAGTTTTTTGTGGGTTTTCTGGGGGGACTGGAGGGCTTTTTGTTTGTTTTGGTTTACTTTAAGTAAGAACATAAATCAATATGGACTTAGAGAACTAAACAGTTTACTTTAGGATTTCATATTTTTGCTCTTGGCATTATTGATTTGGTGACAGAAATTAATAAGAGCAATATTGACCGAATTGAGAGCTTTTTGATAGTTTCTGAAAGAGAGGCTAATGTTTTAAAATTATTTCCTAAAAAACCCCAAAAAATCAGCATACCTTTCATTGCCTGTTAATCCCTAAGATTTTTGATGAAAACCATCAAATTCAGGTGAACAAGGGAATTGATGGAGTCTTCCTTCACAGGTAGGCAGGGTTCCACTAGCAGAGGGAGACCTGCAGCACCGCATTCCCTCCTGCAGGTCCATGGCTCACCATCCAAGGCCAACACAATTGTCCAACTACCCAATCCCATGTTTCCATCACATTCAGTGACTCTTTTGAGGAAGAGAGAGAAACTAACTCTTTGAGCAAGAGCAGCAACTCAAATGATAAATCCTACCCCCTGTAATTCCAGGCTGATGGCAGGTGAGGGAGAAATAAACCAGCCACATGGTTGGGCATGGCTGCATCCTCCACCCCTAATCTGCCCAAGTGTCTGTCAAAGCTCCACTACACTGCTGATGAGCAATTTAATATTTTAAAGAGTATTTAATTCACATATGAAATTTGTAACAACTCTTACAAATTATTTGACAGTCAACTTAATTAGACTAGGTCTGATTTAATATTTCCAGCACACTTGAAACTCTTACTTTACTGGGGGCCATGGAAGTTTCTTAGCATGTCAGGGCCAGTAAATGAAATGGAGTTCAAGCAAATCTATTAACACAGTCCAACACTTTCCACAGTTAATTACAAATAATAATTAACTTTCTGAAAACTTCTACCTTCATTATGAAGAACAGATCTGACTCAGTGAAAACAATATTAATGAGGAAAGCTCGATTTTTGATGAAAGACTCTTTCTGTATCTGTCAGAATTTGCCATACATACATTATTTCAACAGATTTCAAAAACTGCTTAACTTATTTCAGACAATTCACCAGTCCTATCTCTATCTAAATCAGCTCCCTGCACTACTTATTAGAACAGAAGTTGGCCACACAGATAGAAAACTGGAGATCACAGGCACCATTGAAAGCTTTCTTGAAAGACTGTTACTTTAAACATTCTCTAACAATATTAGTCATCTACTACTGTGAGCCCCCCATAAGAAGAGCTAATAATTTCAAATGAACATAATTTCTCCTTATCTTTGTGATTTGGAGGATATTAACTCAGCTGGGGACTCTTAAACATATTTCATATAAAACATTCACAATTCATTTGACTATATGCTGAGGTCAGGTGGCACTATTTCTGTTTCCAGATGAATCTAAAGTGAGTTTTGTATTGTTAAAAATGTGCTGCCATAGTTTTCAATATAAAACCCCCTTTAATAAATGACAATAATGTATTGTGCAATTATTATTTTTTTTAATAGTCTTGTGTTTAAATCTCCCTACTAGACTTATAGCAATCATATGAACATTGCTAGTATAAACAGAGGGACATCTGAATACTATTAATTGATAATTTTTTTTCACTGCTAAGTAGCATCAAACACTGTCTATCTGAGATAGTTCTGTGATGCTTTTCCTCACTATATTGATATTTTTGGATATATTTAATTTAGAAAGAAAACAGGTATAGGAGACTAAGCAATAAAAGTAAATTAATATTATACACAACTGTATTATCTTCCTCAAATCTGTAGAGTTGTCTGGATGTCCATATTGATGTGTAGCATCATTGTTCATTGCCTTCAAAAGGTTAATTTCAGGTTATTTAAGTAAATTTTTTCCGCTGCACACCACTGATAGCATATCACTGTTGCTTCAAGTCAGTCACTAGTGGAAAATAGAGCAGTTCTGTTCAGTAATCTTGGGGTTCTTGTAGAGGGTGATGCTGATGGTGTCATTTTGCTGCAGCACAGCACAGTGCTTTACTTGTTCTTCTGCCTGACTTTCTGTACATCAGCACAGCTTACACATATTTCATACATACTAAGGTTGTACAAAATTACATTTTGATTGTATCTATATTCTTGGTTCCCAAATGTTGCTTTCCTTTTTTTTTTTTAAATGTGTTTTCAACCTTGTGTTATTTTATATTCAGTAAGCCAATTTATGCAAAGAAGTGTATTTGTATGTAAGCTATTTATGTGTAGTAATGTCCCTCTTCAAGTCCACTGATCTTTTTACTACCTGTCTGTATTGGGAAGGCAATCTACATACTGTTACAGCCTGTAGAGCTAAATGCTAGTATGAAGGATACCTGTCCCCCCACATGGATCTAACCATCTTTCTAACCATATAGAAAGGTGTCCCTGCCTTTCTATATGACATATCCAAGGAAATCATAGAATCATAGAATAGTTTGGGTTGGAAGGGACCTGGAAGATCATCGAGTTCCAACCCCCCTGCCATAGGCAGGGACACCTCCCACTACATCAGGCTGCTCAGTGCCCTGTCCAGCCTGGTCTTGAACACCTCCAGAGAGGGGGCATCCACAGCCTTTCTGAATCTACCCCCTTCCAATTTACATCCATTATTTCTGGTCCTCCCATCACATATCTTATTAAAAAGTCCTTCCCCTGCCTTTCTGTAGGACCCCCTCAGGTACTGATAAGTTACTCTGAGGTCCCCCCTGAGCCTTCTCTTCTCCAGGCTGAACAACCCCAACTCCTTCAGCCTGTCCTCATAGGGCAGTTGCTCCAGCCATTTGACCATCTTCGTGGCCTCCTCTGGACCCTCTCCAATAGCTCAATGTCCTTCCTGTGTTGAGGGCTCCAGAACTGGGCACATTAACTCCAGGTGGGGTCTCACCAGTGCCGAGTAGAGGGGCAAAATCACCTCTCTGGACCTGCTGGTCACACTCCTCTTGATGCTACCCAGGATTTGGTTGGTGCCTTCTTGGCTGCAAGCTCTAACTGACCCCATAGGGGCCCTAATAATACATTTTGTCAGCTGGACCTATGCAAGAAAATATCTAATGTTTCATTAAAGAACTGCAAAGGATTAAGAAAAAAAATAGTGGGAAAATCACTGGGAACCTATAAATCCTATTGAAAACTTTTACTTGAGCCCAACAGAACATCAAAAGTTGATTCAAAACCTTTTTTAACAAAGAAAGAGGAGAGAAAAATCCTACCATATGGACCAAGGCAATTTCCAAGTAATCAGTAGTGCTGAGATTTGAGCCCAGAGAAACTAACTGTTATCAGGAGGTTAGTGGAACTACCCTAGCTCTGAAAATGGAGAGGAAGACTAAATGACCAATTTTACAAGGTAGACAGAGTGTGGTCAGGATTGGCAAGACAAGTGTTTGAGACTTATTACATCATGTGCTGAGCTCCAAAAGCACATAAGGATACCAGATACAATGCACTACAATGGCTCTGAAGCCCTCACTTTCATGTGGCTGCCATGCCTCAGTCAGAGAGGAAGACAAAAAGATTGAAATATACCCTCACATAAGCACATACACCACTTACATCACCTTTTCCACCTTTGCAAACTTAAAAAGGAGATTAGGTAAAGTTTCAAGTGTGTCTGTTTGGTTCTCCTTCTCAAAGGAACAAAAATGGCTACTGAAACTAACAGATGCTGCAAAAGATGCATTGAAGCAAGGATATTATTTCTTTTATTTTTTTTTTTTCTATTTCAGAAGCTCACACAACTTACACTGTTGAAAAATTTGCTGTTCACAGCAACACAAACTTAGCAGTAATAAAGGAAAAACAAAGGAGTAGTGTGCCTGCAATGCAATAAGATATGGATCTGGCAAAATAAAATGCTTCTGTAGTGAGCTGGTTTTGACGAGTGAGTGGATTTGCTTTCACAGGTAAATAAAACAGCAAGCAAAAACTAATTTGCTAAATGTTACACTATAGAGACAGCAGACCCTCAGGTTGATACTAAAAAAATGGCTTGTCTTAGCAAGAAGAGCACTGATATTGCTTATGTACCAAGACTGGCTTCTTCCCATCTCCCACCTTTGTTGTGCACTCACAATTACAGATGTAACCAGCACACTGTCTTTTCTGACTTCCCTCCTCACCTATTTTTTTTTTTAATTCACTATTGATCCCTAGTGCAGTAATGGGGAACAGTATTGGAAACAGAGCCATTATCTCCCTCGGTCTTCATAACTTACTACACTCCATAGTAAACAAACTGAATAAACAAGGTCAATGAGAACAAAAGAAGCCATTTGAAGGAAATCATACTGTCCATCTGCTTTTTTGATTACAGCATAAAAGTAAATAGAGAATCACTGAGAAGTAATAAACAAAGAGTAAATTAAGCCTAGTTTTTCCCCCCCTTTGTTCCCAAGAAAGCAGTTTGAATATTCAGAAGTGGTTTTCTAACATGAACCAAATTTTTAGGCTCTACCTTGTTTTCTGAAGTGGCAAATGGAAGAAGAGACTGCCAGTTTGCATTGCAATAAACAAGAGATGTACACAACACACAGTATAAAAATTACCAGTATGAGACAAAGCCCTTTGAGATCCTAAGTATATGCTAAAATTTCAAATGGCCATACCCAGAGCTAGCTGACACTCCCAGTCATTTTCACTTACGTATCACCTATAACAGCTTCAGAGATGAAGATACTACACATTACTAAACCCCAGGAGCTTTTCAAGTAAAGCTTGATAAGTGATACATTATGGTTTTAAATTCTGAAATCTGCAGGGACTATAAACCAGAGTAAATTAGTTGGCTGGGTAATAGAGCCAGGACCTGATCTGATAATGATGAAAGAATTTCCCATGATTTCCAAACAACTGGTTCAGCCAGCCAGCTGAGGCATTAGAAAAAAAGAAACAGATTGATCTGACCCCAACTTTTCAAAATACTTGTGGCCTTTTCCAAAGCAGAAATAGGGGGAAAAAACAGTGAGATAGAGAAAGTGCTTTTGTTTCAGTGCTCTGGATAAGGACTGAAGATGTATTACCTTTACTTCAAATCTGTCAAAGTTTTAAACTGATAAAATTTTAAGCACCAAAAAAGACAAAAGTGGATTATCATACATGTTAACAAGAGGCTAGTGGATAGTAATTGAACTTCCATAAAAGCCTCCCTTGCAATCCCTCTCCAAGTTTTATTTCATATTTGATCCAGACCCCTGCCAACCTCTTTAATCTGTCATAGTATGCAAATATAAAAAGCAAGAAAATAATTTAAAAAATAACTGAGGGGAGCGTGTTCTCAAGCAACAGACTAATGGACTGAAAAAAGTGATCAACAAAAGGGGTGGAACAATAACGAAACTTCATGAATTATTATACTTTTCACCTCTGAGTACACTTTGCAAAAACGTTTTGCTAAAATCACTGAGAATACAGGCTGACCTGCAGAACATGGCTTTTCCACACAGTAACTGAGCCCTACAACAGAGTAAAGCTTCTTCCCACTTTTGACCCCAACAATTTGACTGAAGTACTATCTCAGACACTTCAGGCTTTGGTATTTCTGGCCAATCTTTTTTGCTCATTTTCACTGGTTGTTACCAATTGCCTATGCAATTTCAGCTGCAAAACTAATCTTTGTGGTATATTACATGTAATAGCCACTTCTAAAAACTGAAGTCCTTGTGACCTCTGCTGTATTTCATGCTCCAGTACTAAATTGAAATAGTGAATTTATCAACTCCAAATATATTTCTTCTTTTACAAGTACCACCATCTTCTTTGATACTATGAGAAGCAAAAGCTTTGAAAGGATTCCTGTAACCAGATTATTATTTTTGTAATTACAAGAATTTCTACAACTGCCACCCGGTCATTAAAAAAAGTCAAGCTAATATGGAAGGATATTTGCAAAGACACAGAGAAGTAGAAGGTATATGACTCAGATAATTCTGCACTCCCAAGCTCTCACTATTCTTAAAAAGGTTATAAAACTAATTTATATTAATTGTCTTTTAGGGGAAAAAAATTGAAAAGGACAGAGGCACGATACCACAATGAAAGTTTCACAAATCCAGTCTCTAGTTAACAAGACATTTGCAATGAAGGGATGTGGCATTGTGTTTCCCAGTCCTCCCAGTTAAAATATGCAGAGGCACATATTCATGTTAGTGCACGCACACACACTCTTACTGTTACAGGCGCTTCAGCTGAAGCAACTCTGATCTAATCTTATTTAATGAAGCAAGAAACTATTAATTCTGATTATGGTTTTGGTCCAATTCTGTCACCCAGGGTAACACTGGGAATGACTTGTGTGGCTGTGAAATGGCAAAATCACCCTTTATTTGCAGCAACACACTGCATCTGTTTAGATGGATTTTAAATGAACACTCTCTGTAAAAGAATCTACAAGGGTACAATCTAGCAACAAGCATTTTATGCAACTTCAAATAGGATTTTTTTTATAGTTACTCTGTATACACACATTAATGATTAGTCAGTGCTTCAAGATAAGAACTTCACTGCCCAGGCGGCTGCAATGTTTCAAGTATAAACATCAGGCTCTTGCAGATTTCAAGATTCTAGACATTGTCCTTGCACAGATGGATTCTTCTGTCACACACAGCATCCATTATATATTAACTACACTTTCTTATTGCAGATGGCTGGGGATAAAACACAGTTAATAATCCAGTATCTGTCCTTCTCAAAGCATTTCTAAAGCACAGCCTTATCATCACCGATTCATCCTGCCTTTAAGGAAAACAAACAGAAAAACTGCAGAAGGCCTCCGCAGAGTCTAAGGTAGAAGGAAATACAACTTCCTAAAAACAAATCGGGGACAACCAAGTATTTTCACTGAAATTCCTCCTTGGTTGATTTGTACAATATGTGGTTGGTTTGTAGAGTGTGTGTTTTCTATCAGAGGCAGTGAGATTTGAGGTGTATGGGGCAGTCTGTTTTCTTCTATGACTCATCCAACACAAACCTCTTCTACAAGAAAGTGTTCCAGAAATAAAAAGTGATACTCAGAAGAGGAGTATGTATGCAGATGAATTACTACACTCTGACTGAAAAAAGAACTCCACCAAGATCAAAAACTGAAACATGCACACAGAAATCTGATGGCACTATCAAACGGGATTTGTTCGCTTTCTCTCCCTTTAATAGTTCTACTATTCTGTCCCTTAGGAAATTTGTTTCCACACCAATGTATTTGGGTTTCTGTGCAATGTGAAGAGAAACACTGAGAACATTAATGGGTCCACAGCCACAGTGGGTAGGAGGGAAAAAGTAGGGCAGAATGGGTGAAGGAGAGAAAATGAAGGGGGGGAGAGGGGAAGAAAAAGGAGGAAAGGAAAAAAAAGGGGGAAAGAGAAAGTGGCAAACAAAATAGAAAGGGAGGAGGAGAAAGGCAGAGGAAAAAAGGGAGAAGAAAAAAGAGGGGAAGAAAAAAAGAGGGAAAAAAAAGGGG
>VZTY01022528.1:42153-61045 GCA_013400935.1 Turnix velox | reverse complement strand
TAAAGGGGGAGTTAGAGGTGGGAAAAAGGGCAAAATGGGGGGACAGAAAGGGGGGGGGGAATGGGAGAAAAAGAGGGGAAAGAAAAGAGAGGAAGAAGGGGGAGAATAGGTACAAGGTTGCCTCACTACTAACTCCTTTTTTCCTAAGCTTCAGTTTTAGTGGGGCTTTTTTGGTTGCGTTTCTTCATTAACAGCATGGTATGGGGGCTGGACTTTTTGGCAGTGGGGGAAGCGGGGAGATAGGGAGCCCTGAGGGACCAGTGCTCGCTGTTCCCTAGCTGCAGTGACACCACAGCATTTCCTCAGGCACACACCAAAACCTCTTTCACCTTTTGACCAGCAAAGAGCGTTTTCTCCATGACCTGTACAGAGTGTCCGTCCTTCCCGAGGGGTGGCCTCAGGGACTGTCACCCTCAGAGGATGACACAGCTCCCACAAGCCACCCGCACTGGCAGGGCAAGGCAAGGTGGCCGAGCCAAGGCAGCAGCCGATGGGACCTTTTAAGGTAAAAGGTGGCAGCGACCAGCTCCGACCATCGGCCACACAAGAGCCCTCGCATCAAGCAGAGCTGGAGAAGTCACCCCTTGCCAGCAGGCTACATTAGCACTGACAGCCACCCACCATTTCTCCTCTTGGATCTGCTGAGAATGGCAGCGACTGACTTTTACCTTCTGCTAAATTATTAACTTGATGATCAACACAAGCAGAAGTTGCTTTGGGGCAGCTATGTACGTTTTTAAGTGCCTACCTACTAAAATGCTTAGCAGAAATATCTTCTTTTCACCGGCTTTTGGCTTACTCTACCTAATTTTGTAGGATTTTTTATTACTGTTATTATAATTCCACATTTCTGCTCAACCCAAAAAGCTGAATGCAAACCAATACAATAAGTAACAAATGTATCCACGGTGACAAAACAAAAAACTCTGAAGCACAGTATGGTGGGTGAAAATTAGCAGTTATTGAAACCACTTCATCAAAATTCCAGGGCAATGTAAAGGAAAGGCTTCTGCAATTAGAAAGATCAGAATAAGTTTAATTATCTAAAGGCTGAGCTTGAATAAAAGAATGTACATAGCCCAATGTATTAAAACTGTATAATATCTCAGCCCAAAATCATCTCTGAAGCTACAGCTTTAAAGAGAGCAAGAAATATTATGACTGATGACCGAATTTAACAATTTCTCTCTCCAATGTTTAAGAAACTCCCTTCACCCATTAAGATTTGCTGTAGAAGAACAATGTTTTTCAGAGGGTTAGGTCTTACTTTCTATGGTAATTTCAGCATTTATTTCAGCCCTAATGCTGTGCACGTGTGTTACCACCGTGCCACCTTACATCATCAGCAGTTAGACAAGAAGGCCCAGAAAAACAAGCAAGATGCAGACAAATATACACAAATGTGGTTTTTAATTCCCTTCCTATTCTTTAGATGGCCCACTAGCAATAGGCACAGAGAAAGATGTACCATAAAATTATTTACTGATATTAGAAGGAAATACTTCCCCTCCCTATAAATATAAAATCCTGATATTGTCTACATGATGACTATAGCAATTTTAAGTCAAAAAGGGTATGCAGTGTATGCAGCCAAGATTTCCTTTAGCTCTGTGTAATGTTGCTCCACGCAGTGAGTGTTACAACGGGGACAGGTGTCATTACAGACATCTGACTTCTTGCAAACAGAGCAGGAAAACACCCAGAACAACCACAGGTAAACATTATCTTCATTAGCTCACTCTTTGTTACGAAAAAGACAAATGTATCCATTTATAACTTAATATTAAAAGGAAGCTTCAGGCTGAACAAAGCAGACAGAGAATCCATTTAACAGAAACTTTCAGCTCTACACTCAAAAGTTAAATTTCCTACAAAGGAGAACGCACAAGCCAGTTCGTTCCCGTTAAAACAGCAATAAAAGAGATAATGTTAAGTCCCATATAGGCAGCATATACCTAATACTCTAACCCAATATGATTTCAGGAAATTGTAAGGTCTAACTAATCCTAGTCACACAGGCAATTGTTGTAAAACTGACTGTAAAGCAAAAAAAAAAAAAAGAAAAACCTTCTTTCACTCGCGATGATAGTAAAGGTAGAAAAATAACACAAAGGAAGTGAGCAAGAAATTAACCTAGCACTACATTTTTAATGGCAAAAAGACTTAATCTAAATTCCTCAAACCTGAAACCATAATAATGCCTGTCTATTCTTCCTTAGTCGTTGGAAAATGTAGCTAAAACATTTTAAATTTATCATTGAAAGGGACTCTGAACAGTTCTGACAACTCAGCCGATTTGTATTTTTCTCTGTTAGGGCAGTTTCCATCAAAATCAATCTGCTCTTGTAATTGATGGATTTCATTGTAAAAGACAGTCCTCTCCCCTTCCAATATTTTTAATTTTATGAAAATAAGCTTAGGGTTATTGTGTCAGGACTCAGAATATTAGGGAAGCTTTTCTTTTAAAGCTTGAAGTGAACTCCTGATTCAATATTTAATGAAGCTGAGAAAGCTGCTGCATGTCCCAGAAATCTTCCAACTCTCTGCTCATTCGAAGTATTATGCAGCTATAAATTAACACTGAGGCTAGATGAGATTTCAAGTAGCTCAGGACAGTATCTTTCCATCACATAACCAAATTCTATTTAATTTTTTTCTTTTTTTTTTTTGCTATTTAGCAACACTAACTTGCAGCACTCTAAAGCAATCCAAGCTCCCAGCCAAGTACTGCAGCACTGAACTGCCTAGACACGGCTCTACGCTCCAGCATGTTTTCAGGGTGTGCAGCCAGCTCAGCTGCAAGCCTAAGGAAGATTTCCATCAGGCAACAAACCTAAACTCTGCACAAACATTTAACAGCTCAGAGACCCCTAAAGGCCTAAAACAATACGTATTTCTTGACATGCTGGGACCCAGCCCTACACCCATGACCTGCCTAATGCAGCGTCCTCGGCAAACACCTAAAATAAAAGCCTTTGTATCTTTGAATTCTTCAAACTATGAGCTGAATGAAAATCTAAGTGCCTTCCCCCAGCACAGACAGTTTGCTGAAGTAGCTCCTTGATTACATTAAGTTTGTCTCGAACTTCCCATGCCCTCACCACCATTCCCCATCCCCTCTCGGCAGATGAAGCCCAAGTTCATGTAAAGCAAAGCCAGGACGAGAGCATCCCATGCAGCTGCTAAAAACTGCGCTTCTAGCCCTTCTGAAAGAGCAAATTTCACAGACAATGGAATCCTTTCAAACTGCACAGCCGACAGGATTCCCCAGCTGGCAGTTTTAGGTGCAGCACAAAACCTTCTTGAATCCCAGATTTATAACAACCATCCTCCTCTCTCCATAGCGAAAGCCGAAGCCGAATCGCAGCAGGGCGATTACTTACCAAAATACATTATGTTTCTCATTAATCATGCAGCCGGGATCCCAGCACTGTGTGTTCAGCATTAGCTCCTGCGCAGGGCTGAGATGGCAAAGGGAGCTTTTTCATTCTACATTCTGTGGAAATTTCCCAGCCCGAGAAGCGTTTCCCCTCAGGATGAGCTCGTTGCAGGCAGCCTGAGCCCCGATACAATCCCTGCCTGCTCCGGCGTTCACTCGGGCTGCACTGCCCATTCTTACAGGAACCTGACTCCTCCTTCTGATGTCCTTGCTCTGCCTGTGACATCAGGACTGAGAGTACTACAAACACATCTTTTCTTTTAGGGGCTTGCAACGACATGCTCTAATATCCTACTTAACCTTATTCTGCCTTGGAAAAAAAATAAATAAAAGAAAATAAAATGCCCTTCTGAAATTGTGCCTTTCTTTTCCTTTTTTTTTTTTTCTCTTTGGCAGCAAACATGTTCAGTGACATAACGTGCTCAATTACATAATCGATGGGAAAGACAAAGCATGGATTGTCAGCGTATTTTTCTCTGAAGGGCAGGCTCCAGGAGAAGCCCCAAAGTGCCCTGATTCTACAACTTCAGGAGAAGATATAGATGCTTGGCACTTTGCAAAATCGTGTTCCCTGCTAGGACTTTTTTTTTTTTTCTTTAAATCAATAGTTCCGTTTCAATAATTGGATTTTAATGTTAGAGAAAGTTCTATTTTCTATTTGTAAAGTTCTACATTTCTAATTTACAAATAGTTTGATTTCAATAGAACTGAAATAATTTTTTTATACTATGATTTCTTACCATGGATAACAAAGCATGAGGCCAGGAGCTGTATGACAGCAAGGATTTGTAATGGAGTTTACAACCTTTCACCCTCCAGGTCTCCATTTCCTTTGTGGATCAGATTGATAAGTCATTAGCTGTGAGCAGCTATTTTATTGTCCTATGATAAATGGAGTGGCCCTTAGTTTGCTGCAAATAGGTCCCCACACTCTCCACAGCCTCCATGTAGTGCCTCAGGATGGATCTGACACACACTGATGAGGCAGCAGAGTGAAGGCTACGTGGTCTCTGTGCACACATTATGTCCATCTATGGATCAAGAGAGGACACATGGGTTTCCTGCAGTCAGTCTGGCATGTTTCACTGGTAATAAACTAAATAAAGATAAAAAATAACAGGCTGCATGCTAAAGTGTTTATTTCATGATAATAAAATCTAACAGGATGAATGGCTTCATTCTACAGGAAAGAGGATGACAGGTATAATTCATTTAAAGCTCACTTCTATTTGCAAAAGCTCCACACAATAACTGCTATTTCATGAGGCCAAATCACTTCAGACAAAATTATCCCACCAGCACAGCAGGCAAGGAATGCTCCAATTGGAGCAGAAGAGTTAAAAACCTTGGTGCACATTGCCACTGTGCATCTCAGATTAAGTCCTCTGCAGCATTGCTCTCACGAGGTCTCACACTACCTGTATGAAAGTCACCAAGATTAAATACTGCCAGGGGAACTGGGGCATGAATTGAAGTCCTGTCCCTCACTGGCAGTCCCAGTTCTCCATTTCTGGTGCCTAGCCTCAGTGCTCTTTCTTATTCCAGCTGTCCCTAGAAAGAGGCACACCTGAAATTAGACATATATGTGGCACACAGATAAACTTCAAAATAAACTTTGCTATACAATCAAAAATCATACAACACAGCAGATGCTTTGAAGCCACAGTGTCCATGGGATGAAGATCAAAACTTCTCATGTGGTTCAAAGTGACTAACTGCAGTAACCATGCTGCCTTAAAACACCCCTCTTTGAGAAAGCTGCTCTGTTACAATATCTTTACCAATTTGGTGAAGCCCAGTGGCAAGCCAGCTCCCCAGGAAGACTCCCCATAGATCACCATGTTCTTCACTATATGGTTTTGCACTTTATGATGTACCACTATAAGGAACATCTCCTCCCTGACAGAGTCTTATTTGCCTTTTTACAGTAAGAATAGAATTTAAGCTGCCAAAAAGAACTTAAACCAAAAAGTTTAATTTCTATGCTTTTCAACTATAGAACAAATGCAAGGGAGGAGCAAAAATCACTGGTGGTGTCTCCTGGAAAGCTTTCAACAGCCCAAAATCCTTATACTCCATGCCAAACACTGCTTTCATTTACATGCATACAGCATAAATGAACTGCAACAAAAAGCAGAGTTTCAAGTAAGGGACAAAATCTAAGTTTTATACTCAGAATGGGATATTGTCACTGTCAGAGAAAGCAAGAATTGGTTTATTAATCGCAATCTTGAATGGCTGGTGTTTCAACTCAAAGCACCATGGGCTTTGCTGAAGGCAGCTGTAGGGGAAGAACAAATACTGGAGCTTTGAGCAGACCCAGTCTGGGCATGATGGATCACGCAAAATGAAGGAGCAAATTAGCCCACAGTGCAAACTCCCAATCAGCAAGAAGTCAGCACAGGCTAACCAGCATTTAGTTTTGCTAAAGATGCAGGTCAACTACAAAATTATCATACTTTCATGCATGGCTCACCTACAAAAACAAACCTTCAATACCACTGTGATTCAGCACAACCATAAATACAACATGAAATAAAAATACCATCTACTAAAAGAGCTACCACACACCCTTTCTTCTAATAACAGAAGTAGCTTCTACTCCCTGAAATCCTCTCTCCCAACAGCCTGCTACTTTTTTTTCCTAATAGCATCTCCACCTTAATTTCTTCTGCCTTTCTTCACTTTGATAACTTCACTTCAGTAAAGGCTTTGCCACACAGGGCAGATTTTCAAAATGCAGACTACTCCACAGGGCATTAACTCCTCAGAATAAACAAGCAGCAAACCAAGAGAGCACACACATCCCAGTAGTACAGAACATGCCCTACATTTCTCCAGAACTGGGAAAGCTACAGGTTACCTCCCACATCTGATCTGGTGGAGAGCCAGAAGGCCACTCCATGAACTATCTGGGCTACCTGTGCTTTCTGCTGATTTTTATCTATTCACTGATTTACACAATGCTTCCACACTCAGTATTAGAAGCACTCATAGAGTAATGAATATTTAATATTAATGCACTCAGTTAATTCCCTAGGATTCCTGGAAAACTCACTTCCAGTCTTGAACTCTCCCAGGAGGCAACTAATATTAGATTTATACCCAGACTCTTACCAGTTGGCTTTGATGAATATCAATTAGTGAGGCTGACCACAAACCTTCTCTTGCAAATGCAAAGCATATCGAGGGACTCTTTGCTGGCAGAAATGTAATAGTAGGCAACAAAATACACCAGTGACAGAACATTTTAATTCTGTACATCACATGGAGAAGGTTAAAAGATCTCATACATTTGAAAGGTTTCCAGATTTTCCTGAAATAAATTTTATCTGCTGCACAGAGACAACCATTAAGGATAAAAATGTATTGTGCAAATATTCATCTCTGAAAATAAAGTGGGAGAAGCAATCCAAATCACTCTTGATCTAATTTGCCAAAAGTAGCCTAAAACCAGAAAGATCTTGAAGGTAAAGTAGGGCTAGAACTTGTATATAATTTGGAAGTTTATGTATTGCAAGTATTTCATTCCTATAAGTACTATCATAACCACGCTGCAGAAATAAAATCAGCAAACAAGCCACAGTTTCAAAAGGCTCCTAAAGTAATTGAAAATGGTTCCAAGCACACATATTTTTGTGGCCCAAATCAAATATACAAAGTACATGGGCTAAAAATTGAGTTTGTTTTTATTTTGAAGCCATCTGGAGTAGTTTAAGACATACTTTACAGCAAAGCAGGTTTTGCAATTCATTACTAATCTCTTGAGGAGATGCTAAAGGATGAGAAGGGAAGGAGAAAGTTACATTTGTATATTTCAATGAGACACAGAGGCTCATCTTTGCTTTTGCACGTTCTCCACTGACTAAAGCAACCAAATGTTTTTTTTACCTTTGACTCAGAAGTGTCACTTCTGGAAATCTGCAGTATTTGTCACCATGAATACCATTTAACTGCAGCAGCACTCCAAGGAACTCAGTACTGCCACACGTGAATGCAACTGGAGGAACTTAATTAATCTTCCTGTCACTTCCATGATGCTTTTCATTAGTTTAGCTGCTATCTGATCAACTGCTCCACTCACTATTGAAATGGCTAACCACAACCTCCTATAAAAGTGTTTTCAAGAGGTAAACAAAGACTCACCTTTGATTCAGAGAGCCTTTACAAATCTTTGCCATTCAGACTTTATCAGTTTGATAACAGTATTTGCAGCACTGTTGCTTTTTTAAACAACTGAGACTCTCTACACACAAGCAAATGGTGACAATATGCATTTTCATCAGCTTAAACTAGTACCTCTAGCATTCCATAATTTCAACACAGATGACATGGCAATTGAAAGGTCTTATTTTATTGAGTTCCCTTTCCGTGGATATGGACAGTTATTACACAAACAGAATGCTGTCAACAAAAAACTAAATTGGCATTTTAGGCACTATTGCAACTTATTGTTTTACTAAATGTCCACACATGTCATCTTCTGCTCCTAAGCACATGAAAAAATTGAAGATAATGAATGTTAACACCTGGTACAGCAGACTTTTTAAATATGTAGATTGATATTTTAAATGAGAAAGATGCTCTTAAAAGCTTGTCTGAGCCCATGTTGCAGATATTTTTTCAAACATACAGAAAAACTTCTTTTTCCAGGTAACATCACCTCCAACGAGAATAATCTTTCTTCCTCCCTCTCTTACCAGTAATTTTCCATGCAAAATGCATTCAGTAACATTTGTCTAACTAATGATTTGGCTTTAAGTAAATCACATGGAGACAATCCATCACTACCCTTGGTGAGGTGAAGAAGTCAGCATTACACTTTTTTATCCATCCTTCCCACTCTCCCTACTATTTTGCAAATCCCCTTTTAATACTCATTACCAAATCCAGGCATTTTATTTTGACAGTTTATAAATTAATAAATATATAAACTTCAATCCAGATGTTGCCCTGAGAAATTCTGTAGATATTTCACACTCTAGAATTTCTTTTTTTTCCCCTCACAGGATGCCACTCATTCACAAATCCAACATGGACTTTACATTTCTGATCATGCACAGTGAAATAGCTAAATTTAATATGTAAAGGATCCTTCAATTAACCCATTCTTAATCAGATGTGAACATGGCTTATGTTGTGTATTACGTTTATTTAAAAGAAAAAAGCAGCCAAAACTATAAATGCATGTTATTTCTAGAGCCATCTTTAGCAACCAAATTACAAGTCTCTCCTAACAAAACCAGATTACTACACAGTGAAATTGACTGTTGCCTGATTTAACTATCTGCTTATATTTGGTTAAAGAAAAATTTATTGCATCATTAATTAGACACTTTTTCATCTTGTTCAGAAATTACAGCAATGCCATTACTGCGTAGGTATCAGTTACCTTTCAGAAAATTATTCAGTCCTCTACCCCCCTGTGGTTTCATGTGTGTGGTTTGGAGTTTGGATTCTTTTGGGAGGATAGTTGTTTGGTTGGTTTGATTTTGTTTAGGTTTTGGTTTATTTGATTTTTTTTTTTCTTCTTCAAAAAGGTGCATCAGTGAAATGGGATCTTCTTAATATATTTTTTAAGATTTGCAGAAAAATTATCCAGGCCTATTGATTTTAAATAGGCTTTAGTCCAAGTGCTGCTGCTTGACATCTTCTTCCAGACATTTCGGAAATAGCTACAGAACATTCATGACATGAGGACAGTATCGAGCCAGTATCAAGCATTTTTCAAATTACTTTATAAAAATATTTAATACTTTTGGCTCTTTCAAATCACTCATAACAATCTTACTATCTCCATCTAGTGGCCTGTACTATTAGAATTTTAGTTCTTAATATACTAAAAAAATTTTATTGTCCTTTCCCTCACAAACCACAGATTTTTTTGTTTATTTTTTTTTTGGCTTTCCCTGAATTTTCCCTAATTAGCATCCACTTCCTCTTTTACAATTTTGTTACAAGTAGGAACTTTATTTCTCATTGATTTTGTGGCTAAATCAGAACAGACTTTTAGCCAAAGTTTTCCATTTTCTAAACATGAAATGATGTTTTTAGTAACATGGTAATCCCTAGTTAAGCAAGTGTCAGCTTTCTTTCCAAGCTTTTCTATCTTTTTCTTCCCAAACTGTTCTGCTCCTAATTTTCCTTTAAGGAATAAAACATCTGGAAGCACAAAATATGTAATAGATTTTATCTGTGTTCTGTTTGCTGCTGTAGAATATTATCAATTTCTACACCCTTAAGTCCATAAATGGAAAAAATTCCAGATATGGTCTTGAAACACAACTCCTCTTCCTTCTTGATGTAGATATGTTCAAAAATGAAAAGAGAAAAAAAAAAAAAAAGATACAATGCAGTATGAATTTACATTTCCCAGCAACTATGAAGGCACTCAGCTGTGATTTCAATATATATCTGCATAAGGGCAATGACAGCAGATGCAGTTTTAACATGAGTGTGTGCAAAGCAGCTTGTTTCCTGTGCTGGATCAACTGATAAGGAGCAAGGTTGCAACACAGACCCACAGCCAGGAAGGGACACAAATACTGGCAGCTGAACAGCACTGCAGTTTTCCTCCTGCTTTGGAGAGGAACAGCTCCCAAAGCATCTTCAAGATGCCAGCATCACATTTGGAAACTAACAACAGGCAGGAGCTTAAGGCACATCCAGCTTTAACACCCCAAAAAGAAGGCTTTTCAACTAAACTAGCCAGTGCCACAGCTGCCTCTTGGGGCACTCAGCCCTTGCTAAGTAATAACTTGAGAGGAAGAAGATTGGTCCACCTATAGTATCTCTCTTGGTCCACCAACTTGCATTTAACTTCAGATAGACAATGAAGTATTTTTACCTCCAGTTTACATAATGTCATAGAACATGCACATTTGTTTTAATTCCTCCTTAATATACAGGGAAAAATTGTTTTGGGCAACACATTGTGATCAAAGGAAACACTAGTTCAAGGTGAATAAGCAGCAATTTATCAGAAACTGAAAAACAAAACGGAGAGTAGGTTATAATGACAGCAGACAAGGCATGCATTCAAAGGTACAAAAAGATGCTAGTCACAGCACTGCTTTTTAAGAGAGAGTTTTTGAAAATTTAGGCTGTTTTCATTTGCTGAGTATGATTTGCATGTCCACTTGTAAGCATTTTGGAGCACCACACAAGCAAGCTTCACAACAGAGTGTAAGAAACTAATTGCCATGAAGTGAAAATACCAGCAATACTTATTTTTCCTACAGTAGATCTCACTGTAAATGGGATTTGACTCAGAGACTGACATCCATTTTTTCACAGGTGCATGGCTTCCTCCCTGCAAGATGAACATCTCATCTCCCATCAATCAACAGAGATCAAATTGATGCAGCCAACAAAGTAAGAAGATATATTTATCATATTGGGAAGAAGATATCAGCATCGGTTGTTCAACTAGCTTTCCAGACTCCAGTAACTATATTGACTAGAACTTTACCAACCAAAAGGGAAGCTTAAACACCCAATAAAGCCATAGATACCTATAAATATGCACCTAACTACACACAGTTTACAAAATCTGAGCTGCATCCCAGCAAAGGCTTCCAAATATCTTAAAACTTTTGGGGTCCTGTCAGATCACTCATGCCCATTGAAATTTGGCTCTACCTTGGATCATCACAGCAACTACCAGCTGTGCTCAGTAACACAAACCAAGAATTGAGAACAAGGAACACCACCTGCAAGTGAAAGCAGCATGAAATTTATTCTAGAAGAACTGAATTATCTCCTAAGGAATGAACTCCAACATTAGCTTCCACAAAGCTTGAGAAAATGACCATGCAGAACCTCAATATTTCATCTTATGCAAGAAAATCCCAAAAATCAAAAATGTCTGGCTCAGAGGAATGTACCAGTCTTGAATGACCAAGCTGGCACCCTGAAATAATCTTGTTCCACTAAAATCCCCAAGGATTTGGTATTTGTGCTTACTTTTAAGAAAATAAATGGGAGTGCATCACAAACTATCATCCCCAAGGATCAGCCATATATTGTTAATACCAAAAAGAAAGAAAAAATGTCAAAAACATTTGATTTTCAAATGTTCCAGTATTCTTTTCCCAGAAGAAGGGGGGGAGGAAACTCACTGCTTTATACCACTCTGCCAAGAGTGTTCAAATACATTCCTACCAGGTTTATAATAATTAACAGTAAAAGGAGACTTTTCATCTCTTTTCCTGCCTTTTGATCTTATTGACGGAGCCCCCTGCCATTCTAATTCAGAACGACATGTACAGCAAAAATCTCCTGTCTGTATCTGTTCCTCTCTTTCTTGTTACATCTTTTTCCTGGACGCTTTCCTTTTGATCTTCCATATCTCTGAATTTAATTACTAGGTCTGAAAACACCCTGCCATAACAGCAGCCTATAAGTAATTCTTTCTCATAGCTGAACAAAAACACTATCCCAAAGCCAAGTGCTTCCTTTAGTGACCATTTTTTTGAGTCCATCTCAATACAAATACTTTGCAATTGTATTTATGCAAAAAATAATTTGAAAATCAATACTTTTGAAACATGATAGCCAAAACAGACTACTGATGCCAATTTTGATAATTCAGTAGCCAACCAGAGGGATCTTGACAGTTTTGAGAGGTGGGCACACATTGCAAAGGAACACAGGAAAGGCAACATTCACAGGTTCACTAACTCTGGAGAGTACATTAGAACAACATGGCCAGCAGTAGATGTTCACAGTCTGCATCTGAGCAGGTCCTAGTCTTCCATCATTGTCAATAAAAACTTACAGTTCCATGATCTCAGCCTACAATAGACTCCCTTCCAACCCAAACCCCTCTATGATTCTATATGATTAATCATGCCTCAGAAGCTTCTAGGTTTCTCCTATGCTAAAGCAAGAATAAACAATTAGGATGGGTGTGCTCCTGAAATGCAGAAACCTAAATTTCCTTACAAATCCTTTCACTCCTCCTGTTAATACTGAACCATTGCATAAAAAAATCAGGTTTATAGTCATACTTCGACAATCTAGCTCTTCACTTGAGCTTGCTCAAATGCACAGGTTAAACCTGTTGCTAGTGAGTTATTTGGATTTTTTGGGGGGCTGACCCCTCTGGCTTTCTGCATCTGTCAAAATCCCTGGGTCATCTGAGATGTCAGCTGCATGGGGGGTGAGCTGGAAAAGGATAGGTGGGAATGATCTGAATCTGTGAAATGTAAGAAAAAAACTTTGCCAGGGTGAGTGTGACAGAGCAGTGGCACAGACTGCCCAGAGAGGGTGTGGGGTCTCCTTCTCTGGAGACATTCAAACCCCACCTGGACACCTTCCTGTGTGACCTGATCTGGGTGCTCCTGCTCTGGCAGGGGGATGGGACTAGATCTCTTGAGGTCCCTTCCAAGCCCTGCCATTATGTGACTCTGTGAAAAGGGGGAAACAAAAATGCAAAGATTATTTATCTCCTGTCACTGAACCTGTAAGTTCTCTAAAAAGCAGCATTTCCTTTTATTGTACTGTCAGCAAAGAGGATAAGAAACAGCAAGCCTGCTGCCCTTTTAAATTGCCAGGGAAAACACCTGAAGCCACACCATTACTACTTCATAAGCACTGTCCAAGATCATATTATTAAAAATAATTTAAGGCATGTAACAGAGAACTGAACAGAGCATAACCTGTAGACAAAAATTTCTCAGAAGTAACTGCTCAAAGCAGCCAGGAAGGCTCATCAAAATGGCTTTTATCCTGATTTTCTATAAACATGAAAATTATCAACTTGATATAAAAATACTGATACCAAGTAGCTTAGAATTATCATTAGCACCAGCAAGTCACTTATGCAAAAGATATGTAAAAGTTTAGAGCAAAAAGCTGTGTAATATGGATCCAAATGCAGTGTACTTGAAAGCAAAAGCTGCAGTCAACACAAGGAATATCTAAAGAGACATGGCCACACCACCAGTCCTCTGGCATGTAGAACAGAGGGAGTCAACAGAGCAATTTATAGCCCTGGCAATAGGATCAGAATGAAATAGGAAAAATAAAACCAGGAAAAAAAATTCTAAAAACCCACAACACCCACAAAACCCACTTTTAATATTGTTTTGGGAGAGGTAGAGGAAACAATGATTTATTAAATCCAAGCACATGAGAGACTCTCCAGAGATCAGATTTATAATAATTACTCTGGCATCTTCTTGCCTTTTAAACTTTGAAGAAAAGGATATGGGAGAAGGTCACACACAAGAAAACATTTGTCATCCTAAAGGCTCTCCTCTCTTTCTATGATAAAATTTCTCTTATAATGCATTGCAAAGCAATGGACTTCAGTTCTGACATTATGCTCTGCTAATGTGAATCTTACTGGAAAAGCACACTATCATTTTCTCCTCTTTCAAGTCAGTAAACTTTTTTTTTTCAACTATTCCATGTCTGTGGGTATCTTTTTGTTTTCTGTTCATGTGGCAAAAACAAAAAACAACCCCCCACTAATAAAATGCCTGGAGACAAGAAATACACTGCACAAGAAAATTGAGCAGCCTCTTTCTGTTATGCTTGCCTCCTATCACTAGCCATTTCTAGGATGCTTTCAGGATGGTTCTGGCCATTTGTTGCTACCAGCAGGATATTTTTTTGGCCTTTAGCTTTCTTCCTTAAGGAAAGATTCTCCCAAATGTTTTGCAAATAATTCCTGTATGTTAAGTTTATCATGCATAAGTTACGCTCTGGTAAAAAAAATGCCACACTTGCTCTAGGAGGCCAATTTAATATTTTCTGGGTATACTTCCCATTCCCAATGCAACAGTGATGCTTATGCTACATCACAATCCACTGCACTGGATGCAGTCCCTGAAAGAATATCCATTTTATATTAGCAGAAACTAAATGATTGCAAAGTATTTATTGCAAAGAAGTCTTCAAGTGGAGAGCTGCCAAACCACTGGTTGCTACATCTTATCAAAAGTCAACTCTGACAAATTAATTCAATGCCTCATACACATAAACTACCTCATACATTCTTAAGCAAGATTTAATGTGTATTTTTCAGACTGTGGATAAAATACAAAGCCATCAAAAGAAAGATTTTTTTCCCCATGCTGGAATTTCTCATGTAAGTACATAATCACTTGTATTTCTGCCCACATGACTGCACACAGAGAGTTCATTAGCTTTATATGGAATGCTTCTATTCAAAAAACTATGCAAGAATTCAATACAAATACAATTTGTGTGTAAGTCTAAGCCACCTCTTACCCTTTTTGAATTTGAAAATCACCTTTATATTCCTGTGTGATGCTGCAGTGCCAGACCATGCAAACCATCTCAGAGCAGCCTCAGGAATGTGCTTTAGCCATGTGATAACAATTATAGAAAATAATCCAAAGTGGCTGCTGCATTATGAGCCGTGGTAATTTCTGGCAGATCCCCTGTTGCTGCTTATATACAATCACCATTAGTTTTAAATGTGCTCCTTCTTTTAGAAGGAAACAGTAAAAATAAGAAAAAGGAGAATTTGATTGTTTCAATTTCACTTCCCACCACAAAAGCCAGAGCCAGCTTTAAAATCTTACCCTAAATAGCATCATCTTTTACCCTATTGAAAGCTGGATTTGGGACATGGATTTGAAGGAAATTTTCAAGTCCATTTTCTCTATATAAGCAGCTAAAGCCTTTCCTGAATTAATTTGATTGACATGCCTAGACTGAAAATATAAACTGTAGGCAAGTCTTGCAGAATCCATTTTTTCCCCAGTAGATGTCATAGACTTCACTATGGACTTATCAGGATTAGCAGACTAATTTAGCTGGCAATCTATATTTTTTGTACAAGTGCTTATCAGTCTGGCATAAGACTATTATCACTCAGTACAGTTGGGATATTAAAGCTAGCAGTGCTTCAGAGTAAATTTCTCTGGTACCACATTTTTTTAATTATTATTAACTAAAGACAAGAAGTATTATTATTTGCAGCAGAAATTTCCCAACTCTAAAGCTGCCACTAAGTTTCCTTCCAGAGAATGGCAATTATTTTCATCACATTTTCTTCAGTTTTTGCTGTTTATCAAGAACACTGAGAGTGATTAAGTTTCAAGCAGCAGACATGCAGAGCTAAAATAAAGTTAATAGTGGATTTCTTAGTGCATCATTCAGTCAAGTTTAAATATTTTCTTGTGGAATCACCAATAATCAATGACCCAGCTAATGTATTGATATTCCTCTCTGATGTTGGATATTAATTTGTATGCAAAATACCATGAATTACTTTGGAAAACAGAACAAGATTAATTTCAATGTGAAATTCTCAGAGTGCAATGCATTTTGGAGTCATAAGACTCCTACTTTTGATACCTGTCATTAACACGCAGAGAGTTCTTAATAATTAAAGAAAAAACTGTACAGTTTTTTTCCATATTCTTTTTTTTTTGCTAACTATAACTCCATTGGTTTCTATTACCAATAGCACTACACTTTAACATACATATATATAACCATTGAATCACTTTGGTTTGAAGGGAAATTTCTCATCATCTAGCTTAAATATCAATGTGACTCTGACATGAACCATCACTAAACACATCTCTAAGCTCTACATCTACCCAACTCTTGAATAGGGATGGTGCCTCAATCACTTCCATGTTCCAAAGATGGAAAACCCTTGCAGTGCAAAAAAATTTCCAGATATCCAATCTAAACCTCTCCTGATGCAACTTGTGGCTTTTTCATCTTGACTTATCATCCATTACTTGGGAGAAGAGACCGGCCCCTACTTCTGTCCTCCCCTCAGTGTCCTTTTCTCCAGGGTAAAAAAATTCCAGCTCCCTCAGCTGCTTCTCATAAGACTTGTTCTTCAAACACCTCACCAGCTGGACCCCTCCCTGGACCCTCTCCAGCACCTCAGTGTCTTTTTTTCATGGTGAGGTGCCCAAAACTGGACACACACCAGTGCAGATTGCAGGGGGATTATAACTTCCTTAGTTCTACTCTCCATGTTGTTCCTGATACAAGCCAAGATGCTGCTGGCTTGGCTATCTGGGTAAACTGCTGGCTCATATTCAGCTGGCAATTGACCAATACCCCTAGATCCTGTTCTGACAGGCAGCTCCTGACACACTTCCCCAAGCTTGTAACACTGATTGGGGTTGTGGTCCAAGTGTGGGACTCAGCACTTGGCTTCTGTCATCTCATCCCGTTGGCCATCCTGCCCGTCCACATCCCTTTGCAAAGCCTTTTTATTCTCAAGCAGGTTGACACTCCCACACAACTTGGTGTCATCTGCAAACTTATTGAGGGTACACTCAATCCCCTCATCCAGATCATTGATAATGATATTAAAGAAGACTGGCCCCAATAATGAGCCCTAGGGAACACCATTTGTGACAGGTTGCAACTGGATTTAACTCCATTCACCACTGATCTCTGGGCCCAGCCTTCCAACCAGTTTTTAACCCAGTGAAGAGTGAAGGGTGGTGAAACACTGGAACAGGTTGCCCAGAGAGGCTGTGGATGCCCCCTCAATCCCTGGAGGTGTGCAAGACCAGGCTGGACAAGGCACTAAGCAGCCTGATGTAGTGGGAGGTGTCCCTGCCTATGGCAGGGGGGTTGGAACACGATGATCTTTAGGGTCCCTTCCAACCCCAACTATTCTATGATTCTACAGCCATCCAAGCCACAAGCAGCCAGGAGGATGCTGTGGAACACTGTATCAAAGACCTTGCTTAAGTCCACAACCTTTCTCTCATCCACCAGTTCTCTTGTGATAGAATATCAGGTTGATTAGGCAAAACCTGCCTTCCATGAACCAATACTGATAGGTGCAGATAACATGGCTGTCCCTTATATATAAGTGAGCAAATGAAAAATGTCCCTGGCATGAAGATAGAAAATTTTGACTGAATTCTCTTCTTATTTCTTAAAATTATTTGACTAATCTTCCACTGGTGCTGCATTAGATCAGTGATCAGAAGTTTCACTTCAAAATTCATTGTCTGCCCATTAGACATATTTTAAAGCTTTAATGTGAAAGTCTGCATTCCACCAGATGTCTTAAAATCATACATTCTCTTTCTATGTAGTCTCAGAATCACATCAATCTGGTAAACTAGGGGAAAAAAGAAAAGAAAAAAATTTTCTAAATGCCTCCTGCTGTATTGTAGTGGTGTTCCAGAACAGTACTGCATTAGCTGCAGAGTAATAAAGCTATTTATATCTTTAGTGCTTGATTGCTCAAAAAAAACCTAAGTTACATCTAAGTAATTTTGGGGGCACTAAAGCTTTTTGGTGTCTGCGGAATAAAAGTATGCTAATGAACTAAACAATTTTTTGTATAAATAAATGAATGTTATCTTTCAAACCAGAACCAAATTCCCTAGCTAAAACTCTGAATAACATTTCCTGAGCTTGTGTGGAGAACTCTTTTATGTATGATTATTATTTTAGTAGCTATGCTAAAAAAGTAAATCTTCTACATTCATTAAAAACTAATAGTTGCCTTTTAAGCACATTAGTGCAATATATTTATCCCTATCACAAGGACTAAGGCTATGCTTTGCTGATTTTTATTACCAGAAAATAGTCTCATTTGACTTTTTTCCAAATGAATTTTTGTATACTCAGTTATATTTTAAAATATAAAGAGCAATGGTAAAAAGTAAATTAAATTCCATGTACTATTACCAATTATTCTACAATGAGCAAGGCTTTAAACTGAGTTTGGTATTTATTAGTTTTTAAAGAAAAAGGACAAACAAATTAAAAACCCCACCAATCCATGCTTATTCTCAGCAAATACACATGAGTTATGACTGAAACATTCAAAAGATTCTACTAACAAATAGTACAATCTTTAGCATTTGTTTGTTTCTGCCTTTCAAAGTTAGCTGGCATTTACTCAAAGAAGTAAAATACCTCAATGCTTCAAAATAAAGCAAACCTGAATCACAATCTATCCTCCACTACAGCAGATCTGTCACTTATGAAGAAGAGAGAAAATACATAATGCAAATCAATTGCTGAAGGAGTCTACCTACATAAAGGGGTCAGCCATGCAGCCAACATGGCTTCACCAGGGGCAAATCATGCCTGACCAATTTGGTGGCCTTCTATGATGGAGTCACATCATCGGTGGACAAAGGAAGGGCAACTGACATCATCTACCTGGACTTGTGCAAGGCATTTGACACTGTCCCACATGACATCCTGGTCACCAAACTGGAAAAGAATGGGTTTGATGGATGGACCACTGGCTGGATAAGGAGCTGGTTGAATGGTGGCACTCAAAGAGTTGCAGTCAATGGCTCATTGTCCAAGTGGAAACCAGTGAGGAGTGGTGTTCCCCAAGGATCAGTACTGGGACCAGTGCTATTGAACATCTTTGTAGGAGATATGGACAGTGGGATGGAGTGCACCCTCAGCAAATTTGCAGATGACACCAAGCTGTGTGGTGCAGTTGATACACCTGAAGGAAGG
>VZTY01022528.1:0-42093 GCA_013400935.1 Turnix velox | reverse complement strand
CAGTTCTGGAGCCCTCAACATAAGAAGGACATTGATCTGATGGAGCAGGACCTATGGAGGCCACCAAGATGATCAAAGGGCTAGTGCCCTATGAAGACAGGCTGAAGGAGTTGGGGTTGTTCAGCCTGGAGAAGAGAAAGCTCAGCGGGGACCTCAGAGTAAGTTATCAGTACCTGAGGGGGTCCTACAGAAAGGCAGGGGAAGGAATTTTTAATATGATATAGGATGGGAGGACCAGAAACAACGGATGTAAATTGGACTCAACATAAGAAAGAAATTCTTTACAGTGAGGGTGGTGAAACACTGGAACAGGTTGCCCAGAGAAGTTGTGGATGTCCCCTCTCTGGAGGTGTTCAAGACCAGGCTGGACAAGGCACTGAGCAGCCTGATGTAGTGGGAGGTGTCCCTGCCTATGGCAGGGGGGTTGGAACTCGATGCTCTTTAAGGTCCCTTCCAACCCAAACTATTCTATGATTCTATTAATTTGGATATTTTGATTCTCAGACACACTGTAAGGCCATTGCTGTGGCTGCTTGAGCTGCACTGGCAATGGCTGCATTTCTGACATCCAGGAGTTTTCTTTCGATGTCATTACTTATGAAATTTGGAAGCTGATGACTTTCTCACTTTTCTATTAACTTCATCTTGAAATAAAACAACCAACAAATAAACAAAAAAAGCCAAACTAAATTCTGCAGTGTTACTTCAATTTGAACTATGTGAACAGATCTATTGTGTGTTAGCCCATGTGATGAAAAAGACACAAGGCAAGGTTAGTCATGGCATCAGAATCTGGACCTTTACATTAGAAACATCAGAGTTTCACAAGTACATGTACCAGTTATTACCTTACAAAGTTACAGAGGTAAAACTTGCAGAGCATGTCAAGTTTGATGCCTGGATTATTCATATCCTGTAAGATTTCTCTGAAAAGCCATGAACAACGCAGAGACCTTAAATTTAAGAAAATGGCTGTACAATCAATACTTTTACTGATTTTAGAAGACTGATAGCAGTATGGGAAAGCTGACAGGGTAGAAGCCAGAGAAATGGGCTAATGATGCACAGCAATAATGTGAGATAAGTGAGAGAGACAGAAAAGCTGATCAGCAGAATGATACAGAATGCCAAAATGGGATGACAAGAGGACTCTCACCCTGGATTAAATTGGTAGAAAATTCTCACTATGACTGATGCTCCATGAACCCCTCTCTCACACAACTCCCCTCAGGCTCCCACTGTGAGGTTTAGCATCCCTCAAAGTGGTGTCTCCTTGCCCTAAATCCAAGATTTACCTCATCAATCCTATGCAACACAAGGGAAACGGTTTCACCTCTAATAAACCCCTGGTAGGTAAAATACTGCTTATTTTACTTCCTCGTTACAGCCTTTTTTTCCTGAATTTGTCCTGTAAACTTCTGCTTTGCTTGAATTCACAGTATATACTTTTTCAGCTTCATTAGGGTGAAAAATGAGTACTGCTCAGCCAACAAATACAAGACAAATTAACTGGGGCTGCTGCCTCTTGAGAAGCAGAGTGCTGTGGAAAGACAAGCTCGTGAGAGCCTTGAAAATCTCAGGAACAGCAATATGCTTTCTGTCAAGCTGCAAGAAGTTGTTTGAGGATGGATTTATCAAGCTGTGAGGAAAATCTCCCCTACCAGGTATAGCTCCCTACCTTGAAAATGAGATGAAGAAGACATGCCACACAAAAACCTTCCCATAAGAAGACCTGGAACACTGTGGCAGTGAGACAGGTGTATTCTATTCCCAAAAAAGATGTTCCCACTGGGAGCCAGAAGCCACCTGAGAAGGGGGACAGCAAGTGGAGAGTGTGAGGAGTGGGGAAGAACCATGTGGTGGCTGCATGTGTCCAGAATGGTCAGCCATCACATGTGGGGCTGTAATGGGGTCTGTGCTTACCCCTACTCATGTTATTGTTCTTTTCTTGATGCCATTGTTTTTCTGTTAAACACAGGATATAAGCAGAGGTTAGCTGAGCTGCAACAGGAAAAACAGCATCTTTATATTTGCAAAAAAACCCTCACAAATCCTGTCTCTCCATCTAAGTGAAAAAAGTGTCATGGTTTGACACGACAACATGTCAACCATGTGCCTCTTGCTCCCTCTTTGTGGAGGGCAGACTCTTGAAGGGAAAAGGAAACAAAACACTTGTGGGGTAAGGCAAAATACCACAAAATTTAACAGAAACTCTTCCAAATGTGTCTGGTTTGTTTTTGTTTTTTTTTTTCATCTTCAGAAAAGCCCAAAGGACACTTAAATATTGCTACTACTAGTCATTTTCGTGTCTAGATAATTTGATTTGTACAAGGGCATTTTTATATTTGATTCATTGAATGAACTCAAATGGCATCTGCCTGGTCTGGGCTTCATTTAGGTTAATCTTAGGAATTCAGAATTTTATATGGACATATATTTTCTATGGCCTATGGCAGGGGGGTTGGAACTCTATGATCTTTAAGGTCTCTTCCAACTCAGACTATTCTATGATTCTATGACATTTCTCTGCTGTTAACTGGAGACAGAATTTCCACAAGATAATGAAAGCATCCCTTGTGTTTTCATTAAGTAGAATGAAGAAAGAAAGAAAAAGTGAACAAGCAGAGATAGTAACAAGTCTAACATTGATTACTCCCTATACCAGTCAGTTGAAGGACAGTGACTCAAGCTCAGTGACATCTTTTTCCACTGGCATTTTTTTAACCACATTGTGTTTGCACTCAGAGTTTGAAACATCATGAGAAGCTCACTGGACTCGAATTGCACTAAACCACAGACTTGTAACATTCTACTGATAAGTTCCACATAAAATAACATTTGAAATACAGTTTGTATAATTTCCAAATAATTATTTAGACTGCATATTCAAAGAAACCCTGCCAGGAATTTAAGGTCAGTGTCACAACACTGAAGGCTTACAGCACAAAATCTGTAATAACAATTTCCTTGGTTGAAATAACAGTCCCAAAACCAAAAAGACAACCTTAATCCTACTCAGATACATAGAATCATAGGATCATAGAATTGCATTGTTTGGAAGAGACCTTTTAGATCATCAAGTCCAACCATCAAACCAACTCTGAAGAGCCATCTCTAAAACATATCTTTTTGTCTTCCAGTCTCTTAAATCCCTCCAGGGATGGTGCCTCAGCCACTTCCCTGGGCAACCTCTTCCAATGTTTGATAACCTTTTCAGTGTAAAATTTTTTCCTCATAAAATGCATCTCTAGCATGGTAAGAGATTTGAGACTTTTACCTCCTCATTTAACACTTTTTGTGCCAAAGCAGAGAAATCTGAGCAGAGAAATTAGTTTTTCAAGAGGAATGTATCCATGAGGAGCTTCTGGTGAGGATCCCACATCCAGTGGACAAAGGCAGCAAAGGAATTGTTCAAATCAGAAGGACCTGATCTTTCTACAGATTTAGGGTTTTGTCCCATTCTTAGGCTTTACTACTCCCATAACAGTATTTAATCCAACATTTCCAACCATACTATACTCAAAATTTATTTATTTCTAAATTACCACACTACTGTTTTTCTACAAAGCTGTCCCCTCTACCTGCACAATTGTGACCACTTTGGGATTACTAGAAATTTCATTTTACTGTATTTATTTATTAAAAAGCAACTCAATTCAGTGATATATTGCAATCACTACCTTGTAAATGTGTAAATTTGTTAATTTTTATTTTAAACAAGTGTTATCAATAAAGTAGCATTCTGTTGTATTTTGTGAAGAACTATATTAATATCTAGACTCTCACAAAATACAGAAAGCAAAAGACTTGCACAAATTGAAAGGCTTGTCCATTTTTAATATTTCCTTATTTCTAAAGCATGATGGTTTATTTCTTTTGCTAGGATTAAGAATTGATTTTGAAGACTTCTGAATGCTAGAAACCGTTTCAAAAACCACCAAAAATTTTTTTAAGCACTGCAAATAGCTTTAAAAAAATCAGAATGAATTACTACTCTTCAGTTAAAAAACATTCTGACACTTTCAAAACAAAGTATTTAGCCTTTCCATTATGAACCAAGTAGAAAAGCTTTGCATATATTTTAAAGACAAAAAAATTTATCCTAAATTAACTTTCTCAGCCTGAGATTATTTTACCTTTTACTGATTCAAACTAGTTTTAAGAAATTCCTTTGCGGAAAAAATGTGTTCCAGTTTTCTTGTAGGTTCTCAAGTCCATATCTTTCATGACTAAGGATTGGGACTTTTCTTCTGAAATGTCCACAGAAGAAATATTAAGGCCATCGTAACAAATTTTACTGGCTGTGAGGAGAAGCATGCTGACACTTCATGCTTGTTAAAGTACTGGCCATGACAAAATTTCAGCAAAACCCTGACTGTAGGAACTCTAGGGAACCTCTGCTGGAATTATTTCATATTTCCAACATTTTCCAGCTTTGTCAACTATTGGCCAACTAACATGCAGTCCCCATGCAGGACTTGCAAAATCAAGAACCCCTGCCCCACATTCCACTTACTCTCAGGAAAACTCAGTTCAGGAGGCAGAGGTGAACTGTCTGAAGACTTCTTGCATCTCTGGCATTCTGGCAGAGCTCCTTAGGAAATTTAATACTAATTGTAAAGCTCATTAAACTAAACTTGTAGAATCTTATAGAATCATAGAATGGTTTGGGTTGGAAGGGACCTTAAAGATCATCTGGTTCCAGCCCTCCTACCATGGGCAGGGACACCTCCCACTAGATCAGGCTGCTCAGTGTCTCATCCAGCCTGGCCTTAAACACCTCCAGAGAGGGGGAATCCACAACCTCTCTGGGCAACTTGTTTCAGTGTTTCACCATCCTTGCAGCAAAGAACTTCTTTCTTATCTTCAGCCCAAATTTCCACTTTTCCAATCTGCATCCATTACTCCTAGTCCTGCCATCACATATCCTATTAAAAAGTCCTATCCCTGCCTTTCTGTAGGTCCCTTTCAGGTATTGAGAAGCTACTATAAGGTCTCCCCTGAGCCTTCTCTTCTCCAGGCTGAACAACCCCAACTCCCTTGGCCTGTCCTCATAAGGGAGTTGCTCTATCCCTCTGATCATCTTCATGGCCCTCCTCTGGACCTGCTCCAACAGCTCAATGTCCTTTTTATGTTGAGGGTTCCATAAATCTGGCTCTCAACTGGTCTGCTGAATCCTCTCATTGAATAACATGGGATAATGTATATTAGATGGCCAAGACTGTGATATCCAGAATAGAGAACTGCATGTTTTAAATTATGAATATTAGCTGTCAGTCCTTTTGTTATGAGTCTTTCAGATTGCCTAAACAAACAAGGATGGCATAATCATGTTACACACACACTGTATAAACAGCAGTGGTGAAGAATGAAAGTCGAAGCAGAGACAGTGATGCAACCATTCGTTTAGAATATTCAATTCCCACTTCCACACAGGACTTGATTCACTACCATTTCTGACACTGTTTCCTATTGTTGTGGCTCAGAATTTATGGGAAGGACCTTTCTTTTTTTGCTAAATGGATCCAAACTGGTACACTTCCTGCCACTTAAAAAGCATGCAGTCAAAGGCAATGTTTAAGCAACAGAGACTTTCAAATAAATAATGCAAAGCACACGAAGCTACCCATGTAGCTGGCAGAGATTGTTTATATTTTCTGTCTGCCTTGACTCAGTGAATATATTAGACTTCAAATGCACTACAGGCAAATAAAGGAAAGAAGGAATTACTGTCATGTCTCAAGAAATTTATTCTTATGGAAATAATCATAACATTTTGCAATATTGATCACTTTGGGAGTTACATCCTATACCTCACTAAACAATGGAGGCCAAATAAAGCCAATACTGAATTAGTTAAGCTTATGGCAATGATCAGTTAAGCTGATATTGCTGGCTCTCTCAAGATTGCTCTCTTAGCACAATCAAAAGATCTCTCTGAATTGAAGCAAAATGCAGAATAAATACCTCTTTTATAATAAAACTGTTGTAACATTCAGGTGTTGCAATGATTAGTCACTTTTGTCAATGTCACCAGACCCAGTTCTATTAGTACTTCACATGCTATCCTGAGAGAAATGTAGTCTATAAAATCAATGTGGAAATTCCACTCTCCTGCTATTCTTCTTGCCTCCAAATATTTTTAAAACTTAGTCTTACTTGCTTTTTCTCATAATGCTATAACAAATGCAAATACAGAAGGATGAAATGATACAAGTGATACCATACAGGCTTGAGATTCATGCCATTATAGATAATGTTCTAGAATTTTATTATTACAATTGAAAAAATTTATATTGATAAATACAAAAAAATAGTACCTAAACACAAGGAGATTTTTGCCTCTCATCAATTCAAGTTCATGCCACATTAATGTGTATCCTCTTAGATCCAATGCATTTTGGTTTTTAACCTCTGTGACTGAAACATGGAAGGAAAAAGAAATCCAGAAGTAAGCACTGACTAGTAACCAGGGAGCAACAATGATGTTCAGACTAGAACTTTTAGCAGCATGTGAATTATTCAAGATCAAAGATGTGTGTGCAAGAAAGAGATGATGTAACACCTCACTAATTGCCCAGGAGGCACAAGCTCTGATTTTCCCTAAAATAATAAATACATTTGATTTAGTAAATAAAACTTACTCATGGAGGATAACACATTTACGTTTGGATTTCTTAGTCCATATTGCAAAAGCAGAAAGAAATAACAATTCCTTTTCTCACAGACATGTTTTCCTTGTACATTTTTAACCCTAGTGATGCTCACAACTTTTCCTCTGGATATCAAAGATCAGTTTTCCATGACATTTAACTAAATTAGGGAGGAATGTGCTGGTGTAGGAATTGAAGCAGAGGAAGATTTTCTCTGCTAAGGGCATTTTCTACAACTGTAGCTTTCCCAGTGTCTAGCTGTGATCTTGATGTGGATGTAACAGTGAATGATCAGAACTAGTACTTCATAGGAACAGAATCACACCACGGGGCATGACTTTGAGGAAGGTGACTGCAGTCTTGTTAATACTGAGTAGGAGAGGGAGTGTTAATGCAAAATCCATGCCACAGTTTTCCTAAAAGCAAAAAAACCCAGCCTTTTCACTTTGCTGACATTCATCCTACAGTTGAATAGGGTAATAATTCCTTCCCTGGAAGCACAGCTGGGGTAGAAAATGAATATGAAGTCTAACCTAACCAAACCTATTTTCTACAAAGCTTTGTCAAGAATCTGGACTAAGTATTCTCAGTAACCTTTTACCACCACAACGGTAAAAGAAAAGAAAGCCATAAAAGAAAGTCTCAATAGAAACAATCACAATCCTTCATTGTCTTACACTGCGGAAAAAACAAAAGGATCAAAATTAATTTTGCACCAATATCTGTGTATATTTCAACAGCTTTACTCCTACAGACAGTAAGAAGACAGATTACAGTGGGAAATGGTACAAAACTACAAACAAATCATAATGAAGTAGACTACCATGAGTAGTCTACCATCATGAGTAACTTTGTGATGGCAAGTGCCCATAATTCACAATTTTCCCTTTATTAGCAGTGAGGGAGTACTCCTCTTCCTATTGGGACTTAGACTGCCTCTCTGCCTCTCACACTGAGGCAAAAACACATGCTTGAAGTTACTACTCTGCTCTTGAAAACTCATTCAGATTCACCCCACAGTAACTTCAATGTCTCATTTAGTTTTAGGTCACGACTGAATGTTTTCCTTAGTTGAGGAAAAAATAAATACACATCATAAATAAGTGCAATGTCCATCCTTGGTGGCCACAAGGACTGATTAAAGCTCTGAACAATCCAGGCAGATCTTGTAGCTAGCCCTGCTTTCAGACACAGGATGGACTACAGAACCTCCAACTTGAGCAATCCAGATATAATGGACTTTTTTTTCCCAATCACCTTCTATATTATTCATTTTGAAATCAGAAAATAATTGACATTAATATGACAGATGTTCTTGGAGGTGAAATGAACCATTTTTCAGATGAAGCAGAATCATGATAGAGACTACAACTGCTCTTTCTACTCTTTATTCTCATCATGTCTTGCTTTAAATTACTGTAATTGCCTGTGGTAGAAAATTTGTCCTAGTACGTGCATGCAAGTCAAATCCCAATCAGACACTCCTCTGTACAGCAGATGAATATTCATCATGAATGTATTTATGAAGTGACTATTCCCAAATACTTGCTTCCCAAACTGAGGTTTAAAAAGCCCTCACCTGCTAAAGTTGTGAAATATCTCAGGTTTGAGGCTTGTTTGGATTGCACTGCTTGTTAACATGGCCATGGGACCTGCCTCCACAGAGGAGATATTGCAAAATAACTGGTACACCTTTCAGCAGAGAGTAACTCTTTTGTGCCAACACTGTCCCACATGCAGGATAGAATCATAGAATAGTTTGGGTTGGAAGGGACCTTAAAGATCATCAAGTTCCAACCCCCCTGCCATAGGCAGGGACACCTCCCACTACATCAGGCTGCTCAGTGCCTTGTCCAGCCTGGTCTTGAACACCTCCAGAGAGGGGGCATCTACAGCCTCTCTGGGCAACCTGTTCCAGTGCTTCACCACCCTCATGTAAAGAATTTCTTTCTTATGTCAAGTCTAAATCTACCCCCTTCCAATTTACATCCGTTGTTTCTAGTCCTCCCATCCCATATCATATTAAAAATTCCTTCCCCTGCCTTTCTGTAGAACCCCCTCAGGTACTGGTAAGTTACTATAAGGATGTGTGCCTACAGCTTAATGTTTGCACACTTTTAAAGCAGTAAGACTGAGTGGGCATTCTTGACTACACTCCTGAAATTTCAGAATGCCCTTCCCTCCTATCTAAGCACTTGTGCTCTCCAAGCACTCTCCTGCCCCAGTTTTTCAACTCTTATCACAGCAAAACTCCATAGGAGATGATGAAGCACCACAACTGAGACCCAGAGTTCCTCTGTACTCCAGGTAAAGAGCCTCTCAGCATACCCCAATATGCCACCTGTGCTGTTTGCACAGCAAAGACAAACAGCCAGGTAAAAGACCAGACACTTAAGCAATCAGTCAGTGCAGTGACTTCCAGCTTAGGCAGAAGGCTTTTAGTTTGCTAATTCAGCCTTGAAAATAGCAGGTCAGGAAGATCAAAGCAGTGAGACCTTGTTCCATGAACTCACATAGAGCTATGTTACCTGGAATTTTTCTCGACAAAAGTAATAATAATCTACTTAAAATAATAACCATGAATAGCAAAAGTCAGATGATAGATCAAGCATCCTCCTTTAAGAAGTCATCAAATGCAGCACTTTTTGGATATGTTATTAGGACTTTCTAATATGATATGGGATGGGAGGACTAGAAACAACGGATGTAAATTGGAAGGGGGTAGATTTAGGCTTGACACAAGAAAGAAATTCTTTACAGTGAGGGTGGTGAAACACTGGAACAGGTTGCCCAGAGAGGTTGTGGATGCCCCCTATTCTATGATTCCTGTTTAAGGCCAGGCTGGACAAGGCACTGGGCAACTTGATCTAGTGGGAGGGCTGGAACTTGATGATCTTTAAGGTCCCTTCCAACCCAAACTATTCTATGATTCTATGTTCATAGAAATTCTCTGTTTTTTCATCCTTCCTTATTAGCAGTGATCACTTTGCCTTCTTTGACACCCACTAAATTTATTCTGATTATTCACGGAGTTCAGTTTAATAGTCAAAAACTTCTATGACAGCTGAAATGCTAAGGAGATTTCACATCATCTCACCTAAAAGCAAAAACGCAAGCTTTTGTGAAGAAAGAGGAACTACTGCAAAGTGAAATGTTAGCCTGGCAATATGTAAAATTAAATAATTAATGATCTTATACATTTCACCTAGAGTGAAGTAATACAATAGCAGCATGATGGGAGGCTACACATTTGTGCCATAAACATTATATATCATTCTGTCTTATGTAAGCCATTTATACACATCTATTATTCACAACTATTCCTCTCCATGCATTTTTAATTGCTCAGTTTACATGAGAAAATGTGACTTTCAGCTTGAACTGAAAAGACGCAAAAGTAAATCTAGATAGGAGCCATAATTAAAATGTGCAAAATTTGTGGCAATAACAACTATCCATGAAGGGTAATGGTTCAGCAAAAAATCAATCAAGAGAAAAACTAACTAGCAATTAAGAGGAAATAACTTAGCATAAATGGTAAACTCAAAGTAGAAGCTGAAGTTTTCTTTGCAGCCAAAGCAAGATGTTTTCCTGTATTATTTATCAAAACTACTTTGAGCTGTTTTGATGCCAGGTCCCTGATTACTATGCCCAGTGCAAGTCCTTCAATTTTTTTTCATCTCAGTTTGAAAAGCTGACAGAGCCTGATGATATTAAGTATGCAAATCATAAGATTAAAAACAAAATTAAAAGGACATCTTTAGACCTACTTATTTGGCTTAAAACTTGTGTTAGAATGACCTTTGTGAAGGGAAATAAGTGGATACCAGACACCTCACAAATCACCTTTATATAGCTGATTCTAAGAGCACAGAGTAAAGCATAGTTTCCATACTCAGAATTCTTAATCTTTCAAGCAAGTCTCCAGTCCCTATACTGAATTAAGACTTGAACTCTGATCTTTTTTTATCTTATCCATAAGAGAAAAAAAACCTTTACCTCTACTTGCAAAAGGTGGCCAGCAGTTTTAATGCAAAGTTTTACTACCATTTATGGAAAGCCACCATTTTCAGAAGGACAAGTCTCATTCCACAACAGGAGAAATTTAAATTCCAACTACTCCTTACCCAGATAAAAGGCTGCTTGCGTTGATGTAGTTGTTGTATAGCTTGGTGAAAAATTCAACACCTCTTCTAGGCAAGTTAGCAAGAAGTTCTGACTGATGTAGGAGTCAATAAGGAGGCAGGTTCATATAAAATCATCTAGGTTGGAAGGTACCTTTATATTATAGAGTTTAACAAGCAACCCATCTCTGACAAGCCTTGTACCTGGACAGAGACTTGAACCCTCAACCCTCAGGTTAGGAGTCTGATGCTCTCCCAGCTGAGCTCTCACTTTGTCTTTTATTGCATGTGAAACAAGCTTATATGCAAGTCAGAAGACCAAAGAAATTGTACTGAAACTGTCATATGTTGAAAACTTAAAACTACATAAGTAAAAAAAATGCCAGTGTCAGTCTGGTAAGAACATTTTATTTCTTGTTCTGATCATCTTTTTATGCAGGAGAAAGAGATTTGTCCTGTTTTGACAAATTTGCAAGAAAAAAAAGACCAAACAGTTGCTCCAAATTTTTAATAGAGCCAGTTTTATTCCCTGGGTAGAACCAATACTCCTATTATCTTTCTATAGCATTTTGCAGTAAGAATCACCAATAGTCCTGTGCTATTGCCAGAGTCCATCCAAATGGATGGAAAAGGACTGTACAGGCCTTTTGACTCAAATGAAACCCAGAGATTTATCACTGCCACTTCTCCACCTCTACACCTGTTATCTGAGAAGGAACAAAAAGCTCAGCTCTCTCTCCACTGTTGTTCAGTGTCCAACAAGGGTGGAAAGCTGATGAAACAACACAAACTGAAAAATGAGCAGATTACACATAATACCTAGCTTTATCCTCTACATAAAAAGAATTTACTCAGTGCCTAGCAAAATCAAAACTTCAAGAAGCCATGAAATTGTTTAAAGAGGAAAAAAAAAAAAAAAAGCTGTTACTACTAGACACCCACTTAAAGGGAACTTCCCTCTCCTGGGTATTCCCTACCAACACCTCTAAAAATAGCAAAACAATGCAAAGCTTAAGAGGATATTTATGTTTTGCATTTCTTTAAACTCTCATCACCATTGCTTTGGCACATAATTATAGAGCAAACAAATTTCTGTTTCTGTTTGGGGCTGATCAGATGGTTTTGCCCCTTTTGATAAAGCTGGAATTGGCAAGCTGTGCTGGCAGTCGCCTCTTTCCCATTTAATTATTGCAACTCATCTAGGAATGCAGCCACAGAGCCTGAAAACATTCCAACTGGTACAAAAGCCTGTCTGCTTAGCAACAGGAATACAGAGAACTGGATCATCTGAGTGCTTCTCTTGTAGCGTTTGCTCCCTACTGAATTAAGAATCCAGTCAGCTTTTTTCTGCAAAGACTCCCCAGAGGTTATAACTGCCACAACAGTTGGACTCATGCAATTCTTTTCACAATATACAAAAGAATACTTAAGAATTCACTACACCTAAACCAAATGTTATCCAAATGAACCTTCATTAGGTGCTTTACTTAGATACACCAAAGATGCCTGTCTATAAATCAACAGGTAGAAAGAAATAGAAATCTCCAAAGCATAAGCATAAACTCTTTCCACAAAAGAAAGAAAATACAATATTTGTATTACAAAGCATTTGCTGCTATGTAAACATTAATGCACATCTATGAAGTAATATTTTCAACTATAAACCCCAAAAATGTACCCAAGTCAAGTATAAAAAAGCCCTTTAGTACTCCTATTTTGTAACTCCAAATGCATTATACTGCTTTCCACAGACAATAACATTTGCATGTATTTCATATGCTAAATCACTTCATTTGCACACAGGTATCTCAAGGACTTTCTTATAAATTGTGTAATGCTCTAATAGGGTGTGAGACTTCTTGGTATCAGTCAGCATCTGATTACAGCAAGTTGTGAAACTGCTGTAATCAGTTATGAAATCCTTGCTTCACTTTTATCCACACCTTACTCCCTTTCCCTAAAGTTCTCTGGGAGCCCATTAAGAGTAATTAGCTCATGAAAGCCAGATGAGTTTTTTCCCCACTTCTCCCATTATTTAACTCAAGTGTGTTATTTGTGTTTTCTCTCTGCACATGTTGGCATTCTATTTGTCAAATCCAAGGGAAATACTGAAAAAAAAAATATTGTTCATGACAATTACAGTCAAAAGAGCTTTTTGTCTCTGCTTATATGTAAAGGATTGTGTACAATCCATGAAACTTAATATACACCTTCATCTGATTTCACACCTTCAAACCCTGAATATGAAAGTCTTCTGCCACATTCACAAGGAAATATGATTGCAATGCAATACCAGACCTGAGAGTAGATCAATGAAGGCTCTTTTTATTTTCTTAGTGGTAAATTCCTAACTAGCAATCTTACTGTGAAGCAAAGGACTAGAAAACAGTGACTGTGAAGAAAGGACATGTTACAAGCCAGTTCTTTCTATTTTACAGTAATTTCCCTAGCCCACTCCTCATAAAACTCCCCTATATTGCCATTTCTAAGGTATTAAAAGTTTAAATGTTCTTTTTCTTGAAACATTTTCCTATTTTTAGCTTTCAGTTCCTAGCCAATTTTAGTTGGAGAACAAGCAAAAACTCTTTCCAAAGATGGAATACAAACTCATAATAGTGACTGCAGCCTTTCAATAGAGAATAAATAGTTAGAGCAAAGTAGTTCAGTTATGGTTAAAAATAGTAGGTTTATCAATCATTCTCTGCTCTCTGTAACATCACCAACCATTATCAGTCCACATATAAACCTCTGCCTGTAAATTTTTGGAAGATAATCTTTCCTTAACATACCTTTTTTTTCCTTAACAGGACCACACCATACTTTCACCATCTAGTATCTCTTAGGACTCCACCATCACTGTTTCTGTTACTAATTGCAAAAAAATCCACACAAAATGACTGTGAAATCTACACATTTACTCCATCATGTTTAATAGGCACCCACATCATCTCCTGCATTTCTGTGAACAGTCTGAGATTACACGGGGGAAGAAAAGCTTCCCATGGACTTCAGATTAGCATAAGAGGCTCCTTCCTAAATAATTTTTATTCTCTAACTGAACCAGTCTATCAAAATACTGAGTAGTGAATATTTGCCCCCATTTATTATTACATAGACATTACTAGTGAAGGGCTTGTTTTAAATGCTTCTCAAAAGGCAGTTTTCTTACTTTTGAAGACATGATGAGTGAATTTCCAGAACTGTCAAACTCTTGCTTAAATTTCGGGTCGAGGAAGCTGTTCAACTTTAACTTAACATATCGCAGAACAATGTCAAGAACATCACAAAGTGCCAAACCAACTGAAGCTGCATGAAGGTGATAAGAGAGAGATACAATGTTCATATAAAAATCAAGCTGGAAATCAATAGGGAAGTAGGATTTAAACTGAAAGTAATTTTTATAGTTCAGCTGTTAATATCAGTAGGAGCCTGAAAGCTTACTGTGATGTGCTTACTCCGGATAATCTCTGAGACCCACTCCTTTCCTTTCTTGCCTTCGCCATCTTGTCCTTGCCTGCACTCAAAAGTAAAAACTATAACTGTTTAGACACAGGACCAAGTTTTCTCCCATGTCTACAGTTACTTCTCTCCAGCTGAAAGCACCAACTGCCATATCAATAGATTGGCAGCAGCAAAGTTGGAATTCCTCAGGTGTGAAAGACTCCTTCTCCCAACACCATCCATCCCAAAATGGAACCAGCAGGTGATGACTCACTCACAATTTCTTCTGTAGGTGCCAAGCAAAGAGGAACCACACCCAAACAACAAGACTCCATTATGTATCCTCTGAAGTACATGAGTAAAGTAGAAAAAAAAAAAAGTATATTTAACCTGTTCTTTACCTTCATCCTCAACAACTGTTCTTAGTTAAGGGTACAAGTAAGAGTGTGATTCATTACATATTGTGATTTCTCTAATATTACTCTAGTAATTCCTTCCTTTCACCAGCTCTCCAACAGATGCTACCTTGAAGGTTGTGATTGCACCTTGCAGACTGCAAATAATTTGAAATTCTCACCTGAGGGTTTCAATGAAATAATTTGGTACTTACATAAATGTGTCAGATGCTTTGGACAGTTTAAACATTTGGCTCAAGGACACTCCCATGTCCAAAGAGCTTTCTGCAATTACTGTATGTGCTGTTTCTAACAAACCAGTAAAGGTTATCTCACAGCATAAACTAATTTATATCTCTCTTTTTGCATCAACATAGGTGACTAGCAAATTTTTTCTACAAAAATTAAACTGGCTATACAGTTTCAAGGCAATTATTAATACAATTATAGTTCCCAGCACAGTGCCAATATTGCATACCTTTAGTATATTCATTTATAGGTTTGCTATGAAAGAAATTAATGGTCTCTTTGCAATTCAAGGTAAGTGCTGAATCACATTATTCAAGCCATTTGATGGCATGTAGTATCTCTGTTCTAATCTATTACTTTTGGTGGGACTGAATCTTACTTTGGCCCACATCAATAAGCTTTTTTTTTTGTGATTTAATCCTTACAATGTATGTTTTTCAGGTAAAAAGATGCAAAAACAAACATATCCTACATGTCAATGGGTATTCTGATGACAGTCCCTTCCTCATAATCAATTAAAATTGCCTCACAACCTACAAATCTGTTGTATGGAACTGGACCATCTAAGTCCATTGTAGAAACATCTCTATGTAAAGATGATAAAAAATAGCATAATGGGAACCATCAGTATATTTTTTTCTAATTTATAAAACATAACAAAGCTAAAGAAAAAAAAACATAATAAATTCTTGGCTGCAATCCTGTATTTCGTATGTGAAGTTTTTTAATATGGATGTTTTAATTCACTTGCTTTTGTAATAGATCTTCTCTGGAGATCAACTCAAGTATTGCTGTGTACAGATGAGCTTTTCTGGCCTAAGGAGATCAGTTTGCACAGTCAATAATGAAGAGGTGAACCAGAAGATTCTACATGTGAAACCAAATTCAGTAACAGAATCAAAACATAAAGCTCCAGATCTGCAGATGATGTCTCTTCTATTACCACAGTACATCTATGCAAATAATATAATGGGAAGTTAATGATAAAAGGTGACTCATTAAATCACAGCTAAGTTACTATATTGGGACAGAAAGCCCTCTGGCACTTGAAATTTACCTACATTCCAAATTAAGGTTTAAGATGACTAGATGTAAAATCATCTCCCAAAACTATACAACCATCAAACAGAGTTAAGTAGTTTTTAACACTGAACTGATCTAAAGAATGTTCAGACTTGGAATTACAATAAAAAGGTCAAGGTTGACAATCAGATCATTGTAATTTCTGTTTCAGCCTTGTTTAAAGATGCCTTATAAGATTATGTTGTGGTTAAATGACTGAGAGAATGTGTTCCTCATACTAGCCCCACATTACTAAGGTTCAGGATTGCTTTAGAAATTACCTGTATGCTTACAGCAAGTGGCTGCAACTGTTTGTAGGCAGATGACATTACACATCAAAGGAAGATGAAATACTGTGGTTTTGATATGGGCAATGAACTGGCTAAGAAGGGAGCACATTATAGTCTGCTGGTGACGTATACTGATGATACAGGAGATTTGAGTTACCTGTCATCTGGGAAACATTCATTAAATTCCATGTCTTTATAAAATTGGGAATTTTGTATTGAGGGAAAAGTTAAATCTCTCTCACTGCACAGATTTACCTCACAAAGCCATATCCAACAGTCCATCTCTTTTTCATAATGTATGCTCTTTTCCATAATGTATGCTACCTGACTGCTCTTACCACTTCTTCCTGATAAAGAAAACACATCATCAAGCTGATTAATGGCTTTGCTCCATTTTCCAGTTCCCAAGTACTCATGCAATATATAAATGGTTGAGTTACAAAACACTGTAGAAGAGCACACAATTTGAAGTACTCCTTCTGTCTTATTTCTGTATGGTTTTACAACTTAAAAGTCTAAAGATCTGTTCCATTTAATATTTTAAATGCTTCATTTTTTTGTTAATAATCATATTACAGCATTAAGCTATTTCTGTTAGCAGTTATCACTATGGATAAACGTGGAAAATTGACATAACCCAAGTAGTAGTTTACTGGGCTGTCTGCAAACTGCTGCCTTGTGTAAATGTTCATGCTCAGTAAAGTAGAGAATTGGGCCTGGAATGTCTCTCATGGTGAGGTACTTGGATTTTCTTCTTGGAAACTGCAGCATATAGAGGGGATACTACTGTGTGTCCATGTTACAGCAAATGAGGAGTCAGAAAACATCTGCTACTGACAGCAGGACCCAAGAGCTGGTCTTCCCAATTGGATTCATCCTGTTACACAGATGCTAAAAAAGTCAGCTTTCCCAAATAAGGGTTTTCATGCTTGTACCAACTCTGTTCTGTTTCCTCTGTGTGTCAGAAGAACATGTACAAATCCATGCTTTTTAGATTTTCTCCACAAAGATTTAGTTCTATGACAACTGGCCAGTTCACTGTCAGATGTGATCTCCTTGGGTTAGGTGTGCATCTGCATGCCTTAATAAGACTTCATCATTTGGAGCTTTACACTGTCTTTAATGTGCTGCCAAGGTAGATAAACCTTATTATCCCTATTTAGAAATGTGGAAAATGAGACAGGGGAGTAATATGATTAATTTAAAATATGATTGCAAACCCTAAAATAGAATCCATGTCCTTTTACCACAGGAGATTAGAAAACTGGTTTAAGTAAAACTAGAAATTCTTTGGGTATTCTGCTTTCAATATGATCTTCCCAATGTTCTTCTAGTTTTTACCTTTTAAAGTTCTTTTTTCTAATTATGTTTTCTAGTGTTCTGACTTGGTAATAACAGGCACAGATACATATTAACTAAATGAAGTGCTGAAAATTAAATGAAAAAAATAATCCTTTTTTTCTGTTGGTTGTAAAACAAAATTGTTAAAAGCACAAAAAGGTTATCCTTACTGAACTAGAAGTTTTTTGATTAGCCAGTTACTAGTTATGCAGCAGGCACAGGCAATCACATCTAATTGTGTGTATCTATGCACTGATGTTATATTTATATACATATCTGCATATATTTATTTATCTTGTTTTGTTTTCTAGAAAGACCATGATGTCTATCTAGAGGTTAATCCAGTTTTTATAATACCGTTTGATAATACAGTTTTTATCTGTCAAAGATATATTTTTGTAACAAAAAAGCCTTTTTTTCAATAAATTTTCTCAGAAAAATGCTGTGAATCAGTGCTACAAACACTTTCTTATATAAAATCTTCAGTTCTTTGCACAGATTAAACAGTTGGCCCTCTTAAGTAGAAAACATTAGTTACCCAAAGGTTAAAATAACCTTCATGTTAACTATGTTAATCTGCCATTCCATTATTTAGCCAAAAGGAATTGATTTTTCTTGTTTGATTTTCACTTATGCCTGTAAAATTCCTTACTTACAAATGTAGAAGTCAATCCATTACCAGTCAGTACTTGCTTGAATTCCTAACTCTTATCAGCTTAGCTAAAATCTGGCAAATGTTGTGCTATGCCATCTCTTATCAGAGAACAGGAATTTGTCTTTCAGACTTTATAAAAGCATTTTCTCCTCCTCTCCTATTTCCTCCCCCCTTCTAAAGACATTTCAGTCATTCCAGGATTTCTGCTTTCAGGTTTCAAAGAATCTCTGTGTTCCCTCTAAGCTAGTTATGAAAATATCCACAGTTAAATTTGGCTGATCTACACAAAACACATCTTTAATGTAAAACCTATTCAATAAATATCATTTAACTATAGATTAGTGTAACACATTAATAAAATAATAACAAAGCAAGACTGAGTCTCATTAGATTAATGGTGATGACACAAGCAAATCTGTACCATTTCAAAGAAAAAAAACCAAGTGTGTCTGAAATGGGAAGGCTTTCTGCTCTTATTAAAGCTATATTTAAAAAATACAGTAATGAACCACAGGAATATAATTCTTTATAAATAGCTAAATATTTAATATTTGTGAAATTAATGCCAGTTTAGGGTTTTTTTTTCTTTTTTGTGCAGAAAATGGGTCCAGATCAGCCATCATGCTAATGCATTGAAACATTCCAAGCAAAATCTTTGAGTTTTTCTACTAAAGCGGTGCCAAAAAACATAAAGAAAAAGAAGCAGAGAGTGCAGAAAATTGAATCTTTAAACAATTCAATTTTGACTGAAATGCAGCATGCAATATTGAATATAGGGAAAGNGAATTTCTTTCTTATATCTATAGCCTGAATCTACCCCCTTCCAATTTACATCTATTATTTCTAGTCCTCCCATCTCATATCTTATTGAAAAGTCCTTCCCCTGCCTTTCTGTAGGACCCCCTCAGGTACTGATAAGCTACTGTGAGGTCCCCCCTGAGCCTTCTCTTCTCCAGGCTGAACAACCCCAACTCCTTCAGCCTGTCTTCATAGGGCAGTTGCTCCAGCCCTTTGACCATCTTTGTGGACTCCTCTGGACCTGCTCCAACAGCTCAATGTCCTTCCTGTGTTGAGGGCTCCAGAACTGGACACAGTAACTCCAGGTGGGTTCTCACCAGAACCCAGTAGAGGGGCAAAATCACCTCTCTTGATCTGTTGGTTACACTCTTCTTGATGCAACCCAGGATTTAGTTGGCCAAATTTACATGAACTATTTTTAAAATACAACTTTTCCCTCACCCAAATTAAAAGCTAGATCCTGAATTTTGTTTGGTTTCTTTTTATATTGTGCAATAAGGATAATGTGTGTGGGGAAAAAAAATAATTGGGCCTTTAAGGATAGTATAGGAAAAAGAACAGCTAAAAAACTTATTTTAAGGGGAAGTCTCTTATTTGAACAGTGATCTTAACAACAGCAAGATGTAATTTTTCCAGCTCCTTTCTAGCTTCATTGGTAAATCTACAATGCAAAGCTGAATTTTCTTCAAAGCTTTGACAGGTTTTTTTTTCTGCTTGCCTGTTATGAAGATATCAAGGAAAATGCACCCAATAGGAAGGACTCTGTATGTTTGTCTGGATATTATTATGAGATATTATTCTGTGCCTCACAATCTTTTACAAATCTATGTCCCTAAACACATAGATATGTGTTTGTATGAAATCAGGAGAAAAGAAAGCTTATCTGAAAATTAATTTTTATAGGGTTAAGAAATGCTGCAATTAAATTTGCTTTTATAAGTGGGAAATAGCTGGCTTGACAGGAATGTGTAAATAAACAGCTTTAGTAACAGAAGGCATTGCTTAAAGGCAAGCAGCTTCATAGCTGAAAAAAAGAGTTTATTGTAAATAATGGAATAATCCCAGCACTTAGATGACATGCATAGGATAAGGGGCAATGGGTGCAAGCTGGAACATATGAGAAGAAATTTTGTCAAGGTGAAGGTGACAGAATAGTGACACAGGCTGCCCAGAGAGGCTGTGGAATCTCCTTCTCTGGAGACATTCAAACCCCACCTGGATGCTTTCCTGTGTGACCTGATCTGGGTGTTCTTGCTCCAGAAGGGGGTTGGACTGGATGATCTCTCCAGATCCCTTCCAATTCCTGACATTCTGTGATACTTAAGGAAGATGTTTTCCAGATGCTTGTAATTCCTATAGAGACTTACTCATAATTACAGTTTTAATTAGCTAGGATACAAAAACTTTCCAAGCCAATTCTTTGACTTCACCTTTAGGTGAAAGTGGCATAGAGCCATTCTCCAACATGTATCTGAGAGTAATATGACTACTTTTTCAGACAAGAAGCATAATCAATTATCTCTCACACAGTTTTCTTACCGATCATTATGATTCCTATCTAAAATGGAGTATCACTTGCAAGTGAAAAGGGATAGGAGTAAGTAATTGCATCTGTTGTCAATATATCCATGTTTAACTGATTTATGCTTCTGGGAATCTTAGTCCTAGAACACCTACAGGCTTTTTTAGCTAATCCCTTCCTTCCCTGTAATATCTTTGTAATATCCTGTTCAGCATTATCTTTCTACATATGTATGTATTTTCACATAAACACATAACCCTCCCTCCTCCCCAGATTCTTACAGTACCAACAAACAACTGTTGATCACTTGTATTTGTCACAAAGATCTGTGTTAATTTTTTTCATTCTATATCATATGAAGTGGTAAAGATCTTTTCATATGTTGAAAAAAAAAGAACAAGCCATGAGTAATAATTACAGGTTACCACAGTTAAGTAAGTCCAAATTGACTATTTAAATTAAAAAAAAAGCAATACAACTAAAGATTGATACAGAGAAAATTCTATAAAAATATTTTCAGAATACTTCAATGAGATGTAAGAAAGTCAGCAGCTGCTACTTTTATTACACTGTATGTGCTGTATATTGGTTAAAATATTAACTCTAATGTATATAAACAAAAGCAATTAGCAGAAAAGCAAGCAACAAAAAAATCGTGTTTCAGCTGTACAGTATGAGTATGATTTAATTTCAGGTGCTGCAGGTAAGAGCTATGTTTTTGTTTACTCCAAGACACAGATGCCTTAGGATTTTTCACAGTGAAAAGAGAGATCATGTGAAACCTGTGATACTCTGAAGTCCATTCATCCTTGGAGGTAAGCTGTATGATTGGACATTTAACTTCTCGAAAATTTATCATTACAGCCCTTTTGGCAATTTCAGAAGAAAATAAAGTGATATTTCACCATGAAAGCCAAACTATTTTCCTTGACTATGAAGATTTAACCTGTAACAAAGATGAAGGTTTGCTACCTGCTCAGCATATTGATCACAAGTACATCCTGCCAATATTATGTAAATTGAGAACATTTTAAACTCACCCATTTCAAATTGCAATAGTTTACTCACTTCATTATCATTCTTAGTGGAAAAATTATTTCTTTTTTAAAAAGCTATAGTGGAATTCTGTGGCAACTTCTGCAACTTCATTTTAAATTATGGGAATATTGAGGCTGAAATCCCAAACCTTCCGTTTAGAATTTCACATTTTCCAACAAAAATTGCATTTCTTTTTGCAGTTTTATTTTAAAAAATTACATAATCATCCTGAAATATACCTTGAAGCTGACTGTTCAAAGTAAGAAAGGCCCTAATTTGTTAAATTAGATATGATCCTCTAGCAAATTTTAAATTATATTGGATATCTTCTGATCTTGCTTTATACCTGTTAATTTTTTTCCATAGCATTTAAGCATCTCTAATCCCATGTTACTCATATGCAACCTACACAATGACCTAAACAATAAAACACAGCTACTCACTTACTGCTTGGTTAACTTAATGAAATTTCTAGGCATTAGGTTTCTTTGACAGGAAAAGTTTCCAGCTGAAATGGATGTCTGTGATGGAAAGTAAGTGTGCAGAGGTTTAAGCTTTACCTGATACTCTTTTCGTAAAGATTCTACTTCTTGTGTAAGCTGAGCTCTCAGCAGTAGGAAGGCAAGGAGAGGACAGAGCTGCTGCTGCTGCTGCTGCTGTTGGGAGCACGCTCCACCACCCACTGTTGGCCAGGCTGGGGTGGCCTCTGCTTTATAGGGACCCCTGTGCTGAGGTCACAGCTCGGTGCCTGGTGACACCTGTGATGTCACAGCCCTGTCACCCCACATCACTGGGACCATGGCGATGGCCAAGGCGGGCAGGGCTGGGGGTGTGTGGGGTGTGCTGTGTCATCACTTCCAAATCCAACAAAGTTAAAAATCTGAGTTGGGGGCTTCATTTTGCTGTCTTTGTCCTGTTCCCAGGGACTTTTTAATAGGGTCTAGGATGGCAGGACTAGGAGTAATGGATGCAAATGGGAACAGGTGAGATTTAGGTTGCACAGAGAGGTTGTGGATGCCCCCTCTCTGGAGGTGTTCAAGACCAGGCTGGACCTGGCACTGGGCAGCCTGATCTAGTGGGAGGTGTCCCTGCCTATGGCAGGGGGGTTGGAACTCAATGATCTTTAAGGTCCCTTCCAACCCAAACTATTCTATGATTCTATGAAATAAGTGTAATTGTTCTGCTATGTCATGACCTCAAAACATAAAAGCCTCAAAAACATGATATATAGGGCTATTATTCTATTCTTTATTTTTAATCTTAAAAATTTGAGCTCAAAACCCCACTGCCTAATGGAAAGAGTTCTTGATCAGCAAAAATAACTTTGTATAATTAAGTTTGTATGATCAAAAAAAAAATTAAATTAATAAAGCTATGTGGGACACATTATGTCTAGCTACCTTTTAATGTATATATATGCATTTAAAAGGTAGATGTTCTTAGAACATCAGACTCATTTTAAGCTGCTGAACAGGAAAAATGTCAGTCTCTGATAACCAGAAGGATTTTTCTTAATTTCTGAGATGGAAACTGCTAATTGCTCTAGTTCAGATGAGTTGTTAGCAGTTAAGGCACACAACTGACTAGGATTCAAGTCTACTGGGTGATTATCCTGGTTTAACTACAAGTTTAGCAGATCTGTGCCCCAAGATTATCACTTCTAGCGTGGTTTCACATCATCTCATTTGTTATCTGCTTCAAACCAGCGTGCCAGAGATTAATTAGTCAGTGTTCTAAGTAATTGCAATCTCTACTGAGTGCAGGTGGCAACTGCAACTAGTAATTATCTCCATAAACATTCACTGATTTAACTGTTCACTTGAAAATTGCTCAACTTCAGCAGGCTGACAGCTTTTTCCTGCCCAGAAAGTATATACCAATAAAACTACTGCAAATACAGTTCCAATAATAAAAAATAGCACAAAGCAATCTTCTAACATTGAGGGCATAGTAGCTCGTATACAAATTTCATTGTCTTCTTTATGAGGTAGATTTGATGCTGAGGGCAGTGATCATTAAACTCCTCCAAATGACAATAGCTAGGCACAACTAAAAGCCCTAGCAAACAAAGAAAACCCCAGCTTTATTCTAGAGAACAAAATCTAGATGAGAAATGTGTCATATCTCACTTACAAAAGATGCAATGTGCATAGATGTTTTTTTCACCTAAATAGACTTCAATATGATTTAGAATAGTGTAAATACAAGCCTGGTTGACCAATTCTAATTCTGGGTATATCCAAACATCTCTCTAAGAATCTCAAAAATTCAGTTGATATCACAATCTTGTAATGAACTGATGAAATTACAGAATAAATGAGTCATGTCATATCATGACAGCAAATAATTTCCTAAATAAAACATGAGGATTATCCCTTTCAGTTTATGTCTGCTCAAAAGATATGAAAGCATTCCTGAAGGGAAGATAATCCCCTGAAAACACTAAAAAGAATCAAATCAAGCCAGTTGCCTGATATATTTTTTGCATAAATTATCAGAATCCATGTTTTCTGTATACACCAAGGTTTTGCAAAGATGTGCTGTGTGTACATTATGTTAGTGGTCACATTTCCATAAGGATGCATTGAAGCAACTGGATGTAAGAGCTGATCTATCAGACACAGGAAATTTACATCTTTTGATCTGTCTGTCTTTTGTGGAGATGTTCTATTGTTAGCAATGCTAAACCCTTCCCTTTCCCAACTCTTAAGAGGTGCAAATGAAAATATTCATACATACTTGAGGGGCAGAAGGGGCATAAAGATACAGGATAGAATAAAAACCTGGGAAGCATTAAGTTGTCCTTCTTGAAAGCCCTACTTCATTTGAGAGCTTCAGTCTTGGGAAGAAAAGGTGTGTAACTATGCAAATCTTACTACTAAATCTTCTACTGATGGGGACCCACAGATTCCACACACATTCAAATCCTACACACACATCAGTACTCCAACCATACAATGACAGAATACTTAAACACAGCTTTTCATAGACACTCTTGCTGTTCAAAAATGTAAATAACTTCCTTTCACCTAAGACTGAATAAGCAGATTGGGTCTCAATTATTTACATGCTTTTGGATTTCTTTCATCCTAATAATTTACCAGATTTCTATTTATAGATATAGAAATCTATTTATAGATTTAGAAATCTATATTTACCTGTTTTACTATACTTCATAATAAATGAGTCAGTCCCTCATCTATTTCTGGATCTCTCACTTCATTCTGCTATTAACTAATCTCTACTATTAATGAGAACTGGGATGTTCAAAGAGAAGTTGAGTCATTCCAAGTAACAGTCCAATACCATGGCTCAGTTGCAAGACAAGATGACAAAGTGTGAGATTTGTTTGCTTTTCCATGTGGATATGACATTAGGTCTTTATTATCTAAACATTTATGAAAATGGGGGTTATGAGGCTCATTTTTTCTGTGCCCTAATAAATTTTTAATGTATTTTTAGTTCTCAACAAACCTTTCCTTAAGCGTAGGTCCAAGATAATCCTCCCCATTCCCAGAATTACCTTCAAACATTTCTGGTTTAGTACAAATATTTTTCATATTTCCCTCATGGGGAACAGATTATTCTAGTCATCCTCCTGCATTTCTCCAAGAAGTTTTCATGCCACTGCATTGCTTATCATAGAAATAAAATTGATGTTGTCTACTTATGACAAATGTGCCATAATCTTGTGTATAAATCAACATGAATAATGCAGAGCAAAGCAATATAGATTTAAAACTTTTTTGCTTGCTTCTTTGTGTGTATTCAAAATTTTAGAAGGTTTTGTCCATAAGAAGAGTTTTTTTGATGCTTTAACTGAATTTTATGCTTCCCCTCAGTAACCTGTAAGAGGTTAATCTAAGATTATTAGTCTACTTTACTGCTCTAGAGGAAGAAAAAAAAAAATGCCTTTTAAAGCTTTGAAAATGTAGGGCATAAGAAAAAGATTTTTAACAGAAAATATTGCCTATCTGAACTTCTTGTATTGTGTAAACAGTAAAAATAGTCGTATAGAAATATCAAATTTCCAAACTGGAAAGCTCACAGTTTTAGAATGAATATGCTGCAACCCAAACTTAGTCAACAGCACCACTAAGGAATTTGCTACAGAGAAACATGGAGACTTCAGTTCACAAGAGGCTTAGCTGACTCCTGAAGGTAAACTAGCTTCATAACATGGAAAAGAAAATGAAACTATTCTTATTACATAAAGGCTTTGTAACACATGTACCATAAAACCAAAGATAAAGATGACACTCAGGAGAAAAAGCACACTGGTGATTTGTCCTGAAAACACAAACAGGTTCCCATCAGTGCAGGAATGTTTTAAGTTCTGCTGAACATACTGAGGCTGCAGCCAGAGCACTGTACTTGACAGCTTTGTGTGTGGAAGCTTTTCTGGCTTCCTTCTGTGTAGCTATAGATGCTGGAAGAAGAAGATAAGCAAAACGTTTTAACCCATATATTAATTATTGAAATTAGTTAATAAATAATTTAGGAAACAAAGTTATTCCAAGTAGTTTCTTTTCATTGCCCTCATTGCCCTGTTACATCATTTGAGGCAGTGTGTAATTGTGTATTTTTTCTAATGCAAGGGAATGTTTTAAGGTAAAACTCGTGCATTCTGCATAGCTACTAGTGTACCACACTCCATAGTCACAATTCACATGTCAGTGAGAGAGGAGAATAATTCTATATAGAGTTACAGAACAGAAAAGCAAACACACTTTTTCTAGAAAGATACTGGTAAATTACATTAACCCACCTGTACCTTCAATTTATCTGCATCTCCTTTTGCCTTTCCCTCAGGGAGCTAATAGTAAAAGAAAATGAGATGGTGGTAATGCAAAATATGTTAAATGCATATTACAAACATCAGTGGTAGCCAGGCATCATCACCACAACAGATTCAGACTACAAATACTTTTTAAGGAGCAAAGAGAAAACATGATTACTATGTTTTGTCACTAGAAAAAGATCTCTAGGGTGTTGCAGTGGCAATGACAGGAAGAGATTTACAAACTAAATAGGTTTTCAATCTAGTTCTCTACCATTCAAAGCATATAGATTGAGGATATTATATTCCTGAAGATGAATTGTCCATACCCTGAAGTAGTTCCCCTTTACATTTATTCCTTCCACAAACTTATTTCTAGGTAAAATGTATTAAAAAGACATTTCCAAATTATCTTTATGGGGTCTAAAGCACTACTGAAAATGAAGAGCATGGCAACAGTTATTATGGTCACTCCTACATTTCTATGGGAAATACAAGGAGTAATTGCACCAGGANGTCCTTCCACAAACTTATTTCTAGGTAAAATGTATTAAAAAGACATTTCCAAATTATCTTTATGGGGTCTAAAGCACTACTGAAAATGAATACATGGCAACAGTTATTATGGTCACTCCTACATTTCTATGGGAAATACAAGGAGTAATTGCACCAGGAGCTATGCAGCCATACAAGGAGTAACTGCACTGAAGTCCAGATGTTTTCACAGATGTAAAAGCTTTGAAAAAAATACAAAAAATTAGTTCTTCTAGTCCACTTGACTTTCATTAGTGTTGTCCCCTCCTTCACTCTCAGATGACTCTGGAGCAGTACTTAAGCTCTCATTAGTGTGCTACATCCCTACACTCCTGGTGTGCCCCAGGTATCCATGCTCCATCTCTTCTGATTAGCACAGTCATGGGGAGAAAGTATTTAAACCACCATTTGATCGTTCTCCATTGAAGTCTTTACCCATCTCCTTTTGCCATGGCTGCATTTCAGAGCTTTATCACTTTCTTCTCTCCTCTGGTTTCATCCTGTTCTTCATTTGACAATGACCCAGCCTGCCAAGATCTCCAGAATTAAATTTGAAGAAAACTAATGTTGTGAAGAAAACAGAGGAATTACAGACCAAGAGGCAGGTTAAAAAGCAAAACTTCATTTGCTATGTAATAAGTCAGCTCAGTTTTGTTCCCATTGCCCATGAAAAACCTATTTCATAATCTAGTCTTTAAGATCATCCAAGCCATTCTCAGCATCAGGTCTTTGCAGTTCTGCTGGCTAAAAAGTGAATGCAGCTAATGCAGGCAGCCTGCACATGGCATCCTGACATGGATAAAATCCAACAGAGTTCTACACAACAAATTTCTTTATAAAAAGGATAGTATCTACTCAGGAATGTACCTTGAAAAGTTACAGAGCAATAACTCTCCTCGATGTTTCCAAGCATTATCATCACAGCCCTTTGCATGTATTTAAAAGTTAAAATTTGTATAACTGTTTTTTCCATGAACTCTTTGCCAGAAGAACAATTCAGCCCAGCAACAGAGCACTTTCCCATTCTTATCTGAACTTAAGAACAGCTGTTCAGACAAAAGTCCTTCATATTATATTTCCAAGCCAGGCAGGCTTAAAACAAAGAAAAACACAAATGAATATGAAAGATTTTGTGGGTACTAAAAAGGGAAGATCATTAATGTCTCACAATGCACGTTACAGGAAAACAGCAAGTAAAATGAATTGAAACTATATTGCAATGTGATGTTCCTGTGGCTCCATCCTATTTTAACTGTTTCTGCCATAGAAGGAAAATGTTATCTGTCTGTTGGAAAGATACTTAAGGAAAATGACTCCTTGCAGGAACAAGAGACTATTTGTGTGGGTGGTATTTAAGGTCCTACAGCATTCACTGGATACACTGACATACAATTACATTAAAAAGAAGTAATATCAGCCCAGCAGGAGTCACATAAAACCAAAATATATTCTATATTTCAATCTCTGTTTCACTATGCACTAAAAATTTCAAGTGACATTTTTAATACCTTTTGTGTGATGCATAACAATGAATAAAGCTGATTCGTACAAACACTTAAGGGCAAGATTAAGGCACCAAAAAGAGATTATCTTACTGGGTTTAAACATTTACCACTATTTGTGGCTAAGTTTATTTCTATAAGGACTAGCTTCAGCATAAAAATACTAATGCACACAGATAGCTTTGGACTGCTGTCATCAGCCCTGCTCTAAAATAAATTACGACAATTTAAAACATGTCAACCACAAAATAGCTTTTGAATAACATGGTTCCTTATCTGCAAGGTCTTTGAGCAACCATGAAATCTTAAACTGCTTTAACATACAGAAAACAGGTAACTTCTCAAGAAGCAGATAATTTACAGTTGATGACAGACAATTCACAGTTTGCCAAATTAGTTTTGAAAATGTGAAGTTATTTATTCTTGACTTAGAATTAGCAACAAAAAGCTCAAAGCTCCCTCATCTACCCTAACTAATTTGTGATGGCCTTCCCTCTCTCATTTCCCTACATGTAAAACAGCAACAGTTCTTATCTCCCACCTGCATTTTTTCTTTAAGGCTCTGAACTTGCAAAGATTTAAATACATGTTCAAGATGCCTGGGCAGGGAGGAAGCCTCATTTTGATGGGTACTTTGTACTGTATAGGACTATCTGCCTTATACCTTGTGTTACTGTCACTAAACAGAATCCTTGTTAATCAACATTTTAAAAATAAACATCACCATTTAAAATCAGGAAGATAACTACTCTTTTAATAAAGCATACAAAATCCTCAGCAGTTACAAAGGTTTGTTTATTTTATTATCCATCATGGGTGGTGTTAAAGCTAAAGGAAAACAAGGATTTGTGCCAGTCTGCACTTCATAAATTCATAAAATTAAGTCTGAACACAAAAGAACAGTCCATTTTTGAAAATATTTCAAAATACACTTTTTTTCTGTACAACATGCAATTAAGAAAAACTAAATCCCAAATCTGAAGAGCTGGTGATCTTCAGTGAACTTGTTTGAAACCTTCCAAAGTCAAACTGGTGTTAGGATCTTATTACAAATCAAAACAGCAACAAGAGTATGCCTTCCTTCTTAAAAATAATTAAAATGATAATCTGGTGTAGCTGAGACTTTATCTCATTTAGTTGTTGTTTCAGTCAAAGACATCAGGAGAAAATTAGTCTCTTTGAAATATGATTTAAAAGCATGTATAGTTTAAAATATTGAACTGACCCTTGGTTAGTTTGGTCCCACATAGCACAGCTGCCAGGGTGATCTGAAATCTCACCAGTTCTCCCTGGCTCACATTTACTATAGTCACCTACTTCCAGATTTATATAGCAAATCTATTCTCCTTACCATCCTAATAACTATGAATATTTATCAAGCTACTTGTCTGGCTTCTGTTATTTGGTACAACCATGTCTCTCAGGTTTCTCTACAGACTGAGACAGACACCTCTGAAGTTTCCTCTGCAGTTTCCTCACTCTTCCCTTCCACAAACTAATTCAAAAGTTTAAAGCCTGGTTAAAAACATGAAAGTTACAGATAGGAGTGCTTGCCAATTCCAGTAGCTAACAATATGCAGGCATCCATTTAACACATACAGACACACCTTTGTACTTTAAAGCCAAGTATTTGAAAACATTTCTCTCTTTTATCCACTTGCCAGCTTTTGGTGCCTCTTGATAGCAGTATCACTGACATCGAAGGAAGAATTTAATTCCACTATCAATTAATGCAGTTCATATTTTATACTATTGAAGAAACACAAAACTTGCCAGTTCTTGCATCTCAAACAGATTGTATTCTACTTTCAAATCTGCTTTTAAAAGCTCTCTGCATAAGCAGAAATCTAAGTCCACAGATAGTGAGGCCATATCTGATTAAAGATACAGTTATTTCTTTTGGTAATTTTATCACAAAGGCACTGATGGCAGTGTCATATTTAAGGTCATGATGAGATTTCTTTTTTTTCCAAACTCTGAAGATTGAAATTTTTTTAATATTTATCATGATGCATTTAGAATAATATCTGCTTATTAAGAAGTTTCCTTAGATGCCTAGGAAATGCATTAAAATCAGATACACCTTTTAAAGGATTTTTATTAAAATGTCAGCGTTCATTTCAGTCTCTACATCTAATGAACCAAATTCTAGACAGCCCAATAAATATTTTCAGCCAGAGTACTCCTGCAAATTCAAGACACAGGGAAGAGATTCACTTCCTAAAGAGAAGCTGAAGAAACTAACCAGTTATTTCCATTATTGATGATGCCTCCTCAGCTTGAAATCTGTTGCCAATGGGGTTTGACTTTAGCTTCTTTTTTGTCCTGTGCTTACCCAGGTGTTAGCAGAGCTTCCTCACGTGAACCAGCAAAGCAACATTAGAAGATACTGTGTTGAAAGCTGCTAAGAGCAAAGCTGTGGAGATCCTGTTTCTTTTACTCACTAACTTCCAAATTAATGGTATTTCTATTTATTACAGACTTCACTCATTTTCACATTTAATTTTTACATTGAGAGGTGTTGGAAACATGAGGTGAATGAGGGACTGTCAATGGAAGACAGTGATAGGGAACATTCAGTAGACTGGATGTTTCCAGACTCAAGGTTTGTGGTGATAAAGGGAGATTTCAAAAGCAAAAATCTCAGAACAGATCTATTCAACAGCAGTAAGGCAAGCTCAGCAACACCAGAATGGAGTGCAGCTGCTGTATTTTAGCCAGGAAGGAATGAGAAAGAGGAAACATATATCTGAGAGATATTATACCAATAACAAAACTACAAAGAATAGCCTACAGAAATAAAAAGGCAGTATCTAAACTTGAACAGCAAAATACATGCCAGCCATAACTTCCTCTGTCTCCTTCACTCAGTGCTTCCATTGATGGATTTAGCAAACTGTGGCTTCTCAGCTAACCCCCAGTTCTAAAGGAAAGCTGCTCCTCCTAAAATCCAATCTGAATCACACCCTTAGTTTCCACCTTGCCGTTCTCTAAACCACTTGACACAAATACCTTTGTGCTGATCCCATATCCTCATTTCTAGTCTCAGTCAAGGTACAAGCACATAATCTTTTTTTCATAGAGAGTGTCATTATTTCCATCACAAAGAAAAATGCTCAAGAATGAAACACGTTCTCTGCTAAAGAACATGTAAATACTCAAGGCTAACAGTACTTCTCACTGTATATCTGATAGCCTTTTATGGTTGTTTAGGTACAGAAAATACTCATTTAGAGTATTTGTATTAGAACTCATTTAGAGTGTTTGTATTAGAACCACCTCCACTTTTAATTAATATTACCTTCACTCCTCCATACACCTTGTACACATACACCTTTGCAATGAGATTCATAATGTAAGAATAAACAGAACATAGAACTGATGAAGACTCTTTTAGTCAGAATATTTCCAGGTGGAAAGGACTGTTCTTATACAGCTTTCCAAAAACACAGAAGGCATTTGCAAAGCTTTAACCATGGCACCACATCTCTGCTAAATCCAGCTCTGCTCTGGAGGCAGCTGGAGGGGTGGGGAAGTGGCATCCACCTGCCTGCAGTTGGCAGGGAATCAAGGAGAGAGCACTGAATTCCCCAGAATTTCGGTGAAAAAGTAATGCAGCATAGCTTTACCATCAACCAGTAAACATGGTTGGAAAAATATCTACAGGCCAAAAGGAGAAGCAAAGAAAAAAGCAAAACAAACTAAACGTGCCAGATCTGATATTTGTCTCGTACATTTTATGGGTACCTCAATATAACTGAATCTGTAGAACTTAATAGGCAGAGCAATATCAATATCTTTCTTCCCATCTTTTGTTACACTTTCCTGCTCAAAGAAACCCTCAGAGAATAAATTTAAGTAAATCCCAATCTCATCCACTTCAGATTAAATATTAACATCTTCCCAAGATAGTGTTCCAGCTTTTTGTTTTTCTACCACATTCACAAAAATCATATCAAAGTGAAAGCAATTTGGCAAATTTCAACATTACTTTTTCTGCCTTTTGATGGGATTGACCCCCACTGTATACAAACTGCACTGTCAAAAGGACCTTTAGTTATACTTCAGCAGTTCAGTAAATGTTTCAGGGAACCAACATGATGAAACAGCTTCTCCTGAAGTGTAAATTAAATGTCACTGCTGCTTCCCATACAATGAAATTAATAAAAGTTACATATAGATCTCTATTAATATTAGTTCTCTGAGTTTGTGATGATTCTTTAATTAGCAGACATGCAAACTGCAGGACATGTTTTTGTGTGCCATCATGCTGACCACCAAACTCCATGGGAAAATGAGATGTGATTCATAACTGAAAGCCACGAGGCAAATCCTGAGAGTGCTCAAGATGTCCTACTAATGGTATAAAGCAATTGAAAACCTCTGCAAATATTAAAGCCTTGATCTGCTTGATGTTAATTCACTGAAAATACCTTTAGCAGTCGCATTGACACCAGGATGTCTGACAACCTCATCACTAAGATGTACTAAAGATCCCATATGATAGTGACAAAGGAGGCAGAAAGGGTGCTACTGAATGGCTTTTATCAGCATTAGTTTGGCATAAAGACTTCCTTAGTTTCTAATAGCTAATAGTGAATATAAACAGTAGCACTTGACCAGAAACTTCAGCAAGGTTTCAATATCCTCCAACACAAGCATACTGAAGCTAAGGAAATTATGTTTACAGGCCACTTACATGAGATAAGGGCAAAAGATGAGTAATGAAATGCAACTGAAAGCCCAATTACCAGTATCTGACAGGCATATAAAAAAGGTGTCTTGAAATAGCTTCCACTGGAAACTTCACCAAAGGGATAGGGAAATAGATACATTCACAACGTTGACAGCATCAAATGAGGAGAATCTGCAACCACTCTTGTAGGATAGCTATCTAGAGAACAAAGTCAAAATACCAAGTTATTTTAGCAAGTTGAAGACATGGCCAAAAATCAACAAAGCATTCAGCAAAACTGGAGAAGACAAATGCACGAGTAGTTAGTGGGAAAAACTCAGTATTTCAGTTTGCATTGGATAATATCTGAATGGAAATGAATAATGCGGTGCTGCTCCAGAAAAAGGCAAATCTTATTTTTAGATTTATTAACAGGCCTGTGATTCATGACAACTGAAACAAAATCCCTTGATTTTGCTTGTTATTGATGGATTTCTTAATCCAAAAATGGGACCTACAACTAAATCCCCTGAGAATAGTTTAAGGAATTAAATTTTTTACAATTTACAAATAAATTATTTTGGAGACATGGTCATTTGCCTCCTAGTTGTAAAATCTTGAGAGAAATGTCAGAGCTATATAGTCAGGAAAACAATCATCATTTCAGTCTGTGGTAAAAAGATTTACGGTTAACATCCATAATTTTTTCCTCATAATTATGGTAATAAACGCTGAAAGATGACAAACTACAGGAATCTGCTTAACCCTAGGTTCTGAAAAATAGTGCAGTGAGGTCCTGAGACAGATGGTTTCAATATATTTCCTTCAGCATGAGTACAAGGGGTTAAGCCACATGATTCCCATGTTCTTTCCAAACCTGTACTCTCAGTCCTGCAGGCCAGCCTGGCAAACAGACTCCTGACACATGCCTGAGGTTAGCTACATTCCCAAGGTTTTTTTATTGTAACAGACACACATACACTAGAAAATTGTTTCCAGTAAGACCATACAGGTTTTACAGCTGGCTAACACTTTTCCTAAATGTACTCATCATGAATAATGAAACTAACTCTTAGAAAACTTTTTCCATTCTGCCACATTTACTTATTTTTGTTAATGTAAACATGCAGGAGATGAAAAGGCACAAATGAGATAAGCTAAAGTGATATGACTGGCTTGCAGATTTTGATGTAAGTATCTGTAAGCCTCTTACTATCTTCCTTTCTTTCTTTACACAGCAACTTAAAAAAATAAGAGGAGATTCTTCAATGTTGTGTAGGTCTGTATATTTTCAGTTTGCTTCTATATTCTATATTTAGGGGATTTTAGGAAGGAAAGGAAACATAACATAGTAAAACATACTATGTTGTGCACAACAACATAAGCATCATAGCACAGCATAAAACTTAATCTCAACAAAACAAAACCAGTCAGCTTTTGCCTTCTTCTCTTTACATAATAAAGTGAAGAAACTAGGTAGCCTCTGTGCAGTCATTTCTACTATCATTCCCAATTGCATTTAGATTTCCACCAATATAATATGAAAATTTGGGTTCCAGGTTTTAATTTAAGTCATACTTTCTTCCCACACCCCCTCTTCTTCCCTTTCACATACAAATAAAAGTTTTAAAACATGATAAAGCCTTCACATTTAACTCATCACAAGTGACACTAACAAGTCATGAGATAATTTGCTCCTTACTACATTTTAAAAAAGCATCTCAGATACACAAAAAACCCACCCTACTTTGCACAGCCTTATCACTTCAATGAATACAGTCCTCTTGACACTGAATACTTTGTTTTCATAAATTATTCCTGACTGGATGCAGGGTTATCAAAGTGATAGAATATATACTCATGAGAAAACACAAGGGATCAGTTTATTACCATCTTTGTGATTATATTGCTAGTTTTCTGTTACCCTTGCAGCTGCTGCTGTCTTTGCAGTTAATATAGCTGTTTAGCACTGCAAACTGTCTATTAACACAGGACAAAGTTGAAAAGGAGTGAGCTGCTTTTTCTTCTTATTTAATACTCTGGCATCTTGACTAGTCATCATAGAAATTAGTTATTTTTATAAAGCAAATATATAGAATCTACTGGTTATATAAAAAGCTTTCAGATTTTATCTTCTAAGCTGAAAAATCAATAGCCATTTCTGTCATGCTTTAAATTAAGAAATTTAAATTAAGAAAGGCTGTTTCTATAAAAGAAAGCATTGTTTATTCTTTCTATTTTGGTTTGGTTTGAGTTCTTTTTAGATAGCTAACATGGTGACAATCTCACTGAGTGGTAAAAAATACCAAAATAAATAGATAATTCATTGTTATGATCAATTCCTTACTCCTGGCAAGAGGCTGTTACTTTATCAAACTCATCAAGCAAAACAAGATTTCAAAATCTCAACATGCTCCACCTACAGAGGAAATAAATGAGAAGACCTATTGAAAGAAACACACCCTCTTCCCACTGAGATAATTTCTCCAGTCTGTATTCCTAGTATTTAGAGCTGCAATAAAAGACTTGATTCTCCAAATATGTTGTACTACTGACTCACTGTATTAGAAAAGCCCTGGATGGCAGGGATGCAATGAAAAAATTGTACAAACCAGCATAAAACCAACAGCAGCAGGAGCATTACACAACATTTAATGCTTTAACAACTTCAAAATGCAATAAAGGAAATTGTATGGGACCAAAAGTTATAGACAAATTACCAGCTTTTAATGCCAAGAAGTCACACTTGTGAGACACTTAAGTGGTCATGATTTTCAAGCACATTAGTATGAACACTTGGCTATATTTGATATTTTAATTCATTATTTATTCATTTATTATTATTATTCCATTGATCCGCAGAAATTCCGGATGTGCATTTTTCTGATACATGAAGGGAGATTAAGGACAAGACATGAGGATAATAACAAAGAGCAGGTGTGCTCTTCTTACAACTGTTGCCTTTCTTCAGTGGAATTCCATGATTCATGTCAGGCAGTTGTACACAAATTTTCTATTAAAAATTATCCTCATTAAAAGAACACTCTGAAAACCTTATTGAATGTAATCTGGAGATGACTGATAAGTTCTTCTTCTCCTGTAATATAAAAGAAATTACAACAGAACACACCATGTATCATCAGTAGCTTAGACAAAGTAGATAAGGATGACTTCCTAATCCATATGATTAGATTTATGTCACTGATTTGGAAGTATAAGTTATCTTCCCTGAAAAAGTTCCATTATTTGTCCCCCAATAACAAGCCACTGCAAAGACTGGGCTATTGGAATAGGTATTAAATTACTTTAAAATCCTCTGATGCTTCTTAATGAAGACACATTCTTTTTGCTTTTCAAAAAATTACCTATTCTGCAGTTTTCTTCTTCTTTCTCAAACTTGCAATATTTCTTCATTGTGTTGCTACAAATGTGTTAGCAGATGCACTCTCCCCACTTTTCAAGAGTCACTGGCTTTAAGACAGCAGGATGTATCTCAAAGATTTCTTATTGTTACTGCTCTTGATTCAATTAACCTGGCCAACACCACCATGTACAAGAGGCATATGAACTATAAAGTTCTGACAATTGTGGAGGACAAATGACCTCACAGTTACTGTACCACTGGCTGCAAACACTCAAACTTTCCATTATTAATTTTGTATAGGAAAGATATGAAATACTAACAGGAAATTTCAGGAGAAAACCCTCACTCTGAGAAAAGCTGTCAAAATTTAACTACAAAATTAAAATTATTTTTAACCAAAAATACTGAGAAATTACAGAAAGTTATTTTACTTCTTCCACCAAAATAAATGATACAAGTCTTAAAAGCAAGGCAGTTTGAATTGATCTCAGTGAAAGAAGCTCAGCTATGTAGGTTTTAATGCTATTTCAGTATTGGTTAAACTTTTCCCAGTGTTGCTGAAAGTAGTCTGACCATTCTTGCCATGAAAATAAACCAACTTTATCAGAAACTGCTTTAGTTCTTGTAAATAAATGCTGGGGGGAGGGGAGACAACAACTATTTTCCCCACATGAAATCTACATGCTTTCTTCAACTTTCCCTCTCTGCTCTGGTTCTAGGCAAAGCACTGACTTTAACCTCCCACATTTTTGTAAAATGAGGCAATTTGACTTCACTATTTCCTAACCTCCCTGGTTCATACTAATCCCTACTAATCCCTAATGTCTTACTTGCTCTGGTGCTTGTATTCATCACATCTATTGCTGAGATGGATTAGTGAATTTATAAAAGTGGAAATTTTATAAAAAGCCATTTGTTTTCTACCAATTTTGTTCCCTGATCCAGATCACCACAGCACTACAAAAACCCTGTATGTTTGTATACACTAGCTAGTGGGAATAAAAAAGTAAATTTCTGTCCATAGCAAATTACTTCTTACACTATTTGCTTTAGTCTTTGTAACACACTAAGTCTAGTAGGACCCAGATCACCAAGTGCTGCAATATAACTGACATCTCCAAACTAAGTTAAAATTATAAAATTGTCCTAAAACCAAATAATTGGTATCCTTATAAGATATTTTATAGTAGCCACATAATTAAATGTCATGCTCTTAAATTAGCAATAATAACAACAGTTTGTAGCCACAAACCATTTCTTATCTACGATGAAATATCTCTAAAACCTAGCTAAGTGCTCCTAAAATGGAAATGATATTTTGAGCAAGTCTGTGGAGAAAAGGCCAGGATTGACTTCTGCCTCTTCTCCTTTTGTATCACATGGCAGAACTCTTGTGTCAGTGAAAGGATGAGATGGTGTTGCCAGCCACTAGGAGATGTGTCTAACTGAAAATCTTTTTGTTCCAGTGTTCCTTTAGTTTTTTTAATGAAAACCACAGTAAACATATTGCTTTTATTTAAAAGGATCTGCCTTACAATATCAAAGAAATGAATACACAGATAATTTGTGAAGGAAGTGAAAGGCTTACTGGCAAGACTTATAGCTCTCATTTAAACTGTCCTTTAGAAGACTCATGCACTTAAAAGTCAGTTACCTTATTGATATTTTGAATTAGGGTTATTTCCATGAATTTCACCTTAATTTGCTTGCTTTCTTTAACATAAAAAGCTGTATTCATTTCCTTTATACAACAATTACTTCACTGTCACAAAAAAGAGCTGATATAACTTCTTAAATCTCTAATCAATATCAACTTTGTTTAATCATCTAGATACCAATGCCAAAGCCATTCCTTGCCAGCTAAGAAGGCTAGCTTGTAAATAACAGTTGGCTTTCTAAAGGATTCAAAATTTGTTAAAATAGTTCAGTGATAGACATTAAAATATGTTCCACAGATGGTGGCTTAATCTGGGATTCCATTTTCTTCTTTTGTTACATTACCTGTAGTTTGCTTACTTTTTTCCTCTCTTATAATTTATAAAACAAAGCAACACATTCTCAATACCATTTCAAACAGCTACATTTCCACATAATTTATTTTAATGTCTTATATTTTTGGAAACTGTTCAGTTAAAAGACTTCAATGCATTTCTAAATACTAATTTAGCTCACTCTGTGAATTACATATTTAGAATAATTGAAAAAACTCAGACATAAAGAGATTATGGCTTGCCTGTCTTTGAGTTGCTGATACACCCAGCAGCAAAAGCAAAGAATTTTCATCATGCTTTCAAGAAAAATTCCTGCCACGTACACAGTCTCTTCAATTACCTCTGGACCTGCGCTCCCAAAGCAAGCACTGCTTTCTCCTTTTTTTCAGATCTCCCTTTGAGATCTCCTTGCCATACCACACATAGAATCATAGAATCATAGAATAGTTTGGGTTGGAAGGGACCTCAAAGATCGAGTTCCAACCCCCCTGCCATAGGCAGGGACATCATGTAGTACAGGGCCTGAGCAAATTTAAAAAAAATATATTAAAACGAGGACAATTAATTTATACTTTTCTCATAACTGCCCTTCTCAGTGTTTAAAAAAAGGCTCAAAACCATACTAGGCTGAAGTCTGAATTTTACATCCCAATGAGGGCATTGCAATTCATAGTGAACCAAAAGCCTTCATGTGCACTGTTAATCTTAGAATCATAGAATAGTTTGAGTTGGAAGGGACCTTAAAGATCATCGAGTTCCAACCCCCCTGCCATAGGCAGGGACATCATGTAGTACAGGGCCTGAGCAAATTTAAAAAAAATATATTAAAACGAGGACAATTAATTTATACTTTTCTCATAACTTCCCTTCTCAGTGTTTAAAAAAAGGCTCAAAACGAACAACCCCAACTCCTTCAGCCTGTCTTCATAATGTAGTTGCTCCAGCCCTTTGACCATCTTCATGGCCTCCTCTTTTGCCAGTGCAAAATAATTTCTTTAACACATTGCTCTCTGACCTCTGTTCAGTGTGGCTTTAAAAGATAGTAATTACCTCAAACACTAAATTCTGCTTTCACTATTCTGCACAGAAATCCACATTTTCTTGAAACATATTCAGAAGAACACAAAATGCAAGCTAAATTCAGGAACTGAGGTGCAATGCACATGCAAAACCACAAAGACTAATTCTAGCAAGACTATGTTGCATTTACATTAAAATAAGAACAAACTTAGCAGGAGTATTGCATTTCAAATACGAAGATGAGAAATAGCATGTCATTGATTGAAAATGCAAAGTATTTGANTGAGAAATAGCATGTCATTGATTGCAAAGTATTTGCACTAAAATGCTGAAAAAATAGGTAGGAAATGAGCTTTTCTTCTAAGAACTATTAAGAGTGCTGATGGTCTCACCACTAAAAGCAAGGACATTCTGAGCTGACCCATCAGCTGTGATAAATATAGCTTATTGCATGTTTTTCTTCTGACCTAATTCAAATATTTGAAATAAAAACTACCTGCCAAAGTAAATCTAAACTCTTAAAATACATGTTGAGTGAACATATTGTAACTTAATCATCTCTCTAAGCCTCAGTTCAGCTGAATCCTCTGTAAAAAAGTTAAACAAAAATAGCAGATGCAACTTCAGTATGACCCCACAGCTCCTAATTTATCTAAAAAGAGGAGATGTTTCTTCATCCACCAAAGTCTTTGTGATACAAGATCTCATTTCATCATGTTATCTGAATTATAGCATTATCTTTCCCTACTGGGCCTTTTGTGTGGAATAATAATGTCAGCATGAACTCTTTACTGAATTTAGCTTTCTGGTCATGTTATCACAAATTGGTTTGAGTTCACAGGCTGCAAAAATGGAGAATGACAAATCAAATAACCCACAAGGGAGAAGAAAGCTTTAATAGCTTCTTGCCTCTCAACTGGTTATTAGATGATGATGACAAACAGCATTATCCTGGTAACTTTTCTAGACATTTGAACCATGCTTTAGCACAGATTAACTCAAGATCACATTTTAAAAGTCACAGCTCTCAAAAGATGAAAAGACATACTAGCAAGCTCACCTAGATTAGATGATTTTTACTGTTTGAAAAAATGAAACATAATGATGTTTCATTATTTTTTTAAAAAAATAAAGAAAAAATAAGTAAGTCAAAGACTCTACAAAGTGTGGAACTACATGTATCTAGCAGTCTAGTGGAGAACCTATTAACTTCAGTGTTAAAACTAATGTAGTATTTTTTTACAAAGTACCTCTTTTTGAACAAAGCTATCTCCCAAGATGGCAACTCTGTTTTTGTGACTTTGGAGCTTTAATTCCTACACTGTGTGTAAGAAATAGAAACCAACAACACAGTACATGAGATATTCTGCATAAGTGCAGTGTCAGCACCAGGAAAAGCACATTATATCATAAAAGTGCACCTTTTTTCCCTTTTTTTTTTTTTTTTTTTAAATACAACCGTTACGGAATATGGGCTCCCTCCAGTGGTAAAATTAACATTCAAAAATTGTCACACTTGTTTACTAGCTTAATTGTATAGTCTAATAAAGAAATGGCCACACACATTGAAGACTACAAGTTCAAATTCTTTTTGAGATGGGATTTTTACTCAAACTTTTTCTTTCTGTCTAATCACATCAGACAAATAAACCATCTTCAACCACTTTATGAAATGCTGCACAAAATCAACAGGTTTCAAATTAAGCATTTCAGCATTTCAAGATTGAAAGGATCCTTTCCCTTCAAAGACATTAGTCTTTTAAGTCAAGGAAGTCCTCTACAAGTAGAAAAGAAATTATTTGATCACTTTTGCACCTTATATTTCACCAGCTACACAGGAAAAAAAGAATTATACATAGTGCCAAAGTCTGTAGAGTATGATTAACACCTCAAAAGAGTGCATCAAGGAAGCAGAAGAAACACCTTGCACTTCTGGCCCACATTTGCAGAATATGCTTTCATTCTGGGAGCTTTATCAATTCAAAATACTGTGATTCATTTACATGAGTGTTGGCTTTGTCTAATTCCAAAGATAATAATGAAGAATCTGATAATTTTGTTGTGGCTGCTTTTACAGCCTATGAAGGTAATGCTTACTATGAAATCCTTCTATTTACAAACTTGACTGCAGCATGGCTACTATTTGCTTTCTATTTTACTCTATGCTACTTTCTATTCTCTACTATAGAACATTGCAGGTCTACTGACAGATAAGCAATTATGGTGAACTGCTTGGAATCACAAAGCAGTTAAGCCACAAACTAGCAAATCACATATACATGTGTATATGTATATGTTTAGTTAGTTGTTCTGGAACAACATTTTGCTTGAAGATAAGCTTTGCTCAAAAGAATTACTATTGTAAGATTCTCACTGAAAAAAATACAGGACTGGAATAGATAGCCATTAAAACTCATAGTAAGATTCCAATCTAACTAAAATGAAGTAACAAAAGGTAATGCTGGCCTGTCATGATTATGTTGGCTCTCCAGGGAGTCCTCTCATGTGGAGAGGACATGAGGGAGGACCACATGTGGAGGTTTTACTTTTTACACAAGAAACTGAAAACACAGCCTTCTTTGATTTTACAGTCTATACCTACTATGAAGCAAAATGCTGAGTGATATGAGTATATATGGACCTCAAAGTAACTTATCAA
>VZTY01022522.1:226-15699 GCA_013400935.1 Turnix velox | reverse complement strand
AAAGAAATTCTTTCCAGTGAGGGTGGTGAAATACTGGAACAGGTTGCCCAGGGAGGTTGTGGATGCCCCATCTCTGGAGGTGTTCAAGACTAGGCTGGACAGGGCACTGGGCAGCCTGGTCTATTGGGAGGTGTCCCTGCCTATGGCAGGGGGGTTGGAACTCGATGATCTTTAAGGTCCCTTCCAACCCAAACTATTCTATGATTCTATGATTTTCCAACCTCTCTGCCATGGGAAGGAAATCTCCCACACCTTAAACACCTCCAGAGAGGAGGAATTGACCTAGATGACCTTGATTGACCATCTGTGTGCAGATGACTTGTTTTCTGCATGAAAAGGACATTAAATGGGGTAAAAAAAGACATTAATCTTAGAATCAGGGATGTTTTGTCCACAAGAGTGGAAGGAATTCTCTAGAAATACTCACACTCTGACGTGGTGGCTTGGTTTCTTGTGGTGGAGGTACAGGAAGGAGAAGTTTTTTGTCATTCATCTGAAAGGAGGGAAAAAATCAGTTAGATTTTTCTCCTTAGAAAAGATTTTTTGACCTTAGAATCACTGAATGGTTTGGGTTGGAAGGGACCTTCAAGATCTTTTCCCCTCCCAGCCCATGCTTTGCTCTTACCTTCTGAGCAGGTACCACCAGGACAGGGTGTTCTCTGCAGCTTTGTTCTTGATCCACAAAGACTTGGTTGGTGGCTCCAGGTCCCCTCCTCATCTGGCAGCTGGGGAAATATTACAAATATTCTTTAGGATTACTCTTGAGGGGTGAAATTTGGAGAATCCTTACTCTGGGATTCCTAAAACAGCTAAACAAAGGCTGTGGATTGAATTCCTTGGCTTCCCAGTAACTAATTGCCTCCACATCTACAGAAAACCCAACTTTAAACCAATCCTGGGTTCTTCAGGGCTGTAGGGGTTTTATTTTCCCCTCATTGGGGGGGTGTTTTACCTCTTGTTGAACACTTGGAAGCGGATCAGTAAGGCTGCTGCAGTTGCTGTGACAGCAAGGACAATCAGCACTCCAGCAACAACAGCAATGCCTGGTAGGGACACAGAGAGAGAGAAAATGAGTTGTTATTTCTTATAAGATCCCTGATTTCTCAGCAATTTCTCATCATAGAATGGAAGAGAATCATAGAATGGTTTGGGTTGGAAGGAACCTTCAAGATCATTTAGTTCCAACACCCTGCCATGGGTAGGGACACCTCCCACCACACCAGGTTGCTCAATGCCTCATCCAGCCTGGCCTTAAACACCTCCAGGGATGATGGAGCATCCACAACCTCTCTGGGCAACCTCTTCCAGTGTTTTCTCACCCTCATGGGGAAGAACTTCTCCCTCATGTCTCATCTAACCCTGCCCTGCTCTAGTTTCAATCCACTGCCCTTCCTCCTGAGGCCCCAGACCACATCCAAGAGTCTTCCTCCATCTTGTAGCCTCTGGGAGGCCACCAGATGGTTTCAGAGAATGGTTTGGGTTGGAAGGGACCTGCAAGATCATCCATTTTCCAACCCCCTGCCATGGGCAGGGACATCTTGCAGCAGACCAGGTTGCTCAATGCCTCATCCAGCCTGGCCTTAAACAACTCCAGGGAATGAGGGGACATCCACAGCCTCTCTGGGCAACCTCTTCCAAGGTCTCACCACCCTCACAGCAAAGAATTTCTTTCTTCTCTCCAGTCTAACTCTCCCTTCTTCCAATTTACATCCCTTATTTCTAGTCCTTCCATCCCATCTCCTATTCAAAAGTCCTACCCCAGCCTTTCTGTAGCTCCCTGAAGGGGGGATTGAGAAGCTCCTCTGAGGTCCCCCCTAAGCCTTCTCTTCTCCAGGCTCAACAACCCCAACTTCTTCAGCCTGTCCTCACAAGGGAGCTGCTCCAGCCCTCTCAGCATCTTCATCACCCTCCTCTGGACCTGCTCCAACAGCTCAATGTCCTTCTTCTGTTGAGGGCTCCAGAACTGGACACAGTAACTCCAGTTGGGGTCTCACCAGAGCCCAGTAGAGGGGCAAAATCCCCTCTGTTGACCTTCTGGCCACACTTCTCTTGCTTTAACCCAGCACTGGGTTGTCCTCCTGGGCTGCAAGCACACACTGCTGGCTCATGGTGAGTTTCTCCTCCACTGACACCCCCAAATCCTTCCCTTCAGGGCTGCACTCAAGCCACTCTCCACCCAGCCTGTGTCTGTGCTTCCTGACTATTTTTTTCACTTACTGGTAACTGCTGAAGAGCTGTCACAGGTTGGTGGTGCCCACCCTTCTTCACACTGGCACTGCAGCTTGTGGTCACACACCTGGGGAAGGATAAAAGCCAGGAAGTGGCTTCAGGTTGGAAATAGGAGGTGGGATCATGGTCTCATAAAGCTGTGGCTTGGGATCAGAGCCCTCTCATTGGATTTGGACAAAGATTTAGCACAGAGAGGAGAAATTTTGCCCCCCTGCATCTCTGAATAATCAAATAATGGAGCACAACCATCATCCCCAACTCAAAGACTGCTTGAAAGACAGTAGATGAGACATCATGTCGCAGAAACAGGGCCAGACACAGGATCTACCTCTTTCTTCTGTCATCTCTTTAGCAAAAACACCAACACTGATAGGTTAGATTTGCTTCCATAAAAATATAAGAAGCTTCACACCCCACAGCTGAAGCCTAAATATCTTAAATACTCCCATCACTAAGCTCTGTGGCATGATTTTTTTGGATTTTAAGTATTTTTCTCTGAGTTAAAAGCATCAAATATCATCTTACAGCATGCCCAGGGCACTTGGCAGAGCAGTTGCTTGATCTGAAAACATCTTCAGCATAGACACACTCCCCACTGCTGCAAACCTGAAAAGCAGAGGAGGGGAAAATGCTCCATGAGAGCTACCAGAACATGCAGAACCTCCAAATTTTCATGCTGAGGAAAAATAAGGAGAGAGAATATTCTCTACTCACCATCCCATTGCCACATTTGGTCCCATCAAGGATCATCCCCTTGTCCTCCCCTCCATTTCTAGGGAAACTGGCTTTGCAGGTGTCAAAAGTCACCAGGCTCCCTCCTCGAGGCATCTCATACCCACCAGAACAGAACAACTTCCCACACATCCTATCTCTGGGAAAAAAAAAAAAGAAAAACAAGAGCTTGTTAGGAGAAGGAACCATCTACAGGTTGAGTTGTGGCAACAAGGTGGAAGGTTCTCCATTCCCCTTAAGCTTTTTTAGGAAGCCAGTTTGCAGAACTGAGATGTTCCCACCTTCTGAGGTTCAGGTTCTCTTTCTAAATGTCCTTTCCTTGAACATGGAGACATTCTCTTTGTGGACACTCAGCTCAAGATTTGGAAGGCAGTTTCTTTAAAACCCTCCACCATGATATTCAAATTAGAATCATAGAATGGTTTGGGTTGGAAGGGATCTTCAAGATCACCCAGTTCCAACACTCTTGCCATGGGCAGGGACTTCTCCCACTACACCAGGTTGCTCAATGCCTCATCCAGCCTGGCCTTAAACACTTCCACCACCTCTCTGGGCAACCTGAGCTAGCATCTCCTCATCCTCATGAGGAAGAACTTCTTCCTCATGTCTCTTCTAAACCTGCCCTGCTCCAGTTTCAAAGCTTTGTCCCTTATCCTGTGGCTACAGACCCCATCCAAGAGTCTTCCTCCATCTTGTAGCCCCTGNAAGAACTTCTTCTTCATGTGTCATCTAACACTGCCCTGCTCTAGTTTCAAAACTCTTCCCCTCATCCTGTGGCTCCAGCCCCCATCCAAGAGTCTTTCTCCACCCTGTAGCCCCTGGGAGGCCACTAGAAGGTTTCACTGAATGGTTTGGGTTGGAACGGACCTTCAAGATCATCCCCAACCCCTCTGGGAAACCTCTTCCAGTGTCTCACCACCCTCACATCAAAGAATTTCTTTCTTCTTCCCATCCTAAATCTCCCTTCTTCCAGTTTACATCCATCCCTCTTAATCCTTCCATCCCATATCCTATTAAAAAAATCCTCCCCCAGCCTTTCTGTACCCCCCTTCAGGTACTGAGAAACCCCCATGATGTCCCTCCTGAGCCTTCTCTTCTCCAGGCTGAGCTGTGCTGCCATCAAACCTCCTCAAACAAGAAGGACATGACCAAGACTGGCCACAGGGATGTCCACACCACCAAAACCAGCCTGCCTTTTGCTTCCTTCTCTCTTTTTCCTTATTAATTTCAACAGGAAAGGTCTTTCTCCTCCCAAATCCCAGCAGATTGTGTAACTCAGTGCTTACTTTTTTGGACAGGGGATGTGACTACCTTTTTCTTTCCTGCAGTAGCCATAATACACCCCCCTCTCGTTCGTACGGTAGCAGGAAGCTGCTCCATCAGTAGCCTCTGCCAGGGAGGAGAAGACAATGGCATCAGTTCATGTTCTCTGCCAAAATAATTCCTTATTTTCCCTCCCCAGCTTAAGAAATACCCTTTCCACACTAGGAAAGGGTATTTCCATGGTTCCTCCCATGCCCAGATGACTCCAAGTCTAGGAATTCTCTAGTATTATTGTGCACTCTTCATTCTCCATCATTTTTGAGGACACAAAGTAGAAGTTTTCTGGGTGTTCTCCCTCTGTCCACTACAAGGACCTGGCCTAGGAGGAGGGACATAGAGTGGTTTAGGGCTAGAAAGAAACATAAAAGGTGGAAAAGAAACATAAAAGGTGGAAAAGAAACATAAAAGGTGGATTTGGACCTAAATTTGAAGGATCAAGACCTTGCCTAGGAGAGGGGACATAGATCTGGAGGTGGCTTAGGAGAAGAACTGGAGGAGGTTTAGGGAAAGAAACAAAATCATGCTTGATTTGGACCAAAAATAGAAGGACTAGGACCTTACCTAAGAGAAGGGACATAGAACTGGAGGTGATTTAGGGGAAAAAACAAAAGCATGCAAGAATTGGACCCAAATTTAAGTACAAAGACCTTGCTTAGGAGGAGGAATATAGATCAGGAGGTGGTTTAGGACTAGGAGGAAACATAAAAGGTAGATCTGCAACTAAATTTGAAGGACCAAGACCTCTCTAGGAGAAGACATAGATCTGGAGGTGGCTTAGGAGAAGAACTGGAGGAGGTTTAGGGAAAGAAACAAAATCATGCTTGATTTGGACCAAAAATAGAAGGACTAGGACCTTACCTAAGAGAAGGGACATAGATCTGGAGGTGGTTTAGGGGAAAAATTAAAGCATTCTAGATTTGGATCCAAATTTAAGTACAAAGACCTTGCTTAGGAGGAGGAATATAGATCAGGAGGTGGTTTAGGACTAGGAGGAAACATAAAAGGTAGATCTGCAACTAAATTTGAAGGACCAAGACCTCTCTAGGAGAAGACATAGATCTGGAGGTGGCTTAGGAGAAGAACTGGAGGAGGTTTAGGGAAAGAAACAAAATCATGCTTGATTTGGACCAAAAATAGAAGGACTAGGACCTTACCTAAGAGAAGGGACATAGATCTGGAGGTGGTTTAGGGGAAAAATTAAAGCATTCTAGATTTGGATCCAAATTTAAGTACAAAGACCTTGCTTAGGAGGAGGAATATAGAGCTGGAGGTGAATTTGGACTAGGAAGACACATAAAATGTAGATTTGGACCTAAATTTGAAGGACCAAGACCTTGCCTAGGAGAAGGGACAGAGAACTGGAGGGGGTTTAGGACTAGGAAGAAACAGAAAAGGTTATTTTGGACCTAAACTTGAAGCCCCAAGTCCTTGCCTATGTGAAAGGACACTAGAATTGAATATTTTTTAGGGGAAGAAACAAAAATATGCTTGATTTGGATATAAATTTGAATTACAGATGTTTCCTCTTCCTATCAGGCAAAGAATCCTTCCCTAGTTCTGCAAAAAGCTGTGTGTGAAAGAGGAATACTCTCACCACTTCCCATTTCTCTAGAAATGGGTTGAGTTTTCTGGTCTGAGCTCCACATCACCCAGCACAGAGTGGGGTTTTTCACCCCCAACATCTACTCACGTGGTCCAAAAGCAGCTTGACACTGTTTTTCTCTGGTGGGACATTGTCCCATGTAGCAATAACCTTCCCCAAAGTCGCAGGGGTGTCCATTGACTCGGAATCCATCCTCTGGGCAGTTCTCAGAAGAGCCAGTGCACATCTCAGCCAGGTCACAGTCGTGTTTTGCTGCTCTGCAAATGGCTCCTGACCTTTTATACTTCAAGGAGAGAAAGAGAAAAATAATTTCTTACACAGGGTTCTGTTGAAAAATCGGCAAGCAACAAGGCTAAAATCAGAGGGGACAACCCACATCTTCACTAGATAAGTGGCATCAGAGGCCAGGTCTGTGTCTAATTTAAAGTTAGTTTTCATAGAATGGTTTGGATTGGAAGGAACCTTCATTATCATCTAGTTTCAACCCCCTGCCATGGGCAGGGACACCTCCCACCACACCAAGTTGCTCAATGCTTCATCCAGCCTGGCCTTAAACACGTCCAGGGATGGAGGGGGCATCCACAACCTCTCTGGGCAACCTCTCCCAGTGTTTCCTCACCCTCATGGGGCAAAACTTCTTCCTCATGTCTCATCTAACCCTGCCCTGCTCTACTTTCAAACATCTGCCCCTCATCCTGAGGCTCCAGACCCCATCCCAGAGTCTTCCTCCACCTCGGAGCCCCTGTGAGTCCACCAAAATGTTTCATAGAATGGTTTGGGTTGGAAGGGACCTTCAAGATCATCTAGTTCCAACTCTCCTGAAATGGGCAGGGACACCTCCCACCACACCAGGTTGCTCAATGCCTCATCCAGCCTGGCCTTAAACACCTCCAGGGATTGAGGGGACATCCACAGCCTCTCTGGGCAACCTCTTCCAGCCTCTCACCACCCTAATAATCAAGAACTTTTCTTCTCTCCACCCTAAATCTCCCCTCTTCCAATTTGTATCCATCACTCTTAGTCCTTCCATCCCATATCCTATAAAAAGTCCTACCCCAGCCTTTCTCTACCCCCCTTCAGGTATTGAGAAGCTCTTCTAAGGTTCCCCTTCTCAACAAATTAACATTTTCTTGGTGCAGGGAATTGGACTTCAGTCTTTAGAAGCAAGAAAAGCTGGAGATCCATCTCTTCTTTCCTGACCAAGCATGTGCTGGTAAGTGTTGGCATCAGAAATAAATTTAAAAAACCCAAGAAATTATCTCTTGGTGACCTCTGCAAGCTTGAAAAGGGCTCCTGTTGTGAAGGATAGAAGCAATGGATGGTTTTCTTCAGAAGAAATCCCTTCTAGCAAGTTCCTGAGGGATGAAAGTGGTGTTTGCTGAAGGAAATTTATACTTTTGTCAAGGTATTCTGGGGTTTTTTTGGCCTTATTTGGCCTCAGCTGCTTTTTTTTAATAGGAGAAAATGGAGAATCCAAGAGCTGAGTCCCCCAGATGGTTAAAAATTGAGGGAATGGAGGGTTTTGGTGTGGTTTGGGGTGGATAAAGAGTGGATTTCATTATAGGAGGTTGAAAATTGAGGGAATGGAGGGTTTTGGTGCAGTTTGGGGTGGACAAAGAATGGATTTCATTATAGGAAGTTGAAAGGTTGAGGGAATGGAGGGTTTTGGTGCAGTTTGGGGTGGACAAAGAATGGATTTCATTATAGGAAGTTGAAAGGTTGAGGGAATGGAGGGTTTTGGTGTGGTTTGGGGTGGACAAAGAGTGGATGTCATTGTAGTATCTCTTTTGCAAGGTGTATTTCTGCTTTTTTGGGGAGAAATAAAGCAAACACAGCAAATACAGAGATGAAAAAGTCTTACTTGGCAGTTCTCACAGCACTCCCCATGTGCACACTTGGAACCTGCTGACAGCTTGCAGGTCTCAGGGTCACAGCACTCACTTGTGCACTCCTGGGGGAGAAAAGGAAGTCAGAACTCTGCTCCCACAGGTCATAAACCCCTTTTTCACAGAAAAAAAACCTCTTCCCAGCACGATTTTTTTTCTGCAGATACCTCAGGGGTCCCACAGTCACATTCCTCTCCCTTTTCCACAAAGCCATTCCCACAGGTTGAAGGTGCCACGATGCTGTTGGTGTCTGGGATGTTGGTGAGGCAGGCTGGCATGTCACCCAGCATGTATTTCTCAAAGCTCTGCAGGCTGCAGGAGCTGAATTTCTTGGGGATGAAAGAGCTGCAGGGAGAAAGCAGGATGAACAAGATTAGGGTTGTCAAAGGCAGGGAAAACCCAAGAAAAATGAAACATTACCACTTGGGTGCAACCATAGAATGGTTTGGGTTGGAAGGGACCTTCAAGATGATCCAGTTCCATGGGCAGGGACACCTCCCACCACACCAGGTTGCCCAAAGCCTCATCCAGCCTGGCCTTAAACACCTCCAGGGATTGAGGGGGCATCCACAGCCTCTCTGGGCAACCTCTTCCAGGGTCTCACCACCCTCATGGGGAAAAACTTCTCCCTCATGTCCCATCTAACCCTGCCCTGCTCTAGTTTCAAACCTCTGCCCCTCATCCTGAGGCTGCAAACCTTATCCAAGAGTCTTCCTCCACCTTGTAGCCCCCGAGAGTCCACCAGAAGGTTTCATAGAATGGTTTGGGTTGGAAGGGACCTTCAAGATCATCTAGTTCCATCCTCCATGCCATCTCTCACCACACCAGGTTGCTCAGTGCCTCATCCAGCCTGGCCTTAAACACCTCCAGGGGTTGAGGGGGCATCCACAGCCTCTCTGGGCAACTTCTTCCAGTGTCTCAAAACCCTCACAGCAAAGAATTTCTTTCTTCTCTCCAGCCTGAATCTCCCCTCTTCCAATTTCATAGAATCATAGAACCATTTGGTTTGGAAGGGACCTTAAAGATCATCTACTTCCAACTCCCTGCCATGAGCAGGGACATACTGAGGTTGCTCAGAGCCTCATCCAGCCTGATCTTGGATGTCTCCAGGAATGGAGCATCCACCCATTCCAGTGTCTCACCACCTTCATGGTGAACACTCAAATCCTTCCATTTTTTCCCCCCCAGTTTACCTCTAGGCAGGTTCCCCTCACCCCTCTTTTCCCCCATCTCCTTCCTTCACCCCACACCAATCCTTTTCCAGCCCATTTTCCCCCAAGCCCCCCACACCTGGAGCTCCACTGGAGACTCCTCCCCAGATGTTCCAAATCCACCCATTCTCCTATTTAACAGCAGTGGGGAAGGGGGGAAACCACCATTTGCCCCTCTGTGGGGTCTGAGAGATTCTCCTCTTGGTGTGTTTGCTGCAGAACATCCATTTACATCCATTCCTCCTAGTCCTGCCATCCTCAACCTTATAAAAAGTCTTTCCTCAACCTTATAAAAAATCTTTCCTCAACCTTTCTTTATCCCCTTTTCAAGTATTGAGAAGCTTCCATGAGGTTCCCCCTGAGCCTTCTCTTTTCCATGTTGGGCATCCTTCCTTCTCTTTTATATCTAAATAAATCCATTTTAGTCCTGTCCTACTTTCAAGCAGGTTTAAGGCTCCCACCACACATCCAAACCTCCTACCTGACAGTGTCTGTCATGATACAAACTTTGTCACTGCAGGAGCAGGCATCAGTGTCGTGGCTCATGCCAAGGTTGTGTCCCATCTCGTGGGCCATGGTGGCTCCAACTGCTATCTCATTCCTGCTGTGGTCCTGTGGAGGTGCAATAATTCAGGCTACAGTGGCCACAAGGGGAAGAAAAATGGGAGAAATTTTCATAGAATCACAGAATATCAGGAATTGGAAGGGACCTCAAAAGATTTTCTCCTGCCAGAGCAGGAATACCTAGACCAGGTTACACAAGAAGGCATCTAGGTGGGGTTTGAATGTCTCCAGAGAAGGAAACCCCACAGGAAACACCAGAATGTGAATCCCAGAAGGTCAGGAATTGGAAAGGAGATCATCTAGTCCCATCCTGGAGTGGGAACACCCACATCAAGTGGGGTTTGANAGATCATCTAGTCCCATCCTGGAGTGGGAACACCCCCATGAGGTGTAGGGTTTGAATGTCTGCAGAGAAAGAGACCCCACAAAACCCCTCTCTGGGCAGCCTGGGACACTCTTCTCTCCCCCTCCCCAAGGGGACAAAGTTCTTCCTCCTCTTTCTGGGGAACCTCCTGTGTTCCAGCTGCACCCATTGCCCCTTGGCCAATCCCTGGAGCTCCCTGAGAAGAGCCTGGCTCCATCCTCACACTCATCCTTTCCATATTTATAAAGATTAATGAGATGACCCCTCAATCTCCTCTTCTCCAAGCTCAAGAGCCCATCTCCCTCACCCTTTCCTCAGAAGGAAGATACTCCAACCCCTTCATCCCTCTGTTTGTGCTCCCTTTTACCTTCTATATTTAATTTAAAATAAAATACATGAATGTTTACATTCCAGTAGAGTAAAATAATTAAAAAAAAAATTAGGAAAACCTTGGAAAAAAAGAAAAGAAACAAAAATAAACCAGACCTGAATAATACCTGCAGAATATGCATCACTGCAGATGGACTTGAGGAAAGCCAATCCTATGGTTGTCCCCTCAAAGTCGTGGCCTCTGTAGGGAAGAAAAAGAGCAGGAGGTGAAAAGCAATGAATTATTTGAAGAATTAATTAAATTAATGAGGAAAAAAGGGGGGGGATACACACGTGAGCAGCTGAGCATTGTCATTTCTCTTCCTCTTCAAGAGATCTGAGTTTCTCCACTTGGAGAAACTGTCCAGGGTGAATCCTGCAGCTCGACTCAGCAGACATTTGTCCCCATCTGTCCAAATTTCCAGCCCAATCAGAGCCACGTAGATGTTGATGGCCTTATAAACCTGCAAAGGAGGTGATGGTGAAGGTCCAGAAAGGGGAAAAAGCTCTGGAGACTTCTCAAGATTTCTTTTTTTCCTTGTTGAGTTTCCTCTTACCGTGTTGATGTAGTTGACTATTCCAAAAATCCTCTCTCTCACAGTTTGAACATCCTCCTCATACTTCTTGTACTAAAAAAAGGTAAAAGTAGAGTGAAAGAGGAAGGAAAAAATATAAAAAAGGGATTTAGCAGAAAATAAAGATGCTATAAAAGATTTTACTGCAGTCAGTGTCACTTTAGTACTCACCAAAGTGTTGTCTGCCACTACATAAAGTTCCAGATACTTCTTAGATTTCAGATATTCCTTCATCTAAAGGAAAGAGGAATTTAAATGACTTCTAAAACTTGCTTCAGCCCCAGATTTTGCAGTTTCAAACCCATTCTTCAGGCTGGGGCTACCTACTTCCAGTGATGGAGTTCAAATGGACTTCACTGGTTTGTGGGGGTAGATGGACACTTACTTCTGGGCTGTTGCTGGATTTGAAGATGTCACTGATGGGGTCGTTGGAATCCATTTCCCAGGAGTTATTGATCAACCCACAGGTCTTTATGGACTGTTGGTCAAGGTTCTCATACTTGTAGACAGCGTGCTCCTCACTGTCTGAAGCTCCCAAGGGCTCAATGAGGTATTTCTGGCCACGGGTCTCAAAATATCCACTAAGAAAAGGAGTTGGTCAGACATTTTTTATCTCCATGATAGAAACTTTATCTCAGTTGCCATGCTGAGGCCACATCTGGAATGTGGTGGCCAGTTGTGGGTTCTTCACTCAGTTGGAGAAGGACAGGGAAGGGCTGGAGAGAGCCCAGAGGTGATGCTGGAGGGGTTGGAGCATCTCCCTGGGGAGGAAAGGCTGAGGGAGCTGGGGCTCTTGAGCTTGGAGAAGAGGAGAGCCCAAAAATGTCCATAAATATGGAAAGGATGAGTGTGAGGATGGAGCCAGGATCTTCTCAGGGAGCTCCAGGGATAGGCCAAGGGGCAATGGGTGCAGCTGGAACACAGGAGGTTCCTCAGAAAGAGGAGGAAGAACTTTGTCCCCTTGGGAAGGGGGAGAGAAGAGTGTCCCAGGCTGCCCAGAGAGGGTTTTTGTGGGGTCTCTTTCTCTGCAGACATTCAAACCCTACACCTCATGGGGGTGTTCCCACTCCAGGATGGTACCAGATGATCCCTCCAGGTCCCTTTCATTCTGGAATTCTCTTTGGAGGTGGTTCCTGTGGGGTCTCCCTCTCTGGAGATATTCAACCTCCACCTGATGTGAGTTTTCCCACTCCAGGATGGGACTAGATGATCTCTACAGGTTCCTTCTAATCCCTGACATCCTGGGATTCACTTTGGAGGAGGTTCTTGTGGGGTCTCTTTCTCTGGAGACATTCAAACCCTACACCTCATGTGGATGCTCTAACTCCAGGATGGGACTAGATCATCTCTCTAGGTCCCTTTCATTCTAGAATTCTCTTTGGAGGTGGTTCCTGTGAGGTCTCCTTCCCTGGAGACAATAAAACTCCACCTGATGTGGATGTTTTCACTCCAGGAAGGGACTAGATGATCTCTCCAGGTTCCTTCTAATCCCTCACATTCTGGGATTTTGTATTATTCCATGATTTTGGCCAAGTTTTATGGATCACTGCATGCAATGTGCAGGCAGAGCAAAGGAGAGCTCAAAAGCAGAAAGAATTGTTCATTCTGTTGACAACCAAGCTTGTACAACCCCACTGACCATGGAGAAAACTTGTAGCTGCAGCTTCTTAAACCCCACAGTCACCCTTTTGGTCTGTGATCATAGAATGGTTGGGTTGGAAGGGACCTTCAAGATCATCTAATTCCAACCCCTCTGATGACCAGATCTAATGTAGAATTAGTTGTGTGATTTTATAGATGTTTCTTCATCTTCCAATTTGGAAACCAAAGCCCAAAGGCAGCTTTTTAAAGAATTATTTCTCTCTTCTTACCTTAGCCCTCTGCAGGTGCTGATGCTGGCTAAGGACCCAGCATCATTCTCAATGTAGCCCTCATAGTAACAGTGGTCCTGTTGAGAAAGGAAAAATATATTTTAAAATTGATCCACATCTCTTTGACTGCCATGAATTTGCCCAAATCTAGTGATTTCACCCAAAAACCTGCACTATCAAGCCCCTTAAAATGAAAAAAAACCCTTTTCTGTGTTTTCTACAGTCATTTATTGCTGATCTTCTGTCCAGACTGGGAGAAATCTAGTCATGGGGGGGTCTCTTCAACAGAAAAGAATAAGAATTAGCACAATCACCACTCAAAATTAAGCTGTGTTCTGCAGAATGAAGATCTAAATGATTTTATTGTGGCCAAATTTCAAGGAAAAACCTTTCAAGATGAAGCCAAGGATGAAAAGTACTGGGACCAGTGCTATTGAACATCTTTGTAGGAGATATGGACAGTGGGATGGAGTGCACCCTCAGCAAGTTTGCAGATGACACCAAGGTGTGTGGGGCAGTTGATACACCTGAAGGAAGGGATGGCATCCAGAGGGACCTTGACAGGCTGGAGAGGTGGGCCCAAGCCAACCTCAGCAAGTTCAACAAGGCCAAGTGCAAGGTCCTGCACCTGGGTGGAAGCAATCCCAAGCACAGACACAGGCTGGGTGGAGAGTGGCTTGAGTGCAGCTCTGAAGAGAAAGACTTGGGGGTGTCAGTTGATGACAAACTCAACATGAGCCAGCAGTGTGCACTCGCAGCCAAGAAGGCACCAACCAAATCCTGGGTTGCATCAAGAGGAGTGTGACCAGCAGGTCCAGAGAGGGGATTTTGCCCCTCTACTGGGCTCTGGTGAGACCCCACCTGGAGTTACTGTGTCCAGTTCTGGAGCCCTCAACACAGGAAGGACATTGAGCTGTTGGAGAGGGTCCAGAGAAGGGCCACGAAGATGATCAAAGGGTTGGAGCAACTGCCCTATGAGGACAGGCTGAAGGAGTTGGGGTTGTTCAGCCTGGAGAAGAGAAGGCTCAGAGGGGACCTCAGAGTAACTTCTCAGTACCTGAGGGGGTCCTACAGAAAGGCAGGGGAAGGAATTTTTAACATAATATCGGATGGGAGGACTAGAAACAATGGATATAAATTAGAGGGGGATAGATTTAGACTAGACATAAGAAAGAAATTCTTTACAGTGAGGGTGGTGAAACACTGGAACAGGTTGCCCAGAGAGGTTGTGGATGCCCCCTCTCTGGAGGTGTTCAAGACCAGGCTGGACAAGGCACTGAGCAGCCTGATGTAGTGGGAGGTGTCCCTGCCTATGGCAGGGGAGTTGGAACTCGATGATCTTTAAGGTCCCTTCCAACCCAAACTATTCTATGATTCTATGATTCTATAAAAGCATGATGTTAAATGCATGCATGATATTAAAGACTTATGATTACAGGGGAAAAAATAATTCATGGCTTAATTGACTTAAGGATCTGAGGTTTGATGAAGTCCTTTGTCCAAAGTCACTGAGTGATTTTGGAAATCCTCACTCATTGCATTTTCCTGCTGGGTGTCTGAAGAGAGGGAGCTAAAGCAGCTTTTTTTTTCTCAGGGATGGATTTTTTCACTTTAGTATTTATTTGTTTTCCTCCTCTGACAAAGTCACAACTTTCTTCCAAAGAAACATCAGCAGAGTGAGAATTACCAGAGAAAACTGGATGGTTAGTTGCTCTCTTTTGAGGATACAAGAGAAAGAAAAATCCCTGAGATGCTGAGAAAACATCCCCAAAGTGGGAATTCATAAATCAAGGAGCTGCAGCCCCATGGGATTGTCTTGAACCAGGCTTTGGTGCTGTTTGTTTTTCACAGCATCCCTTTGGGGAGTGAAAGCAAGGAGAAATAGCATTTATTTCTCACTCAAAATAAAAAATAAAACCTCAAATTGTTGTATTTAGGATCATAGAATGGTTTGGGTTGGAAGGGACCTTCAAGATCATCTAGTTCCATGGGCAGGGACACCTCCCACCACACCAGGTTGCTCAATGCCTCATCCAGCCTGGCCTTAAACACCTCCAGGGATTGAGGGGACATCCACAGCCTCTCTGGGCAACCTCTTCCAGGGTCTTCTCAACGTTATGGGGAATAACTTCTTCCTCATCTCTCATCTAACCCTGCCCTGCTCTACTTTCAAACTTTTGCCCCTCATCATGAGGCTCCAGACCCATTCCAAGTGTCTTCCTCCTTCTTGTAGCCCCTGACAGGCCACCAGAAGGTTTCATGGAGTCATAGAATGGTTTGGGTTGGAAGGGACCTTCAAGATCATCTAGTTCCATGGGCAGGGACACCTCCCACCACACCAGGTTGCTCAATGCCTCATCCAGCCTGGCCTTAAACCCCTCCAGGGATGGAGGGGCCATCCACAGCCTCTCTGGGCAACCTCTTCCAGTGTCTCCTCAACGTCATGGGGAAGAACTTCTTCCTCATGTCTCATCTAACCCTGCCCTGCTCTAGTTCCAAACATCTGCCCCTCATCCTGTGGCTCCAGAACCCATCCCAGAGTCTTCCTCCTTCTTGTAGCCCATGAGACACTACCAGAAGGTTTCATAGAATGGTTTGGGTTGGAAGAGACCTCCAAGATCATCTAGTTCCATGGGCAGGGACACCTCCCACCACACCAGGTTGCTCAATGCCTCATCCAGCCTGGCCTTAAACACCTCCAGGGATTGAGGGGACATCCACAGCCTCTCTGGGCAACCTCTTCCAG
>VZTY01022521.1:64513-99213 GCA_013400935.1 Turnix velox | reverse complement strand
TGTTTCAGTTTCTGGATGGTCACCAGCCATCCCTCGCAATGTTTATTGATAGTACACTGTGGTGCTTTTGGGTTTCTGGTTTTGTTCTCTTTATGCTCTGTCATCTTTTCATTGCAGCTACATTTCAGGGAACATGTATATTTAGTAGCTATTGTAAGTTCTGCATGGCATCACCGAGCTTATTTTTCCTTAAGAAGAAAAGAAAAGAGTCTGTAGGAGTTTAAAGGCACTATGACGACAGGGACTTGTAGCAGAGAATTTAAAAAAAATAATTTAAAAATACAAAAAAAAAAAAAGAGGTTTTTAAAAATTCTAGTTTGAAGCCAAATACTGATATTTTAGTGCTTTTGGGGTTTTAACAGTAAAAGAAAAAAAAAATATTTAAAAAAAAAAAAAAAGGATTTTGGTAACCCAGCTGATCCGCACTTGCCAGTTTTATTATTTTTTGTTTATATTGGACTGTTTGACCCTGTCAAACAAGTGTCAAAGTTGTGTGTATAAAAGAAAACAAAAAAAAAAAAGAGAAGTGTTTAAAAAAGTGTTGTAAAGACACTGAGCCTTATGAAAATATTTATGGAATTAAATAAAAAGAAGTGAAAAGGCATCTGAAGCCATTTTAAATCATTTTCCTCAGAGCGGGCTCACTCTTCTTTTTTTCCCCCAAGGCTGAGGAGCAGTGGCTGGGGTGGGGCAAAACAGAAAACACTAAAAACATCCCTGGGTGACCAAAAATTGGGGGAAATCTCCTCCTCCTCTTGCTTTGTGTCCCCAGGCTGAACCCAGCGAGGTGATTAACGAGTAGCTGGAGGTTGAGCTCTGGCAGGGGCTGCTCCAAGTGGAGCCTGGATCAAATCTTCTGCAAAACAAGGGTTTAAAATGCTTTCTCCTTCCTCACCCTCACTCAGCTCCAACTTGGAGACAGCCAAACTGTCCACATGGCTGAAGGCAGATCCCTTGTGAGCAGTGTAAAGAGCTGGGGAAACTTTGGTGCAGGGGTGGGGTTGGAGGGGAAGGGAGCCTGGTGACAGACTGTGGAGCTCCTGGGGGCCATCAGGTTCTTGGGGTGGTTCTTTCTCAGCACCACGGGGAGAAGGAACTGGGCACTTCACCCCTGGAAGGCAAAGTGGTAATTTGCAGGTAAGGCTTTTGAGTAGAACATGAGCCCACATTGAGTAAACATCCCCAAAATCAGCTGACACTGTGCTTGATACCCAAAAATAAGGCTAGAACCAAAAGGAGAGGGCTGTCACACCCTAGTATTCACAGCCAGCAGTGGTTAGGAGTTGTCATGTGGAGAAACATGGGCTGATCTACCAAATTCCTCTAAATATCTGTGGCTGAAGAGGTACATTTCTCAGGGGACACCAGAATGTCACAAAGGCCACCAAGAGCCATGCACTGTTAGATGGGTGGGTGCTGCCTATGAGGTGAGGTGGGTAAGGACCATGGAGGGGTTTGCTTTTTGTTTGGTTTTTTTTTTCTCTCACCATTAACCAAGCCCTTATCCCACAGGCTGCTTTTTTGAGGGGAATATATGACCAACCCACTGATTTCCTCAAAGTTTCACTCCCCCCCACAGATCCAGGGCAGCAAGAGAGGAGTCCCTGGCCGGCCCTGCTGCTGCGGTGGTTTCACGCAATACAAAGGAAATCCAGAGTCTTTGGAGCAGGAAAAGAAAATAGGAGCAAATACAATCAGTAGCCAAAACCATGGCAAGAGCCAGGATGGGCAGCGTGGCCTCTGCTTCTGCTCCCAGGAAGGAGGGTTTGTGCCCAGGCTCTAAGGACTGTGGGCTTCCCAACAAAGCCACCACCTGGAGGTAGCCACGCAGGTACATTTCCACTAGAGGTGACAGCAGAGGTGATGCTAAAAGGGCTTTGACACATCAGGTACGTATCCTTGCCCCAGCCCAGGTGCTGGCAGCCTGTCTGCTGGGGTGGAACTGGATCAGCAGGGGCTGATGGAGAACCAGCAGGAACCAGATGGAGCAAAGCAAGAGAATGCTGTGGAGAAGAGCAAGCTGCCACAGCCACACTGCTCCAGGATGTATCCCCTGCTGTTGTTGTGGGTGTCACTAGTGCAGTGACACTGGGCTCGTTGTCACTGTCTGGATGTACCATTAAACAAGTTTCCTTTTTTGTTGCCTGATGACAGATGAGTGGTTTCAGCCTTGGGCATCACTGAGTGCTACCACGGGGGTGACATCCCCGGCCTGGGAGAAACAAGTGGGGGTTGTGTGTGTGGATGCAGAGTGGGGTTTTTTTCTTCTGCCTGAGTGGGTGGCACCAACACTCACCTGGATAAAGGAAAGAGCTCCTTGGATTCTCCATCCACTTGCACCCTGGCTGTGGTGACTCTCTGATTCACCACCACATGGGAAACTGGACTTGGAGGAACTTGGAGGCAGCAGGTCATGGTGTCTCCTGGTAGGGGGTGAAAAAGAAATCAGAGCACATCCTTCAAGAGGCACCATCCCTTAAACCCCAGTTTCACAGCTGAATCATTCCTTTACTGTACCAAGACAGAATAATTTTGAGTTCCAGAGCAGAAGAGGGAGGGGTCAGGAGCTCGTGGGGCTGTTTTATGGTTTAGGGAATAACAGATCCCCAAAAAGCCAGAGAGAACAAGCCCAGAAGAGATACAGAGACAGCTCAGGGCTGGTTTATCAGGCACATCAGCAACAGCAGGGACTGCAGAGGGTTAAAGGCCATGCTGCTCCTGCACCAAACACAAACAAAAACCTCTGGCTGGAAGGGAAAAGCTGCCATAAACTGCTGTAGAAATGCCAGTTCCAATTCCAATTTCCCCCTTTCCCCCCCTCTGGTTATGATTCCTGTGCTATTCCCAGGCTGGAGGCTGAGGAATTGGGAGAGGGCAGGAGAAGGGCACTGCTGCCAGGAACAGGCATTACTTACACCTGCACCAAACCAGTCTGAGCACTGGGAAGAGCAGGACCCACTCTCTTGTGTCTGCTGAGTCCTGTGGCCACTGCCAGGTGCACAGAGAGAGCAAAGACCAAGAGAAATATTGCCACGGGCTCTCTCTGTGCCAATGGAAACAGATGGTTTCGATAAAGAAGCCTGTCTCTGCAGGGTTTCTCTCCAAAAGGCTGCGGTGAAGTGAAACCAAGTGAGACTGAGCATAAACTCGGCACAGGGACTGTCCCTGCCCACCCTCGGAGCCAACTGCACAGCTCGGAATAAGCTGACTGTGAAATGGCTTTGAGCCACCAAAGTGCCCTTGTGGTCAAGAAGGCCAATGGCATCCTGGGGTGTATTAGTAGGGGTGTAGTCAGTAGGTCTAGAGAGGATTTCCTCCCCCTCTGCTCTGCCCTGGTGAAACCACATCTGGAGTGTTATGTCCAGCTGTGGGGCCCTCAGTTGAAGAAGGACAGAGAACTGCTGGAGAGAGTCCAGAGCAGAGACAGAGAGATGATGAAGAGATTGGAGCATCTTTCTTATGAGGAAAGGCTGAGGGAGCTGGGTCTTTTTAGCTTGGAAAAGAGGAGACTGAGGGGTGACCACATTCTTGTCTATAAATACGGAAAGGGTGAGTGTCAGAAGGATGGAGCCAGGCTCTTCTCGATGACCTCCAATGATAGCACAAGGGACAATGGGTGCAATCTGAAATACAGGAGGTTCCACAGAAATATAAGAAAAAACTTTGTTGGGGTGGGGAGAGAGAACAGTGGCACAGGCTGCCCAGAGGGGTTGTGGGGTCTCCTTCTCTGGAAACGTTCAAACCCCACCTGGACACCTTCCTTTATGACCTGATCTAGGTTTTCCTGCTTCAGCAGGGGGATTGAACTAGATGATCTCTCCAGGTCTCTTCCAAACCTTGACATTCTAGGATCAACACAATTAAATAGAACATTGGGAGAGGTGCTGCTGGTTAATGAGGGGCTCATGGCTTTGTTTCAGCTGTTAGAGGGCTGCACCTGTTATTTTCCCTCTTATTTCTCCCAGTTACTTCCATTCATCTTCATGCTGTTAAGGGTCCACCTGACATCAGAGTTAAGGGCACCCTGACTTCAGTTGTTTGGGACCCTTGGTTTGATCCAAATGCAACTGAGAGGGCAGTAAATGCCATTATCACAGGTCTTTTAAATTCAGAATTAGGCTGATGGAGCCCATGTCAGATCCAAGCATGTTTTTCAGGTAAGCCAGGGAAAAAAAAAAAAACAAAACAAAACAAAAAAACCATCCAACTCCACATGAAATACTCCAGAAAGAATCTGGTTGCTTAGGCAGCAGCATGGCTGCCTGGGAAGGCTGGTATCTCAAGTGTGCTTTATTGAGCTAAAAATAAGTTTATTAAAGGAAAACAGAGCCTACATCCAACAAAGATGCAAGAGGGCCAACAGCAAAGAGATGAACCCAGAACAAACCAAGAGAAAAGGCCCCTTTTCCCAACACTGAAACCACAGAAGGGGTGAAGTTTCACCACTGAGAAATAAAAAGGTTGTAGGGACTGAGTGTGTTATAAATAATATTCTCAGGAAACCCTTGACTACAGCAAAGTTCACATGAACAACACAGAGGTGAAAGAAAGGGCCACATCACACCAGCCTGACTCATGGTTGTGCTCAGTTCTTGTACAATTAATCCTGGTGCTTGGGGCTGTTCCTCTGGCCTGGAGGCACAGCTAAAATTAGTCCCATCATCTGGATGGGAGGGAGTTGCACAACCCAACCACAAATAAGCAGGTCCAGTGAATGATGTTTGACATTGTTCAGAAGTCCTTATTTCCTGCTGAAGTCTGGGGACTAGAACTTGGCAGAAAAACAAGTGAAACCTCAAACTGGTGCAGGTCCACCTGTTTTCTGTGATTTCTAAGTGATTTCATTAGCTTGGTGTTAATGAAAAGCCAATTTTTAATGCTCCTCCCTCCAGATTTTCATCTTGCTAAATGTTAGGATGGTGCATTTTCAGATGCAAGAACTCTTCCTAAACCCCACATAACTGAGAGATTCACAGCAGGAATAACCACCTGGTGGGCCCTCCATCTCCATCAATGTAGATTGGTCTCTCAAATGAGCACACACACACCAAGGAAGGAAGGAACAACCTTGGTCGTGGCTCATGGTTGCCATTTCCATCATGATCAGTGGGGTAGAGTCTTAACACCCTGAATGCAACCTCAAAATGCTTGTAGGAATTGAAACTTCACCTGGAGATGACCCAACCCAAAATTTGGTGGCCACCTAATTGACAGCAAAAAAAAATACCTGGGTGGGTGGGGAGAACATCTGCTAAAGGTAAATTTAGATCTCATTTCAGTGAGGGAAACACTGCTGTGCCTGCTCATGCAGCCTTGTTCCCATCAGAAGGAAGGAGGACACATCCCCTCCCAGCAGCCTTTCTCCATAAAGCTAATCTCCACTTAAAATAAAACAAGAGGGGGGGAAATTAAGCCCAAACCCCCAAAACTTTCCTTTCAAACTGAGCCATCTGGACCTTTTTTTTCCCCTCCCTGTCTAGCAGCATCACTCCTATCTTCTAGATGTGTCTTAAGACTTTTACAGAGATGAAGGAAGGTGCTTTTCTCCCCAGAGCAAGAGCATCTTTGGCTTGAGACATCCAGACAAAGATGTTAAGGAAACAACCATTACAAAGGATTCACCTTTGAAGCTGCTCCCCTTTGTCTGCTGCTTTGCTGATTTGATTTCTCAACTATACATCTGTGTTAAAAAAAAACCAAAAACACCCAGAGAACATTCTCAGGAGAAGCATTTGTGCCAAAAGAGGATCTGCATTGTAGCCAGAGCTGCTTGAAATCAATACAAAGAAAAAAATACCATTGGAAGCGGTTTTGAAAAGAGGCACACAACAACTCTGCTTCTTTTCTCAGTCCCAATTCTCTCATCAGAATCCATCTGTGACAATTGATGAGGGTTGTTTTTTTTTTGTCAAAAAAATAAATTAACTGAGTTGTGCTTCTCCTGTTACTCTGCCCTTATTGCCCCTCAGTTGCTTGTTATTAAGAAGGAAAAAAGATTGTCCTTTTCTTCTTCCTTACTGGTACTCTGGGAAGAAAGTTTGTATTTTTGATGCATACAGAATTCAGCAGAAAAGAATCTTTTTTTTTTCCTTTCAGGCAACTTGCACAGAGAAATGGAAATAGTGATAGAGTGAGTGGCAGCCTTGACTTCCCTACTCAAGCTTTGTCCTTGTAACTCATACAACACATGAAATTAATCACAGGATCATAAAATGGCTTGGGCAGGAACACCTCCCACTAGACCAGGTTGCTCAATGCCTCACCCAGCCTGGCCTTAAACACCTCCAGTGATTGAGGGGGCATCCACAACTTGTCTGGGCAGCCTCTTCCAGTGTCTCACCACTCTCACAGGAAAGAGCTTCTTCTAGCCAGCATAAGTCTCCCCTCTACCAATTTGCATCCATTATTCCTAGTCCTGCCACCACATATACTATCCAAAAGTCCTACCCCAGCCTTTCTGTAGCCCCCTTCAGGTATTAAGAAGCTACTCTGAGGTCCCTTAACCTGCTGATCACACTTTTCTTGATGAATCCTAGTTCTTTGCTTTTAAGCTGCTGCTGATTTTCATGTCAATACTCCAGATGGGTTGGGTTCCTCCACACACCATCTCAGCCAAGGGGTACAGTACATCACCTCCCAGCTCTCCACAACCACCTTCCCCAGCTGACACTTCCTCTCACAGGCAGCTTTGGGTAGTGCTGAGCCCTGTGTGGAGCTGGTGAGTGGACACCACAGGCAGTGTGGTGTGAGCACAGGGAAAAGAGGGGGGGGAGAGCACCCTCCCAAGCCAATCTGATGGAGGAGACAGGTTGTACTTTCTCAGGAAACAGCTTCAGCAATGGGAGGAAGGGTGTGATCCTGACCTACACAACAGGGAGCTGTTCCTGAGCCTTGTAAATAAGGGCAAGGAGTGAGGCTCCATCTTTTATTTTTGCAGGGAAACTAAATTAACCTGTCTTTTACCACAGGCCAGAAGGACCTTCATATGTGAGTCAACACCTAAAAGTTTCTCCTCTATGAAGGTGGGGAAGCTACCCACCTGGGGTGGCCCAGGCTACCCAGAGAGGTTGTAGAGACCTCATCAAGTCTGGAGACATCCAAGGCCAGGATGGATGAGGCTCTGACCATCCTCATCTAGTGCAGGATGGCCCTGTGACTGCAGGGGGTGGCACTAGATGGCCTTGGAAGGTCTCTTCCAACTCTATGATTTTGTGATTCTCCCTCTAACAGGGTCTTGACATTCCAAGGTTTAGCACAGGCCTACTTTGATACACATAATATTTTAATTTTTTTTTTTTAAAAGCATCTATAGTATTTTGAAGAGATTAGAGATGATTGGGATGAACTCAGCATGGCACTGATTAGAAAGCAAAAGTCACTTATGAAGAAAAGGGATGCCAGAAAGATCAGATTTAAAAAGCAATTTCCAAAAAAGGTTTGTTTTTTTTTTTAGGAGGAAGAACTGCAACATCCTGAGGAAGATTCCCACATGTATATAACATTGCACATGTAAAAGTTAGAGGGTACCTGAATCTCCTTTGGCAGGAAGGGTCCATGGTGTGTGCTGGTTCCCTCTTCTTCATCCCCCTGACTGGAAAGCAGCTCAGCACTCCATTCATCTGCTCCATAGTGAGCACTTTAGCTTTCTGAGGAGACAAAAAAAAAAAAAACCCACATTAAAATGTGAGAAATAGTTAAATTTAATTCATTAAAAATGAGCTCTGGAGCAAAACTGTGTCAATCACCCCAAACTCCTTGTCAGGTTAAATGCAGGGATAATTACTGCTGCAGCCAGACAGGAACAAACCCTCCTGGAAACCTGGGATTAAGGGCCAGATCCTGCCCAGGAGGAAGACCACAGTAGGAATTCACAGGCACAGCTGGAGGGCAGCAATTTCCTCAAGTATGAGTTAATTCTTTGGGTAGGGTGAAGGACCACCATCCCATGGAGGACAATGATGTGTCTTGGCTTTGGCTGAGCAGGATGGAGCCCATGGACAGCCTCAGGTCTGCCAGGAAAACCCCAAAAAGGGAATCTCTTAATTTATGCTCCAAATAAATTAGTTGAACTTCAAAAGAGCAAATATCCAAGAGAGGAAAACTGAGCTGGATACAGATGAAGATGAGAAAAAGGTACAGGGAGCAGGTTGCAAGGACAGATGTAAAGGTTTTTCCTGTTTTTTCCTTTTTTGCCCTACATCTGTTTTTTATCCTAGAGGTAAGAAAACATCCTGCCTTAGATGTTCACTGTGTTCCCACATAGGTCAGAAGGGGACAAGGGCAGATCAAGGTTGTGCACACTCACATCCTTGCTATGTCACTGCAAAGGCTTTCCAAGAAAATGAAGGATGGGAAAGACACCGTGGCTCGTTTTTCTTCAAAACAACCAAAAAGCAACCACCTGGAAAAGTAACATCAGACTTTGCTCTTGGCTTTGGATGTGTATAGTGCCTGTTTGCAACCTAAAGCTCTACTGAGAAATAGCTGCATATCATAGGATCATAGAATAGTTTGGGTTGGAAGGGACCTTCAAGATTATCTAGTTCCAACTCCCCTGCCATAGAACACCTCCCACCCTACCAGGTTGCTCAGTGCCTCATCCAGCCTGGCCTTAAACACCTCCAGGGATTGAGGGGGCATCCACAACCTCTCTGGGCAGCCTCTTCTAAAGTTTCACTACCCTCACCATAAAAAGCTTCTTTCTTTCTCTCTGGGCTTTCACCCCAAGGACCTCCACTCTTCCTGATGCATGTGTGGCTTTCTGATGGGTGAAATGTGTCCTTAAAGAAGGCTGGATCTGCTTCCACCAACCAGATCCCATCAAATCCTTTTCCCTACTTTGCTCCTGGTTGCACGTAGGATGCTGTGTCCATTGTCAAGGCTGTTATTAATAAAGCAGCCCTGCTCCCAGGCTGCGTGGTGCTGTACCCATCACAGCTTTTGTTATCTCCCAGTCCCTCAGGGCTCATTAAGGTCTGAATTAGCTGACTGTCCATGGCCCTAATTAGTACTTCAGCTCTCTGGGAAGCAGCCAGGGCTTTTTTTAACCATTGCTCCTCACCCGTGGCATCAGCTCCCTTCTGTGATTTGGAGCATGCAATCCGCAGCAGCTTTGAAACCAGCTGAGATAAACATTCACCCCCTTGCTGCCCTGCTTCTAATTATTATTAATTGCAATGGTGAGCTTTGGAAATTGCCCAATGAGGGTGCACTGCAGGACAGGATGGAAACACAACTGGGTTTTGGTTTGTGGGGCTGTTATACAAAGAAGAGGAAATTTGGGGGGTGCAGACACCTTGAGTAGTGGTACTTTATGGGGTGAAATGAGGACTAGAAATAATGGATGTAAATGGGAAGAGGGTAGATTCAGGCTAAATATTAAAAAAGTTCTTTACAGTGAGGCAAGTGGAACACTAGAATAGGTTGCACAGAGAGGCTCTGGATGCCCCCTCAATCCCTGGAGGTGTTTAAGGCCAGGCTTGATGAGGCACTGAGCAACCTGATACAGTGGGAAATGTCCCTGACTATGGCAGGGGGGTTGGAACTAGATGAACTTGAAGGTCCCTTCCAACCCAAACTATTCTATGATTCTATAAAATATGGGAAAGGCTCCACACCAGGGTACAGCCATACAGAGGTCTCAGTCCTCAAAAAAAGCTGGGAGAGGAAGGATTTGATCTGTCCTTACTTACAGGTTTTGTGGAAGACACAAGGGTTTTGGTGCTCCTGGAACTCCAATTCCACTGCTGGGGTTGGGCTGAGCCTGTGATAAGGACCCCAAGAGGTTTGGTTGCTTGCTTTGAAGCAAAGGTGGGAAATATCACTGTCACTCTCACTGCAAAATTCTGAAGAAAAAATGAAGAAAATTTATCAGCATTGATTATGGAAAACACTGAGCCTTTCATACAAACCACTGATATCCCTCTCTCTGTTAACCCCCACCTTTGGTTCCTAAAGTCATTGTCTCTTACAGTAACTCCAGGACAGGGGGAGATCTTCAGTGAGGTGCTTACAGGAGTCCATGAGGTTAGGTCCTGTCAGCATTGCAGGTCTCATGGCATCAGCAGAGGTCAGAATGGATCTGGGCTCACATTATCCATAACTCCTCTGATTATCAGAGAAGCCAGGGCCCTCTGCAATCAGGCCAGCTCATGGCTTTAGGCTCCCCACTTGAAATTAAGTTAAAAATAGTTGGCCTTTGTTTTACTGAAAGCTCAAGCAGCCCTGACCTTTCATGTCTGTTAAGCATCTCCTGCAATGTGCCCTTTAACATTCAGAAGATACAGCTCTCAACTTGGGCAAGCTGCTCTCTGGTCTCAGATGGTTTGGGTTTGGGGTGCTTCTTCCCAGGACCATCCCCACTGTGAAGCACCAAGTGGTTTATACAGACTTTGGTGTGATTGAGCCATGCAGACAACAGAAAACCTCTCCTCTGGCATCTCCAGCACACATAGACCTGGGCAGTGAACTGGGAATGACTGGGAGAAAGAAAATGAGGGGCTGCAGATGAGCTGGATTGGCAGAAACCTCCCTGAGCCATCTCCTGTGTGACTAAAGCCACCTCCTTTGTGATCAAACTCACTGCTGGGCATTTCACACCATTTTCACAGCAAGTTGAAGCCAAAGGATTATGTATTTTCACATTGCCTAAAAATAAAATATATCACCACATCCTGTCCTTGAATCTGATCCTGACAAAAACAGTGGGGGGGAAAAATAGATCAACAGTTTCAGATAATCCCTTTTCAAAGAAAAGGATCAGTTTCTGGAACAGACACAGAAATAATTTTCTGTGGAAGAAAATGGACACCAACATTTACTGTCACTGGGGCAGAAGAATTTCCTCAAATTGCTCCCAGGGAATGCCAGGCACAGGACAGCAAACAGCACAGATTCCTAAAATACTTCCAGTGTAACTTCTCTGAAGAAAGAGCTTCAGCCTTTACAATATTAAATACTGAGAAAATATAAACAAAATGACAATGCATCTAGTGGAAAAAAAAAACAAAAACAGTGGAACCTAATGCAAAGAGAAGACATTCAATTGTGTAAAAAAAAAAATAAAATTTTGAAGTATAATGGTGTCCTTTTCCAAGAATAAGTCACATCTAAAGTGATACATGTTATTAGGACAAAGGTTAATGCATTACAAAGAATTTACTTACTTTTCTTTCAGCACACTAAATAATTACAGATGTGGCTGAAGGGACATTTTCTCCTCTGTGGTCACCAAAACTTCCAGCCACGGAAAGACAAAGGGTTTCCAAGAAGTGGTTGGTCCCAGCTGAAAGAGGAACAATGGGATCTGCCCCCATGGGACCTCTGAGTGTATGGAACCACAGGGATCTGCCAGTACCCCAAGAAGTTCCTCCACAGGGTTCGCAGAGAACATCCTCACCAGCAACTGGACTCCACAATGACAAGAACCAGATCTGGCTTCATGAATCAAAGGATCAGGATGAAAGATAGATGAAAAGTAAGGGTCCACCTCAAATGATGGTCACTGAAGAAGATGACCACTGAAATAATGGATGTAAATGGGAAGAGGGTACCTTTGCTCCCTCAGCATTCATACTGAGCATGGCAGATGGGATGAAACATCCCATTGGTGAGTTTGGGTCACCTGACCCATCCACTCCTTCCCCAGGTGAGACTCCTTCATGGGGTAAACAACCCAAATCAGCTCAGGTGATCTTGACTGTCTCAGCAACAGCTTTAGTCAAGGACATCTCAATGAATGAAAGGTTGGCTCTGCTCCATCCCAAACCAGGGATTGTTGGAAGGGACATCCTATACTAGGTCATCCAGTGCCACCCCCTGCAATGAGCAGGAACATCCCCCACTAGATGAGGTTGCTCAGAGCCTCTCCAAGTTTGGCCCAGGTTTGATGGGACCTCCACCTCCTCTCTGGGCAAACCTTTCAAGTTTCTCACCACCTTCATGGAGAAGAACTTCCTCCTCATGTCTCATTTAGCCCTTTCCTTACTCTAGTTTCAAACCACTGTCATGGTGCTTAGAGGCAGTTTCCAAACACATCTATGAAATTCTCCTTTTGATCTTTGTATTGGGTGTTTGTAAAATGAGAAATGAGAAAACAGTGCATCAAAAATCCACCACAGCAGTTCAAAATGGTGAGGTCAATTAATATTTATACACTTCCCTTTTAACTTAATTTCTGAGCAGTGCTGGAGAGGATGAGCCTATTAACAGAAAATGAGAAGACATTTGAAGCCTGGTGCTCAGAACCAAGTCTTTTTGCACGTGGTCAGAGCATAGAAATAGCTCTGGGTGACCTCAGCCTCCACTCCATAGCTAACTAAATATAGAACCAAGCAAGGAATGATTGAGAATTACGCATAAAACTTATCTGATTAATCACTGAGTGCCTCCCAGGAAAGAATGGGTGTCTGAGACAGCTGCAGGCTGATCCCAAACCATTCGTGGCCAGGGACAGAGGCCAAGTCACTGAGTAAATCATTCACAGAATTCACAGAAACACAGAATATCAGAAACTGGAAGGGACCTCAAGAGATCATCTAGTCCAATCCCCCTGCTGGAGCAGGAACACCCAGACCAGGTCACACAGGAACACATAGAGATGGGTTTTGAATGTCTCCTGAGAAGGAGGCCCCTTTCTCACTGGGGTGTTTGAGCAAAATTTCCTCCAAGATTTAAGTAATTTCTAATTGCATCCCCATTCTCCAGCTTCCCTTTCCATTCTGCTAAGAAATGAAATGTCAGGATGTCCCTGGATGTGCTCTCTGAGAAATGAAGCTCTCTCAAAGTCTTTTAAATTCCTAATCTCATTGCACTTAAATGTTATTCCTTCAGCTGAAGGAACCATTTAATGAAAGGCAGCGTATTTCAGGGCTGCACATCAAAAAATTTCCATTTCCTCAATCTTTTCTTTTATCACATCAATTTTCTAGCCCACTTTATCTTACTGCAACACTGAAAGTTCATCCCACTAAGCCTCTTGTACCCGTTGTCAGAAATGAGTCCTGAAGTTCCTCAGCCTCTGCTTTGCTTCATTCCCTCCCAATCAGGCCACAGCATCAGAAACATTTCTCTCAGCCCAGAGAAAATCAGACTTCATCTTTGTTTGCCAGTGTCCATGGATACCATCAAAATGTGTTTATCTTCAGGTTGGATGCAATGTGCCAAATGACTCGTACCCAGATGAGCCCAGATGGGGTGAAACACGTGAGAACAACACCCCAATTTATTGAAAGATGGGAAATTTGCCCCTGCAGTGATCAATAGAAGTTCCTTTGGGAAGAAAGTGCCACTCTCCACAGCCATGAGGTGAAACATGTGAGAACACCCCAATTTATTGAAGGATGGGAAATTTGCTCCTGTAGCAATCAAAAGAAGTTCCTTTGGGAAGAATGTGCCACACTCCACAGCCATGGGGTGAAACACATGAGAACAACACTCCAATTTATTGAAGGATGGGAAATTTGCTCCTGTAGCAATCGAAAGAAGTTCCTTTGGGAACAAGATGCCACTCTCCAAAGCCATGGGGTGAATTTTGGCAGCAAAGCATCAAGCAAGGGAGGGGAAAGGCAGTGATGACCTTTCTCTTCCTCTTGAAGAGCTCAAGAACTGCACAGCAGGAGAATTAAAGGCCACAGGAAACTCAGCAGAACAGTTTACACCCACATCCCAGCCCAGTTATCTCTGCTTTTACCTTCCCCTGGTTGGAATGCCACCCCCTCCCGAGAGTCAACCAAGACCACTGTCTGCCCGCAGCAGAGTCCCTGCTTCAACATGGATCCTCCCTAGATCATCCCTAAAATATTTCAGGCTTTTTTTTTGGGGTGAGTCTCCACCCTGTCATCATTTCCTTCAGAGCCAGGCTGGAGCCATCCTCACAGCCCTTGGAAGGAAACTGGCAGCTTCACAATGAAGCTTTATCAGCCCCGGACGTGTAAATGTTCCTCATAAAAACGTGACCCCGTGGCAGTTCCCACAACACATCATTTGGGACCACACTGTCTCAGCTCTCCTTCTCTCAGTCAAGGGAAGGTCTGTCAAGCACAGCAAAGAGAAGGAGTTGGGGTTGTTCAGCCTGGAGAAGAGAACACTCAGAGGGGACCTCAGAGTAGCTTCTCAATACCTGAAGGGGGCTACAGAAAGGCTGGGGTAGGACTTTTGAATAGGATAGGACTAGGAAAAATGGATGTAAATTGGAAGAGGGAAGATTCAGGCTGGAGAGAATAAAGAAATTCTTTTCTGTGAGAGTGGTGAGACACTGGAAGAGGCTACCCAGAGAGGTTGTGGATGCCCCCTCAATTCTTGGAGGTGTTTAAGGCCAGGCTGGATGAGGCATTGAGCAACCTGGTTTGGTGGGAGGTGTCCCTGCCCATGGCAGTGGGGTTGAAACTGGATGATCCTTAAGGTCCCTTCCAAATGGAACCATCCTATGATACTCCAGAGAAGGAGATTTCACACCCTCTCTGGGCAGCCTGTGCCACTGTTCTCTCACCTTCATCATGACAAAGTTTTTTCTTATATCTCTGTGGAACATCCTGTGTTCCAGCTTGCACCCAATGCCCCTTGTCCTATCATTGGAGGTCACTGAGAAAAACCTGTCTCCATCCTCCTGACACTCACCCTTTCCATAGTTATAGACATGAATGAAGTCATCCCTCAATCTCCTCTTCTCCAAGCTAAAGAGACCCACCTCCTTCAGCCTTTCCTCAGAAGGAAGGGACATTAAAGCTGGAGAAGACCCACACTGGGCTCCTGCTCCTACCTCTACTTCTCCTCCCAGGAAAATGGACCACAGATTCAGGTCCTGTTTCCCAAAGCAACACAGATATTGCCATACTTTCCTATCCCTGATGGTTCTTCAAATCATTCCCTCAGCCATGAAATGAACCCCAGAGCCCTAAATCACAAAGTTCAGTCTGATGGAGCTGGCACTGGGTGCTTCTTCCCCCTGGCAGAGAGGGAAGCAGGAGTGAATGGTGGCAGGGGGATGGAAATTGCCAGGCAGAAGGGAACAATTCTCATCATTTTAATAATCTATCACCACCAGCAGCACAGGTAGAGATATTTTTAAAATGTGATTTCATCATGATGGCATCAGTATCGGAGAATGTGTTTTTCCTGAGGCCAGACAGCAGAGAAGGGAAGATAATGGGTTTCCTTGACTACCTTCCCTCTGCCTTAAAAATGACAATTTTCCTTTATTAGCTGGTTTTATCAGTTATTGCAAATAAAATAACACATCCTCAGCCCTGTTCCTAACTTATGTGCTGGTGGCCTCCCCCCCTTCCTCTCAGTTCTCTTCATAGATGGGGAGAGAAGCTCTTTGTGCTCCTGATTTCCCCCTCCTCATGCTTCTCTCCCCCAGCCAACCTCCACATTTTGAACTAGAAGACATTTCTTGTTTGTTTACAAGGAGGGAGAAAATACTTCTTATACAAGCAAATCCCAAGCAGAGAGTCCTCAGGCGGAACAGATTTTGGCTGGTTGCTAGAAGAAGACTTATCAAATTCCCTTTAAAAGAAATAAATCCTTCAGCTGGAGATATCCTGGTGGCTCACCCAGAGGAGCTCAAGGTATGAGCTCTCTTCCAGCCTAAATTACATCAGGATTCAAGGATCTGTCCCACCCTGTGAAGCCTCTCTGTCTCTGTGGGACAGATACCACCAACTGTGGTTCCTGGTTGCATCCTGCTTTCATCCTCCACTCATTGCAGACGGTGCTCAGCTCTAACACCTGCCATCAGTCCAAAGCTTTTGGGACCATTTTATGACATTTGGGTATTTCAGGGCTCTCTCAGATGCACATTTTAACAGGGAAATCCATAACTTTGTGCTCTGCCTTATTCCTCATGATTCCCACACCACCAAGGCACATGATTATTTTGCATTCAGGCTTTTCATACCCAGGACCCTGAACCATCTGACTGGCCCTGTCTGGCTCCTGAGATCTGCTTGCTCTTGACATGAACATCAGCAGCAGCTTAAAAGCAAAGGACAGGGCTGCACCAAGAGAAGTGTGACCAGCAGGTCAAGGGAGGTATTTTTCCCCTCTACTTGGTGAGATCCCAACTGGAGTTATTGTGTTCAGTTCTGGAGCCCTCAACAGAAGAAGGACATTGAGCTGTTGGAGAGGGTCCAGAGGAGGCCACCAAGATGATGAGAGGGCTGGAGTACTTCCTTTATGAGGACAGGCTGAAGGAGCTGGGGTTGTTCAGCCTGCAGAAGAGAAGGCTCAGGGGGGACCTCAGAGGAGCTTCTCAATACCCCCTTCAGGGGGCTACAGAAAGGCTGGGGTAGGACTTTGAAAAGGGTCCAGGATGGCAGGACTAGCAGCAATGGATGCAAATTGGAAGAGGGGAGATTCAGGGTGGAGAGAAGAAAGAAGTTCTTTGCTGTGAGGGTGGTGAGACACTGGAAGAGGTTGCCCAGAGAGGATGTGGATGCCCCCTCACTCCCTGGAGGTGTTTAAGGCCAGGCTGGATGAGGCATTGAGCAACCTGGTGTAGTGGAAGGTGTAGAGGGGTTGGAACTAGATGATCCTTAAGGTCCCTTCCAACCTAAACCATTCTATGCTTCTATGATTACTTTGCATTCAGACTTCTCATACCCAGGACCATCTGACTGGCCCTGTCTGGCTTCTGAGATGTGCTTGCTCTTGACATGAAAATCAGCAGGAGCTTAAAAGCAAAGGACTTGCCTCAGGGAGCAAAGGCAAAGTGTTCCCTGCCATCACCAGTCTAGCTGGTAACAGGAGAAGGGGAAGAAGCATCAGCTACATTTCATTGGCATTATTGAGCTAATACAATGCTATTTTTATCTATACTGAAATATAAGGGTAGAATTTATATTGCTATTGCCCTTAAATAACCATTATCTCCGTTTTTCTTCTGCCTGGCATAAAATAAAGCCAAAGAGCAATGTTTAGAGATGGAACATGGAGAGAAAAGCACTCATCTCTTGCTGCTGTCCCAGCATTTCTCTATCTGCTGTCCAAGCCTGGCCAGCTCAGACATGCTGTGTTCATGAGTCAGAAGGGCAGGTAGACAGCAGTAAACTGTCAGGAGGGGAAAAGTACTTATTTTTGTCCTTCAGCCTGATGGAAGAGAAGCTGCAGCTCCACTGAAAATTACTTTTCAGAGGGTCGGGTCCTTCACTGTCAAAATCCTTGATGTTTTGGCTATTTGGACGGGTGGGAGCCAACACTGGGTTTTGTACAGGCTCCACTAAAGCCTTTTTGTTCCTCTTCTCTCCTGGCAATCTGGTGAAAATCAATTCCTGTCTAAAAAGATTATTCCTTCAATTACTATCAGCTCCTGCCATATTTCAAGTGAATGAGAAGGTCTTCACCTTGTTGGGACTGTTGTGGCTTTGCACTGGTCATGTTGGCTCTTCCAGCTCCCTACACCCCATGATCCCTGTCCAAGAAGGAATGTTCCAGTCTGTTTCCCTAAATAACAACTTGGTCCCTCATTTGTTTGGTTCCAAGGACTCCCACACCCTCTCTATTTCTGTAGACAACTAAAAAAAGGTGCTGGTTTTTACACAAAGTCGCCAGATTGTCCAGGATCCCATCACTGATTCCCAGCACAATCTTACTCTTGACAAGCCATTTAAAAATACAATTATTTATAAACAACACACAAAAATGTCACAATTTTAAAAATATTTGTTCCACCACAGTGACCCATGAATCAACATTTCCCACCCTTCCCCTTCCAGTAACATCTTAGATAAGAACATGCTGACCTTCCTGATGGAAATCCTGTCGTGTCTTTGGAGACTTCATTTTCTCCTTTCCTCTCCACGGATCCACTAAGAAGGAAGGGAAAGTTGTCAGGACCATGAAATCAGGTTTCCATTCATGTAGGGACTATCCTTTAAGACAACTGCTTTGAGCCAGATCTGTTGAGGTTTTTGTGCCATGCTACAGCACAAAGTTAATGACACAGATGGTTTCCACCAAGAGGAATGGTGGTACCACCAGGAGCAGCACTGAGGTGCACAGATGCTCTTGGATTTATGGCCAGTGTATGGAGTGATGGGCAACTAGAGCAGGGCAGGGTTAGATGAGACATGAGGAAGAAGTTCTTCCCCATGAGGGTGGTGAGACACTGGCTCAGGTTGCCCAGAGAAATGGTGGAACCACCATCAAGCCTGGAGACATCCAAGGCCAGGCTTGCTGAGGCTCTGAGCAACCTGGTCTAGAGCAGGATGACCCTGTCACTGCAGGGGGTGGCACTAGATGGGCTTGGAAGCCCATTCAACTCAACACAGTCTGTGATTCTATTGTATGATTCTCTTTAATTTTCTGGCAGCCTGACTGGTGATGATCAGAGGGGAAGTAATTGTCACAGAAGGAGGAAACAGAGGCAACAGAGCCAAAAGTTTTCGGTGCTGCTCCAAACTACTCTCTACATCCATCTCTTTTTCACAGGGCAAACCATTTAACCTCTCTATCTGTTTGTCCTAATCTCCAAAACGAGGGAGGCAGGACTGACCCAGTTCTTGTTTCAAATGTCAAATGGTTTGGAAGCATTTTGAAGTCATTAAAAAAGAAGCATTACAAAAGGACAACGCGCTGGTCCCGCTGCACGGTGATGAAACACATAACAAGAGGTGAAATATGAAATCCACAGAAAGCTTAAATCCCTCCTGAAGCTTGTAAAGGTTAATGCTCTGCCTTCAGATTCAGATTTGAGGACTGTCCTGAGCATGCTGCACAGATTTAGGATGAAGAAACAATCAAGCTGAGAAAGAAGCAGCTGCCTGATTCTCTGCTTATAGAAATTTTAACACAGGGATAAAATCTTTTGCCTCAGTGATAAACAGACACACAGGGAGAGGTTTGGTTCATTTTATGAAGGAACTACTTCAGGTGAGGATCTGGTTCAAGCCCTTGTTTTAGCTTTTTGTTTTCCCTCTACTGTTACAGCTGAAACTATTTCCCCATAAAGCTAAAAATACATCAAGAGGGAAGGGTGGAGGGGAAAAAAAAGCAGTTGGGAGGCACAGAGGATGTAATTCAGCCTTTGGACATCAGAGCAGAGTCCTCATCCTGGAAGTTGCCCTTCCAGGGTGGACTGGTTGTTCCATAGCATCAGAGACATCTCCTTTAGGTGCAGCATCCATTGATCTTAGAAGAAGGCATGAAAATTGCCACCAGAAATCAGTGTAGGGATGTGTGTGGGATCCAAGCTGAGGATATCATCCTTCCACTATGTGCTCCTTCCTTTCCCAGCTCCCCTCTTCCACTGACATTTCTCAGACAGCATGAAGCTTGTCTCTTTTTTTCTTCAGGGTAGAGGAAGAGAGGACAATCCTAACTGTCCAACCAAGATTAAAAGCTTTTCCTGTGTATCCCTGTATTTAGCTCACAAGAGGCTGTTTTGTTTAGGCTGTGGGTTTGTTTGGGTTTTTTTTCCAGGATGTTCCAGGGAATCTCACAGGCTGTGGATCACAGGGTTTGGGTGCTCTGAAAGTTGAGCTGGAGCCACTTGGTTCAAACCAGGGGATTTGCTTCATCCGCTGCTAAAAGGATGCACCAAGTATTTGTGATTACTCCTTGGAACAGCCATCTCCACCCTGTTCCCACCAGTAAACACAGGACAGTTCACCAAACAAGACCTGCCAAAAAATAACCACAGGGATGAGTAACCTCAAAATAAGGTTTTCAGGAGAATTTGGGCAGGACTGGGGTTCATGGTCTGGTGTTGCTGCCCCATGACAAGTTCTGATCAGCCCAGAGACAAAGGCAGGGTTTGGAGGAAGATGGAGAAGAGCTGAGGTGCTGTGGTGAGGTTACCTTCAAACCCTACAGTTTTTTTTCGATCCCCTATTAGGATAATCAGAGGAGTTTCCTGAATGATTTTAACTTCAAAAATCACTATGAGGGACAACACTTTGTGGGTTTTCAACCAAACTGATCATGAAAATCTTGAGGCAAAGGGAGGAAAGAGTCCCAGACTCTTGGGAGCAGGGCATCCTCTTGGCAGCTGGAAATTTGGCTTCTTCCACTTAAGTGACAAAGCCTAACATTTATTTAAAGCTAGGCTTCATAGCACTGTTTATTGTATTTAGAATACTTGCTCCAAGAGCAAAACCCATTACAGGCAGATGGCTCCACAATTTTTACTTAATGGAATTGTCTTTGTCCTCCAACTTGTTGCTACAACACATCAACAGATGCACAACACTAGATTTCACATTAGTAGAATCGAAGTGTTGGAAGAGATCTCTAAAGGCCATCTAGTGCCACCCCCTGCAGTGACAGGGACATCCTGTACTAGATGAGGTTGCTCAGAGCCTCAGCAAACCTGGCTTTGGATGTCTCCAGGCACTGATGGGACCTCCACCACCTTTCTAGGCAACCTGAGCTAGTGTCTCACCACCCTCATGGGGTAGAACTTCTTCTTCATGTCTCTTCTAATCCTGCCCTGTTTTGGTTGAACATCACTGTTCCTTGCCTTGTGTCTTCATGCCCTAGCAAACAGCCCCTCCCCAGCTTCCCTGTAGCCCTTTCAGGCATTAGGAGGCTGCTCTGGGCTCTCCTGGAGCCTTCTCTTTTCCAACCTCAACAGCCCCAGCTCTCTCAGCCTGTCCTTGTAGAAGGGTATCAGCCTCAATCATCACAGAGATTCCTGTTTCCATGTCTCAACCAGAATAGCTGCCTGTGCCATTCAAAGAGTATCTATTTTATTTATTTCCCATCTCTCCATCCCCATTCTCCATTTTTATAGACCTATTGGCACAGAAGTTGGATGTTTGAGCAGATGAGGTTAACCTCTGACCATCAATTACTGCTCCCTCAGGAGGAAGTGGTAATAAAAAAGGAAACTGCCCCAAGGAGAGGACAGCAAAGGCAGGCAGACCAAGGGTTGTACAAATTACAAAACCACCAACCCCTGAAACCCACACCAGGAGCAAGCCAGGCACATAATAAGGCCTGACATAAAAACACAAAAAAACTGGGCTTCATTTGGCCAAAACAATCATTTGTCAGCCAAGAAAAATAAGCTGCTTTCCCATTTTCCCTGGAGTTTCCCTTCTAATGGCTCTCGGGGTCTATGTCACATCAGAGTCAACACGTGGCAAGAGACCACAGGCAGCTGAGAAATTATCAAACCACTGGAGCATTGCTTTGGGCTGTCACATCACACATGAGCAGAGGGAAACATACCCCTAGAAACACCCCTCTGTCCAGGATGAACTCAAGGGAATGCTCAGGGTGTGCCATCAGGTGTCCATGAGGATTTCCATAATGAGACTGTGAGCTCATCCCAGTCCGTGGCTGGGAATTACCCATGAATTTGCACACTCATCTGGAGAGTTGTTTAGAGAGAGTCGTAGATTGGTTTGGATTGGAAGGGACTTCCAAGATTATCTAGTTCCAACCCCACTGCCATGGGCAGGGACACCTCCCAGGTTGCTCAATGCCACATCCAGCCAGGCCTGAAACAGGGATTGAGGGGGCAACCACAACCTCTGTGAGCAACCTCTTCCAGTGTCTCACCACCCTCACAGCAAAGGACTTCTTTCTTATATCTAGCCTCAATCTCCCCTCTTCCAATTTGCATCCATTGCTGCTAGTCCTGCCATCCCGGACCCTTTTCAAAAGTCCCACCCCAGCCTTTCTGTAGCCCCCTTCAGGTATTGAGAACCTACTACAAGGTTCCTCCAGAGCCTTCTCCTCTCCAGGCTGAACTATCTGTCCTCATAAGGACAATGCCTTGTCCAGCCTGGCCTTAAACATCTCCAGGGAGGGGGCACAGATTCTGCTCCAATCAGCCCCCACACCATAGTGTGCTGGAGGCTGCTGGAGGAGCTCTGGGAGCTGGCTGCTCCCATGCTCTTGGCTCTCCTCCTGATTTGCAGCTGCTAAATGGCACTAAGAGAAGGTAGGACTGTAGCTGGACACACAAAACTTTTCAGTCTGAGCAACTGTCACAGTTGCCAGAGGGATGGATGTGGCCTGTGGAAAGGAGGAAGCCAAGATGCTCATCCAAGTGAAGAGAAGCGTTCAGTGGACACTTGCCATTAAAATGAGCTCCACGCCTTCTCTCCTCTTCTAGAATGTTTTCCCTGTCTTGTTTTTTTGTTTGGAGGGGGTGGAGGAGTGACATCAACACTGCTATGAGACCAAAGCAGTAAATAATTCTTTATCAGAATAACATAGTGAACCATTGCAAAATCCCTGCTGCTGTCCAGGACGGCAAACAGCAGGTTTGGAGCAGGTCCAGAGGAGGCCATGAAGATTATGAGAAGGCTGGAGCACCTTCATTATGAGGACAGACTGAATGAGTTAGGGTTGAACAGCATGGGGAATAGAAGGCTCTGGAGGAACTTTGTAGTAGGTTCTCAATACCTGAAGGGGGCTACAGAAAGGCTGGGGTAGGACTTTTGAAAAGGGTCCAGGGCAGGGTGAGGAGTAATGGATGCCAATTGGAAGAGGGGGAAGATTCAGGCTGGAATGAAGAAAGAAATTCTTTCCTGTGAAGGTGGTGAGACACTGGGACAGGTTGCCTAGAGAGGTTGTGGATGCCCCCTCAATCCCAGGCTGGATGAGGCACTGAGCAGCCTGATTTAGTGGGAGGTGTCCCACCCATGGCAGGAGGGTTGGAACTAGATGATCTTTAAGATCCCTTCCAACCCAAACCATTCTATGATTCTATGAAGTGTTGGCAACTGAGCCTGGAATGTCCTCCTTGCCATTCAGAGGCATTGCTTTTCAGCTCAAGGAAGAGGTGAAAGAGCAGTCAAATCACACAGAACTGAGTTAATACCAGAGCTGTCTGAACATCATGATATTACCTGTCAATGGGACATCGCCACTCCAGCTCATTTTTCTGGGGCTGGGAGCAGGGATTTGAAGGGTGCTGTTATCCAGCCATCAAGCATTATTTTGATGCTCATGGGACTAAAAGAAAAACTCTTCTAGGAGAATATTATACGCTTTAACACGGGCAAATAATTTCACTCTACAATTTGTGTCCACACGCCAACAATCTGTAGCAGACAACTCACTTGGGACTCAGTTAGATGGCCCAGAAAGACAGGCAGTGTGTATCAGCACAGCTCAACTGATTCTGCCAAAAGACACTAATAGAAAATGCAGTTTCTATATTTTTAAGCAATTCCCATGAAATTGGGAAACCTTGGTGGTTTCGTGCCTATTAAATTTTAACACAGTGCATTAAATTGGCAGAAAGTACCTTCAGAAATGCCCCTTGTTTCATCTCTCTCTCAATTTTCATCTCCACATTCTCCTGCCTTCATGCATTTTGAATAAATTGTTCCTTACTTCTGTTGCAGTCACACTCCAAGTGATGTTTTTTCTGAGACCACTCCAATGTACCTCTAACAGAGTAAAAAAAGCCTTTGGAAGGGAGTAACTGAGCTAAGGTAGGTGGGAAATAGAAATCCTACTCCACAGGTAAGACTTCCAATACATTGACAGGTCTCCTTGCATAGGAGACATCTTGAAGTTTTCAAATCCTGCACCTTGCCTCCTTCCACACAAACTATCACCACCTCATCAAGGAAAGCAGGAGTGATACCACCACCAAAACAAGAACATTCCCTCCAGTTATCCCTGGGTCAGACCTGCTACTCCCTGGGGCAAGGTGCTGCAGGACATAGAATCATAGAATGGTCTGAGTTGGAAGGGACCTCAAACATCATCTAGTTCCAAACCCCCTGCCATAGGGAGGGACACCTCACACTAGACCAGGTTGCTCAGGCTCATCCAGCCTGGCCTTAAACACCTCCAGAGTGGGGGACATGCAGGAAAGCTGAGGGGAAGATTAGAAAATATGTGATGAAGCCATGAGGAGCTGCTGAAGAAGTGAGAGCTGGGAAGCCTTTTTGCCTTTGTCTGGTGTGAAAGCAACAGTCCCATCATTCTCAAGAGGCTCTGCTGCCAGTCTGTGCCTGTTGGCTCCAGCAAGCAGCACTTGGCAGGTGGAAAGAGGGAGCTTGGTGATGAATCCTGAAGGAAAGACTGAAAGGCCAACTGCTTTCCTGAGTAGTATGAGGTCACACTGGGAAGGAAACCGCAGCTCCTGGCCTTGCAACACCCACATCCACCCATTGGTGCTGGCAGGACACCCCAGTGGCTCATATCCCAAGGCTGCCTCTTCCTTCAACAGTTCAATCCTTCTGCAGGCTGAAGGTGTCACCAATAAAATCCCCATTTCATCTGCACAGTGTCAGTTTATGGATTGTGAGTAAATAAATCAATGAAGTTTGCTCCTTTAAAAGCCATTTATGATCCCGTAGGGATGCTCTGTGAGTGCAGAACGGCATGGAGTAAGGGTGACACACTGTGTGGACAGAGAGAAGTGCAATTCCTCCTCTCCTCCCCAACTATTTTTGAGAGATTTGGTCCATTTTTCTCTTTGAAATTTGAATCTGGGCTGAGGTAAACCCAAAGCAATCCCAGTGGCATTCTCCTTTGGTCCCTGGTGACCTTCTCTGTGCAGCATTGCTCCTGCTGCACCCTCACAACTTCATGGCAAGCACTTCCATCTTGGATTAAGCCAGTACCAAGGGACAATAAATCTTCAGATATCCTTACAGTCTGGAGAAGAAAAGTTTTCCTCACTATTGCCACCAAGCCATGAATAACAGGAGGCAGAACTTCGGAGCAAATGTTCTGTGAGCTCCAGATGGCCATTTCTCCATCACTCAGTGTGGACTCTGCACTGGGTGGAAAAATGGGTCAAGTCTGGCTCAAGGAGCTTGGAGCTAAGAGAAAAAAAGATTAAGCAGAAGTTTTGTGGTTTGGTTGCGTTTTTAAAAAATGCTCTTTGAGTTTTAATCCTCATGTGAAGAAAGCGCTGCTTTACCCACAACTAAGAAGGTTGCTTTGTTCAGAGATCTTGATCCCAACTGCCAACCACACCAGCCAAGAGACAAAACACTTGTAAGAAGAAATGGCAAGGTTTCTAGGTATCTTTTTTTAGTGGAAGTAGCATCCAAGAAGTGTATGATTTATCTCTGAAATTCATGGCATGTCCTGTGCTCAACGAGGGGCTCCCTGGCCGGGGTGGTGCCTCCCAGGGGACACAGGGGAGACTGTTGTCTCCAGCTCCAACACGTGGGTCCTGAGTGCTCTTCCAGCACTGACTCACTTGGTGACCTTGCTGAGAAAGGCTCTCACATCCAAGCCTGCCTGCCTGTGAAAGCCATCATGGTCTCCTAAGGTTGGATTCCATCCGAATCAGAAATGATGAACTAATAGGAAATATTTCTTCTGTGTTCCTTCAACAGCCACCCCCTGGAGTGAGAAGGATCCAAGAGAGAGATACGAGAGAGCCCTGCTTTTCTCCTACAAGCCCTCTCTGTACCTCCTTCCTTAATTTTACAATGAATTATGCCAATGAGTCTTGTTTTTGCAGTGCCCTAGGGCTGCAACAGGTTCTTCTGTCATAAGAAGGGCACACCACAGCCTTGAGGAAGGTGTTTATTTTCTAGAAGTTCTTTGTGTTTATGTTCATTGCTGTCTTCATGTGACACCTTCTCCTTTCCAAGCTGCTGTGGCTGATGGAGAAGAAGCCTTCTACTCAGGGAGCCAGTTCAGGTTTGGGTTTGCTGCTTTGAGGTTCCAGCCTGATTCCTCTCTACTGCTGCTCTACTCAAGGACAGTGTGTGAAGCTTAGAGCTTTTATTCACTGTGGGACATGACCACATTGAAAAAAAACCCTGCATCATGAACAGATTTCCATTGTCATTTTACTAATTCCACTCTGTCCTGCTAAAGGTGAAAAGGAGAATTTAGTTTATTCATCACTAGTTGTGGTTCTTCAACAAGGTTCTGAGCCAAAACTCATTAGAGGCAGTGGGAATCTTCCCATTCACTTCTATTCACTTCTCTTGGCTTTGGTTCAAGCTTATTCAGTCCCTCTTGGCTTGGACAATGAAGAGCAGTGATGGCAGTTTCACTATCAGTGTCTTTGTCCCACCACGTCTCGCTTCTAAAACCTCCAGCACAATGTCCATTTGTCTTCAGCAACTGCTTCCCTTTCAGATTTCAAAAATAAATAAGTTCATGGGAGAAACATTTCTTTTGGCTCTGCGTTGGCTGAGAGCTCATTTGCAGACATTTTAATTTGGGTAGACAGTGTCTCTTTGATTCTCTCCATCACCCCAGCCTGCTATTTTTGCCTCCCAGCCCTGGCTGTGCTGACTCATGGAGCTCTCTCCAGTTTACTTTGGAGCTGGTGTAACCAGCCCTGATCTCAAGGCTCATCTGATGGAGACAAGAGGCGTTTACTTGTGAAATCTAACAGGAAGATGACAGCTCAACCAAAGGGGTGCTGGCCATATTCTTTCAGCATACGCAACAGGAAGAAAAACCAATGTCATGATGATGAATCTCACTTTGCTGCAAGATTTTCTCAGGCTCTCCAGCTGGTGGCTGGATGGAATCATAGAATCTTCTTGGTTAGAAGTGATCTTACAGATCATCCAGCCCAACCATCAACCCAAGTTTGACAAAACATCCCTAACCCATATATCTAAGCTCTGTGTCTGCCTGGCTCTTAAATCCCTCCAGGGATGTAGCTTTGCTGGGATGGCTGCCCTGGAGAGTAGGGTGGGTAGAACTGTCCTGGTCTCTCTTCACAGGTCTTCTAGATTGCCCCAGGAGCTACTTTGTGGTTACACTGGGAGGTGAGGAAATGGCCAGTCCAGAGGATCCTAAACTCCCACCAGAGTAGTGAGAGGAGGGGAATGATGGAGTGAGGAGTGACCTTCATAACATGGTTTTAAAAACCCTTTGGAAAAACATCAGTATGTGTCAAGATTTCAGTGACAAACTGGAGCAGAGTCTCCCTCCTGTGCCAGGTTAAAAAGCTGAGAGTATGGGATTCTAGCCTTGTGCTGTGGGTTGAATTAACCCCAACACTTTCATGGTTGATGTGGCTCTGCTGCCCTGACTTGTGGGAATGCTGTGGAATCTCTAGTGGGTTTTGGTCTGTGATTTTTCTTCCTCTGAGGCTTCTCATCCCCCCACCCTGTTATTTGAATCAGCCAGTTCTAATTAGTGACTGCGCTTTGGAGATGTGAGCAGAAACCTTCAGCCTGAAGGGCAGGTCTGTGGAGTCCCATGGACGTGAACCGTGTCCTTCAGTCTCAGCACTAAGAAAATCCTGCTTTATCCCCAAAGAGAGAGAAAAAGCTAAGAGGGAATTAGAATCCAAAGGAAAATAAATAAAAAGAACATTCTTGGTCGCTCACTCTGAGCCCTACAGCTGGATGAAACCCATCTTTCTCACACTTTGAAGTTCCCATTCTGGCAAAGAGAAACCTTTCACATGAAATCTGGCTTCTGACTAAGGAAGGTCACTGCGGGGAGAAGATCTGGATAAAGGTACCTCGATGGGATGGAATATTTCTCTCACCTCAAAAGCTGTGTATGGTGGAAACCTGGCTCATGGATTTCTTCCCCCTTAGGTGGATACCTTTGTCTTTCTGCCACAGGGCCCAGGAGAATAAAGTAGTGGTCAAACCCCATGCCTGTTTCCTTTTGTTGATGGCTATTTATTTTCCCTAACGTTGCTCTTGTTTTGTGCTCTTGGCTCAGAAGTCCATCTCCTGCTCCAAACCAGTTAACTCTCCCAAAGAACCCTATGGGCCCAACGCCTAGATGATATTTATAAGCTGTTAAGGATCTCCCCAGGCAGCCTCAGTTAGAAAAGATTTGAGTCAAACAGCTACAAGGAGGTGCTCAAAAACAACCTCCAAGAGGAAACACAAAGAGATGGAACATCACACATTTGCCCCATGTTATAGGTTTAAAAAAACAGACTGCAGTTCAAATTGCCCTATGTTAGGGAGGGAGGGGGTGGAGGTAAGCAATCCTTACCCTCTGATCTCCCATATTTCCAGCAAAAGGATGAGATTAGGGAGGGAGGGGGTTGTGGATGCCCCCTCAATCCCTGGAGGTGTTTAAGGCCAGGCTGAATGAGACACTGAACAACCTGGTGTAGTGGGAGGTGTCCCTGCCCATGGCAGGGGGGTTGGAACTAGATGATCTTGAAGGTCCCTTCCAACCCAAACTATTTTCTGATTCTGTGTCTCTCTGTTTTCTGAACACATGGGCTTAAGAAGTTTTGCAGGCAGGTCACTACTTTTTTGTAGAAAAGAAGAAAGAGTGTGAGGTAAGCTGGGGAGGGACGGCCCCAGGCATGAGAGATGACAAACCTCAAATGGACAGGGAAGGGATGGATAAAAGGTCATGCCAAAGGAAAGCTCCTTATTCTTGATACAAAAATAAAGCAGCTTGTAGTATAGGACTTCACTTACACAAAAATACAAGGGTTTTTTCTCTCTCTTTGTTAAAGTGACTGGCTGGTCTCTTCCAGCTCAGCTTTGTGGCTTTGGATGATTCATTAAACCCTTCTTTGTCTTCTTTCCCCTTCTTCTCTGAAGAAGAAAGTTGTACAGAGTCTGGTAATGGCCGTGTCATTACTGCCATGCCTCCTGTCCTTCCTTCTGAAGCTCCCACAGAGGAGTCACCCAAAACTCTGGTGGACCCTCTTCTCCCGCTCTTGGGTTTCCCCTTGTCCAGCCATTTCTGTGTGTCCCAATGAAGCAGTGCTGGAAATGGCTTAGAAACATTTTGTTCCCGTGTTATGTTTCAAATAAATGGGGTTTTCTCGAGGCCTTTTTTTTCTGATTTATTTTCATAACAAAGGAGTAAAGCAAGAAGCTGGATGAAACAGCTGAATGGACTGGCTGAAGGGAGTACTCAGGCAGGACATGACACTACAGTTTTCTGGTCTAATTCAGGCTCGTGTCTTGAAACCAGCCCTTGCACACACCAGAGAGCACCAAGTCACAGGCAAGGCTGGGATGGTGCTTTCTTTTCCCAAGAACCACATCCCTGGCAGCAGTGATCCCAAACTTCCTGCAGGAGGTTGCAGTTTTGATAACCTGCCATGTGGTGCTCCCTTCTGAGGACAGGCTCAAGGAGTTGGGGTTGTTCAGCCTGGAGAAGAGAAGACTCAGGGGGGACCTCAGAGTAGCTTCTCAATACCTGAAGGGGGCTACAGAAAGGCTGGGATAGGACTTTTTAACAGGGTCCAGGATAGCAGGACCAGGAGTAATGGATGCAAATTGGAAGAGGGGAGATTTAGGTTGGAGAGAAGAAAGAATTTCTTTCCTGTGAGGGTGATGAGACACAAGAACAGGTTGCCCAGAGAGGTTGTGGATGCCCCCTCAGTCCCTGGAGGTGTTTAAGGCCAGGCTGGATGAGGCATTGAGCAACCTGGTGTAATGGGAGGTGTCCCTACCCATAGCAGGGGGGTTGAGACTAGATGATCTTGAAGGTCCCTTCCAGCCCAAAACATTCTGTGATTCTGTAATTCCAGTGAAAAACATTTTCATCCAGAAAAAAGCTCCCCACCCTGTTTGCTCTCAGACAGACAATGTTAACTCACTTCTCCATTCCCAAGGGAGCAGATGAAAGAGCAAGAGCACACCCTGGCCTGTCTCTGCAGTTCTCCTGGGGACTAGCCCAGCCACTGTCTGCCCAAGGGAAGTGGGACTGGGGGGGACTATCAGCCTCAGGAAGGGTTGGCTTCACTTCTCTATGTATCTGGAAGGATGTTTTTTTCTAAACATTAATTTTAGGCATAGAAAATGCATTTGCCATCTTCAGAAGGATCTGGGCATCAATATGAAAGTGAACGCAGTGAGATGCTGAGTAAAGCTCTCCTGGTTTAACACCCTGTAGCTTCTCACCCATAAACCTGGATATACCTGAGCCTGCTTTGGGTTCAGTTGGGACATTTCTACACCAGGTATCAATCTTGCTGTGCCCACTTTCCTCAAGGAGAACACATGGATTTGTAACTCATTGAGCTGTTCCTCTGTCCCACTTTGCTCTGATAGATTTTAGTACTTTAACATACTCCTTAGGTGCATTAAAAACTTGCAAGGATCCTAAAAAGAGGCAAGAAGAACTTTCCAGTATCCTGATCCCAGTTTGGCGTCACTAAACCCCATGATGCACACACACTAGAAGGTCCAATGCACTTGCTGTCCTCTTCTTCTGAAGACAAACTGAGCAAGAGTAATAAAAATTCAGACAAAACTCGTCGTGCAGCCACTGGGGACTGAGGGCACCTCAATGTGTGGCCGGAATAGAATCACAGAAAGGTTTGAGTTGGAAGGGACCTTAAAGATCATCTAGTTCCAATCCCTCAGACCAGGTTACTCAATGCCTCGTCCAGTCTGGACATTTAACAGACGATTTAACCCCAGTGCCTCGTTTGTGGTGTTACTGGGATTGACAATATGTGTGGGGAGATGTGGAGCTTCCCCCATCCCCTTATTATCAGTGGTTTGTGCAGGGTAAAATCCATTTAACTTTCTGTGTGCATTGTGATAGCATAAACCAGCTCTCTCCTCATCACAGGAGTGTCCCTTTGGTGCACTGGGACATCTCTGGGGCACAGTATCTGACCCTTACAGTGGTCCTGGGGGCACCTATGGCAGAAGGAGTGACCCAGAGATTGGAAAAGACTGTGTCCTCCTGGGACAGGATGGGAAAGGGAACACAGAGCTGTGTCCCCTGCCAAAACCAAGCTGTCCCCACCACGGCAGGAGTGCTTGCCCCTGCTGAAATGCTGTCTGGCATGGTATGAGTGGAGGCACACCATGGAGAGGCTGAAACCTCCATGTGTGGGTGGATGTGTCCACAGCCATGTACGTGGACATAATGCTTGGGTGACACCAAAAACCCATGAGAGATGAGGGGGCAGCTGTGCCATAGAAATAAAACACCACCAGGGCTGTGTGAAATACCTGATCCAGACAAGAAACTTTCTCTGGGCACATGATGCTGCAAGGAGGGGGGTGGCAGGGCAGGGAGGTGACACCCCAGAAGGATCCACTGAGCAGCACAAAGAGAACCCCAAACTGCTAAATAACCAGGGGAAGGGGAGGCAAAGGGAACCTGCTTTTCAGTGCCACTAAGAGGGAGGTGGCAGGGCAGGGAGGTGACACCCCAGAAGGATCCACTGAGCAGCACAAAGAGAACCCCAAACTGCTAAATAACCAGGGGAAGGGGAGGCAAAGGGAACCTGCTTCTCTGTGCTGCCCTTCCCTATGCCCTGAGAGCCCCCAGGGATGGGGAGGAAGGGGATGCTGACACCCTCCTGCCTTTGTAGGAAGTGGTACAGGACTAGGGGTGATGTTGCCACCTGATGCTCACCCTGAATCTCCTCCCTGGGGGTCACGTTGTCACCCTGCAGCTGCGGCTTTGCAAGGACAGGCGATGATGGCAGGCGGGGTGGGGGGGACACAACTCAGCTCATTCCTTTGCCCCATCTCGCAGCGGCAGCAACAGGAAATCCAGGAGCTCTGTGAAATGACAGGGAGGGAGAGAGAGAGAGTGAAGTCCCCTTTCCTCGGCTGGTGACGTTTCTCCTTCCTCCTTTTTTTTTTTTTTCCTGTCCCTATAAAGAATCTCGGGCTCGCATCAAACTTCCCTGTGAAAGCCAGGCAAAGGCAGAGGGGTGGGGGAAAAAGGAGAGAGAAACCCCCCGACGGCAGGCTCTGGCCATGCCCAAACCCTTCTGCCTGCCCGGCAGGTAACCAGGCTGGAGGACCTGGAAAATCCTCCTCACAAAACTCTCCTGGAGTTGAGAGATTCCTTCCTCCTCCTCTTCCTCATCTCTCCAGCACCTGCACCTCCCTGGATAAACCCATCTTTGCAACTTGGGCAACTTTATCCCAAACTCCAGGCAAAAGGACCGCTCGGAGCAGCCTCTCGCTGAGTGGAGGAAACTTTTTGCCAAACTTTTTAGCTGGTGTTTTTTTGCTTTTTTTAACTCCCGGAGTTACTTCGCAGCCCTCAGGCAGGGCTGGAGGGAACCTTCTGCCAAGCCCACGAATTAGAAAAGCCGGGAGAAACGAGGAATAAAGTTATTGTGGAAAAAAAAATAAAAGAAAAAAAAAGTAACCACATTGAGAAGGAAAACAACAATCTACAGCTCAAGGATGAAGCAGTGAATGGAAAGAACAATTTAACTGCAATCAACAAGTGAGAACTTCTGTGCTCCTCGTCCTCCCCCTCCCCTCTCTTTCCCAAAGTCCTGTCTGGAACGCAAACTTTTACTCCTAATTTGTGGAACTTTATCCTCCTCGTTCCTCGCAAGGGATTTAACTGTCACACACCCTCCCATCCTTTCTGTGACAAGGCACCGGCGATGGTCCCCAGGGCAAGCGCTGTCCTGGCTGTGTGTGTCCTTCAGGGGCTGCTCCTGATGCAAGGTAAGATACATGAGGGTTTCTCCTTCTTCTTCTCCACTTCTTATGATCCCTTAGGAGATTTATGGAGCCGTTGGGGTCGGTGGAGAGGTGAGGGGGGTGCCGCAGAGAGATTCATCTGCATCTCTCCTCGCCCCCCCCTCTCACCCCCCCACGGACCCCAACTGCTCCAGGGTTTTTTTTCCCTATTTACCCCACCCTCAGAAAAGCCAAGAAGCAGGTTAATGAAATTTAAAGGAGCTTTTCCACCCACCCGGTGACTTTTCATGGTCTTTTAAAGCATGGTGCCACTGCAAATTGCTATTTGTGGGGAGGGGGGGATTCTTTCTGATGGCAATGCTGATGATTTCTCATTATTTCTAGTGAGTGTGTCTTTAGCTGGTTTGAGAACCAGAGGAAATGCTGTGAAGCGTCACTGTCCTTCATTTTTTTTTTTTCTGGGGTTAATGAATTCCTGCTGCAGAAAGGGGATTGATTGGTGAGCATGGGCACCAGAGCATCTCACGTGTCCCCTGCAGCACCTTCCCCATCTCCAGGACAAATTAAATGACAGAACCACTGAATGGTTTATATTGGAAGGGATCTTTAAGTGCCACCTAGTCCAACCTCCTTGCCATGAGCACCTACAACTAGATGTTTCCCTCCTCCCATCCAACATCACCTTGGATGTTTCCAGGGATGGGGCATCTCCCACCATCCTCAGTGGTAAAAAATTTCTTCCTTTTATCTAGTCTAAATCTTCCCTCGTTTAGTTTAAAATCCTCACCTCTCATCCTATCACAGTAAACCCTGCTACAAAGCTTCTTTCCAACTTATCTTCCTACCCTTCAAGTGCTGAAAAGCAGCAGTAAGTACAGCCCAGAACCTTCTCTTCTCCACGCTGAAATAACCTGAGATGATTGTCCAAAGGGTTTGTCTGGCTTTCCCCCCCAAAAAAAAACCCTGAAGCAGCAAACCCTAAGAAAAGGATTCCCTCCCTCCACCATAGAAACCCTTCTAACCCCATGATAACTGGGTTAACTGGTAGACTGCCTTAACCCAGTTAATCCTGAAGAAGGCAGTCCCTCTCCATGCTGGTCACCACCTTGAGCTGCACCTGGGGCATAGGAAGCTGGGATAATTCCCACCCCATCTGGCTGCCACGTGCAGGAGCAGCCAGCTGCACACTTATTCTACTGGAATAGTCTGGAAAAGTTGCTTGTAGAGGGCATTTTACCAGAAAACCAGGGAGATCTCCCAATGGCATAAACCACCAGACTCTGATGAATCAGAGAGAACAAGTCTCTGGCAGGAAGGAGAAAGTTTGTGCTACCCATGTTTCAGGGTCTGGGTTCTTTCCTTACCAGGTTCCTTGCCTAATAATTTTGGTCCTAAAAAATTCAGAATTAGGTCCAAATTCTCTTTCTCACCAATGCCAGGCACAGAGAGGAGGCAACATCCACATCTTGGGGCAAAGAAAGGAAGGCAGGTTTGTGTCCCTGGAGGCAAAGGCTTGGAAGCAGGACTGTGGATGTCAGAGCTTTGTCCATCATTAGGAGAAGATGATACGTTAGCACAGTCTCTGTGTGCCCTCATTAGGCTGGAGGCCAAAGCAAAACAGGGCCACAAAGTTGGAGGATTCTTGGTAGCTCTGATACTGTTGAGGAATTAACTCCTTGGTCACCTTCCCCTCCAGGTTTACCTCTAGCAATGAATTCAACGAAACTCTGACCTCCCAAGGCAATAGAGACACAGGTCTATCCTGCTAGCTGCAGCTAAACCCTACTCTGGGACCTTTGGGTTCAAAAAACTTCTTTACTTTGAGGGTGACAGGGAATGGGCTTCTCAGAGGGGTGGTGGAGTCTCCATCACTAGAGACATTCCAAACCCGCCTGGGTTCCCGTCCAATNTCTGACCTCCCAAGGCACTAGAGACACAGGTCTATCCTGCTAGCTGCAGCTAAACCCTACTCTGGGACCTTTGGGTTCAAAAAACTTCTTTACTTTGAGGGTGACAGGGAATGGGCTTCTCAGAGGGGTGGTGGAGTCTCCATCACTAGAGACATTCCAAACCCGCCTGGGTTCCCGTCCAATCTGCTCTGAGTGACTCTGCTCTGGCAGAAGGTTGGGCTGGATGAGCTCCAGAGGTTCCTTCCAACCTGTGATGCTGGGAAAATTATGCAGAGTTGTGCTGAAGAGGCTGACTCTGATTCAGATCCCAACAGTTCCATCTGCAATGCAGACAGGGAGAGGATTTTACAACGGTGAAAGACATTTGGCACCTGAGATGCTGACTGAGGGCCCAGGGACACCTCTCTGGGTGCCCAAGTGAAAGGACACTCTGGCAGCTGATGGAAATGTTACCCTTTACTTTCTGATCATCATCTCTCCAAGGCTGAGGAGGTGCCACAACTGCCAGGGGTGAGGACTCAACAGTGGCCTTTAAATTCAT
>VZTY01022521.1:0-62731 GCA_013400935.1 Turnix velox | reverse complement strand
TAGGAGAAGATGATACGTTAGCACAGTCTCTGTGTGCCCTCATTAGGCTGGAGGCCAAAGCAAAACAGGGCCACAAAGTTGGAGGATTCTTGGTAGCTCTGATACTGTTGAGGAATTAACTCCTTGGTCACCTTCCCCTCCAAGTTTACCTCTAGCAATGAATTCAACGAAACTCTGACCTCCCAAGGCACTAGAGACACAGGTCTATCCTGCTAGCTGCAGCTAAACCCTACTCTGGGACCTTTGGGTTCAAAAAACTTCTTTACTTTGAGGGTGACAGGGAATGGGCTTCTCAGAGGGGTGGTGGAGTCTCCATCACTAGAGACATTCCAAACCCGCCTGGGTTCCCGTCCAATCTGCTCTGAGTGACTCTGCTCTGGCAGAAGGTTGGGCTGGATGAGCTCCAGAGGTTCCTTCCAACCTGTGATGCTGGGAAAATTAGGCAGAGTTGTGCTGAAGAGGCTGACTCTGATTCAGATCCCAACAGTTCCATCTGCAATGCAGACAGGGAGAGGATTTTACAACGGTGAAAGACATTTGGCACCTGAGATGCTGACTGAGGGCCCAGGGACACCTCTCTGGGTGCCCAAGTGAAAGGACACTCTGGCAGCTGATGGAAATGTTACCCTTTACTTTCTGATCATCATCTCTCCAAGGCTGAGGAGGTGCCACAACTGCCAGGGGTGAGGACTCAACAGTGGCCTTTAAATTCATCCAGATGAAGGGATGATCTCCTTTAGAGAACTCCAAATTCACCTGGTGTTTTCAGCCCTTGGGGCTATTTAGGGGAGGGCAGAGACCATTGAAACCTCACCTCAATAATTTCCTGCCCTTTTACAGAACACAGCTTCAAACTATTTCACACATCTTTAAATTTCTACAGGTATCATTGCATTTCCACCTTATTTCTGCTCATTGCTCGACTCCTTGGAGCACCATTTGGGGTCTTTCTGCTCCAAACTTTAGATGTAATAATAATTATACATGTTTTAGGTACAGAGTGGGTTGGTTAAAAAATAACTCTTTAAAAAACAGCCTGCAAAGAATTTCTGATATTAGCAACACCTCATATCTCCCAGGAAAAATGTAGTATCTTTTATCCCCCTGACATCATCTTCATCAAAAGGATTTTAATATATGGGCAATCCAAAGAGCTTTTCGGGGAGTGAGAAAACTCACTTATTTCAGTGACTTAATATGATAAAACTAAGAAGATTTTAAGAATAAAAATTAGGATTGCTTTGAAATGAAAGCAAGTTGGAAACTGAAATTATTTTGTTAGGTTTGCAACTTGGTTTCATTTCTCTTCTACAAGGAGAATGTACTCAGATGGGCAATTTTGTTTGTTAATATATATATATTTTAAAATTTATTTATTCCACTTCTGATTAGCCAAGTTAAAAGCATCAGGAGCCCAGACTCCTCCTGTTTTGGCAGTTGGGATGCTCAGTGCCTGTTGCTGGGATGGACTGATGCAAACTGGAGGGATGAAGGGTACAGTCCTGCCCATCTCTGGAAAGCTGAGGACTGGAGAGCTGACAATCTGGGCTGCTGATGGGTTCCAGTAAACCAAAAATGTCTCTCTTAATTGGTGTTATTCCTCAGCATTTGCTTCTCTGTGGGAAAACGTTATAAAAAGCAGAGAGGGCATTTTTTTAAGATGGTGATATATGAGCCTCCTGCCTGAAGCTGCCACATTCGAAACCAACTGGAAATCTCTTTACACTAATTCGTCCTTTTAAGGCAAGGGGGAAAAAAAATGCAAAGTATTTCTGAAAGCTCCCTGAACTTCTCAAAAACAGCATCCTACCCAAAAGAATATTGAGGGTACAAACCAGACTGTTTGCTGAAGGTTTTTCCCGTTGGAAGAACTTACAGAATTTTCTTTAAAAATTTAAACCCAGTGTGAATCTGTGCACACTTCCCTGTTGGGCTGCTAATACCTATCAACAAGAGCAACGAGGTACATGGAGTTATCTCTGTTCTCTCACCGAATTCTTCATTTTATGATGAAGTATTTGCACAAAGCAATAGTTCAAGCTGCTTCAGCTTGAAGTTACAGATCAAGTTGGGCTGAATATATAATATTTAAGTCACCAGTTGGTTTCTGCACGAGGGCAAAAGGTTTCCAGCCACCACAGGAGGGTTCTAAGGTGCAGTCAGAGATAGGTGGTGTGTTGCTTTTATCTCAAGTTTGTCTTCCAAACTGACAGCAGATTGAAGGAGAGTGAGAATCTACCCTGCACTGTGTGCATTCTGAGATGAATCTCATCTTCTTGCTTCCAAAGACATTTGCAAGGCATATACAGCCAGGGCTGCTTGCCAGGGTCACAGAGAAGCTGCTTTCACTTTATATTGCAAAAGAGTTTTGGGGGAAGCAACAACAACCTGCATTTTATAAAACAGCGCAGGAAATTTCCAGGAGGCAGCATCTGACTTTGAGAGAGTGAGAAGGACACCGGGGCTCAGTTTGATAATTCCTCTGATCAGCCTTGCTCCGCCTTGCAATTTTGCTTTAAACCAGCCTGATGTCATTGGAATGGGAATTACAAGTGGAAGTAATTAATAAGATGTTCAGAATATCTAAACAACTGCAAGGAGCAAAATAGATGTGTCCCTGGGGTTTTCTTTCAGAAAGCAGCTCAGACATTTGACAGGACATCAAGGCTTCTCCGTGTCCATCGAGACAGTTCCCCTTCAGACCCCACCTTTGGACAGAGCATCTAAAAAGTACTCATTCATAGCCATCAAAAATAATTTAAAAATAAATACAAATAATTTAAAAATAAATACAAATAATTTAAAAANAATAAATAAGAATAATTTTAAAATAAATAAGAATAATTTTAAAAGAAATAAAAATAATTTTAAAATAAAAACAAGTAAAACCAATTTAAAAATAAATAAAAATAATAATGTGTGTGATAGAGAACCAATCTTCTCACCAAATCAGGCACTTCTGCCTTTTCTCTTTTTAAGGCCACAGAGAAAAGAGTTGAGGCTGCCAAAATCAGGCAGCCAAGGTTATTATCTGGAAATGGCATTTAATATCAGAGCAGGATTGAAGCTTGCCCCAGGGAGCAGAACTTGAGCAGCAGAGAGCTCGCAGCCAGCAGGAGTAAGGCAAGATTAGAACGAAGAAGTTCTGCTGTATGCAAGGTGTCACCTCAGAGACTCCTCCATGAGCTGCTTCCTCAGGTGGGGAAGGTTCAGAGAAGGGAGGGAACCTGAGCTCATGAGGTTGTGATGAGCAAAAACTGATGTCTACCCATTTGGTGCAAATCCTTTCCTGCCCCGGTGCTGTTGGGGGGAGATCCAACATCGATTAGGGTGTGAAGGAGGCAAATCTTGCAACTGCTTTTCCAATCTGATTGTATCCCCTCTGTTTGCCAATAACTAGAGTAAAAAGTGAGGAAGGATCTCTTGGATCAAGTTCAGGCAGTGCTTCCCAGAGCTGTATCTGGAGGCTTTCTTTGCCACAGCAGAGACAGGGCTCGCAGCCACCACTGGCGTCGCTCCCTGTGTGCCCTCTTGGCCCCGTACTCTTGAAACCTTCAGAAGTACAAGCAGCAAATTCACACCCTGAGTGCAACTGAGCTGCTGCCCCTCTCAAAGTTGTTAACTGAGCTGCTGCTCAGAGTGCAGTACAGCCACACACTCTGCCCTGAGTCAGTCTGTGAAGTGTTTTAGAGGCAGCCCCATACCCTCACCTCCATCCCCTTGGATCAGCCTCTTTTCAGCGCATACTTTTTATCCTCACTCCATCCTACCCCCCCTCTGCTGCTTTCTCCTCCCTCCCCTCTTTCCTGGATGTCTCTTCAACTCCCCTCAGGGCTCAGGATTCCATGAATTTTTATATTAGAAAAAAACAAGTGTGATGTCTCAGCCTCTCCAGGCAGCACAGACTCTCTGCCCTGCACCAAAATGAAGTTGGCCTTTAGAATTGTGAGAGATTTGGGAGAGACAGACTGAGATTGTTCTATGACCTGTTGCTGGATCTCTTGTCTCCTGCAAGCAGATGCACTCAATATTTTGCTGAATTGTAGAAGACAGCAGTTTTGCAGCATTCCCACACCAATATAGAATCATAGAATGGTTCGGGATGGAAGGGACCTTAAAGATCATCTAGCTCCAACCCCCCCTGCCATGGGCAGGAACACCTCCCCCTACACCAGGTTGCTCAATGCCTCATCCAGCCTGGCCTTAAACACCTCCAGGAATTGAGGGGGCATCCACAACCTGTTCCAGTGTCTCAGCACCCTCACAGGAAATAATTTCTTTGTTACATCTAGCCTGAAAAAGCAGAAGAATCCACAAGTAGTGTTTGGGCTGGGGGAGGGGGGATGACCCAGGATTTGGGGTTTCTGTTGTGACTCTAAGCAGTAAAGATTTCAGCACTGAGGAGTCCTTGAAATTACTGAACAAGGAGAAAAAGACCTCATCTAACCCTTTGAATGGTGAGACTCTTCCTTTTTGCCTCGCAGGGAATGGTAAAAGCATATGGTTGCCAAGATTTCAAAATTCAGCCAAAAATTAAACTCAGGCCCAGAATGTAAAGGAAATATAGGGAGCAGCCTGCTATTTTCAGATTGCTTGCCTTTGTCTTCTGCATTTCCACATAGGTTTCCTTAGATCTTCCTGTGTTTTTCTGAACTGTGGGAACATGATTGTCAAGGAAGTAGAGAGCCCTGCTGGGATTGTTCTTGATTTGAGGGTCAAGGAAGCTTGACCTTCTCATTATCTTTCCCTTTTTTTTTTTTTTAACAAAATCTCCAGGATTTCTCTCAAACACCTTGGCCAAACTGTTTGCTTCCTCAGAGCCCACAGCTCAGCAGCCACACACCTTCAATTCTTCTTCCCAGACACACAAAGGTCAATTTGCAGGAAAAGCACCAACCACCACTTTGCCTGCTCCTCTCTAACCAGGAGTGAAATGGGATTGATCACAGGGATCACACCAAGCAAACACACAGCTCTTCTATAAGTCATTCATCCTGTTTGCCATTCACACATTTATCATTAACCAAAATCAGTGCTAAACACAATAATTTAGGAGTTAAAGCAATTTCCTCCCCAGCTCTAGAAGCCCACAGTGAAGGATGAGAGTGTGGGGTCTCTCAGAACCCCATTTCTCAACCTCAATTCCCTCTCAGCTCCTTTGACCCTCTGTAGTCACAGGAATCATTCCCAAAAGCTGATACTGAGCCTGGACATCTCCAACTTTTAGGTTGAGTTGCACAAGGGTGGAGGTTTTAGTCTTTTCATGTGGTGATGTCTATGAGTGTGTCCTCCAGGAGTTATAAAACATGGAGTTTTTCCCCTTCTGCTTCTTCACTTGCTCTTCCAGCTGCCTGAAGCCAACTCCCCGAGGGGCCATAACACATGCCCACACAGTAACTTTTGGAAGCCCTTCTTGAGGGCAATCCTAATTACAACCTGCCCTCCTACAGGAAACGGCTGCTGGAAGAGATTGCCCAGAAGCCTGGACAGGAAGGCACATGGGACTCAGTTTGAAAGGAGGGAAGTCAAGCACTGGGGATTATCAGTCCCAGACCTCAAGGTCTCTGTCTTTACTTGCAGAAAAATAGTCCCTCCAGGTGCCATGATGTCCAGCACTGGGTTAGTAGGAACACCCCCCACCTCCACTACGGGAAGGAGAACCCCTTCATTCACTGCTCCTCACTTAAATATAGGGTTTAGGGATGGTGAGGGTGGTGAAACACTGAAACAGGCTGTACAGAGAGGTTGTGGATGCCCCCTTAATCGCTGGAGGTGTTTAAGGCCAGGCTGGATGAGGCACTGAGCAACCTGGTGTAGTGGGAGGTGTCCCTGCCCATGGCAGAGGGGTTGGAACTACACGATCTTTAAGGTTCCTTCCAACCAAACCACTCTATGATTCTAATTAGAATTAGGTTGATGATTGGACAAAATGATCTGGAAGGTCTCCTCCAACCCAAACTATTCTATGAGTCTTGTTAGAATAAGGCTAATGGTTGGACAAGATGATTTGAAAAGTCCCTTCCAACTAAGATGAATGTAATACTACCATTCCCAATTGGCAAAGAGAAAGGGATTAAGTGAGCCTTCACTACTTAAAAGCACATTTAGCTCCTTAAACCCATGAGAAAGATGAGAATAATTAATAATGCAGCACCCAGGTGCTTCTCTCAGCTCTCCTTGTGGATGCAGAGGAGGCGAGGAAGCCGGATCAGCTCTGGCTGCATGACACAGCAGGACAGGATGGAGCTGAGCAGCACATTTAGCTCGTTAAAAGGGTTTTGTACTGCTACAATTAAAGGATGATTCAAGGGAATCTAAACAACCGTGTCACCCCGAGAACCTTTAAAACACAATTTAAGCTATTACATGGTGTGAAGCAGAGAGAAGTGACTAACCTTCTGCCCTGCTGCATTTTTTTTCCCCCTCTCCAAATAGATGATGTCTGGATTGTTCTCATCTCGTGTTGGTGCACTCGGGGTGAGCTCTGCTCTCAGTTTCACAGGTTTAATGCTGATGCTTGGCTGAAGACAAGAGCCCCCCCCCCTTTGTATGACTGAGAACATTTATTTTATTCTGCTTGTTGATACATATCTTTTTTTGGCAGAATCTGAGTGAGACAAGAGCTGATTCAAAGTTGCTCTGTCTCCCTGCACAGAATCATAGCATGCATTGAGTCGGAAGGGACCTTTAAAGGCCATCTAGTCCAACCCAAGCACAGGCTAATGTTCCCAAGAGAAAAACCTCTCTCCTTTTCCCACCCCAAAAACACCAGAAGTGGGTTTAACATTCTCTGTGACAGCATCTTCAGCTTTTTGGAAGATTTCTGGCAGAAGGACAAAAGAGGGGGGAAAGAGCCTTTTTTTTTTTTTTTTTTTCTGGGTATAAATCTCAGATTTCATGCCCCAAACCTGGCCTGCACTCTTGAGAAAATCAGGGCAGTAAAGCTGAAAATTCTCTCCTCAATTAATGGATTAATGGAAAAGCTAAAGCTGAGCTGGGTCTGATTTCCATGGAGAAGAGTTTGCAGAGCTGCTGCTCAAGGCCATTTGCTCTTCCCCTGTCCAACACCACAGCATCACTCTACCCTACAACACTAATGGAGACTTTTAAATGCTACATGGATTTATGTCTGGCACTGAGCAAGGGAACTTTGATGTTCTGCCTTTCTCTGTCTCTCTGCCTCAGACATCCTTCAGTCTGATCATTTGGCCTAAAAACTGGGGTTTCTACTCCCTCCTGATTCATCTGATCTTGTTTTCAGGCTAGTTTACACTCCAAAGGTAAAGGTTGTTTTTCAGAAACAGGCAGCAATTGATAAGGAAAATTCAAATAATCACTGTAAAATAAGTGGCTGGGTAGAATTGTTTTGGCCAGAAATAGGAGAACCGGAGCTGATGGCATGAATCTCTTACCAGCATAAATCACATGCATTTGGAAATGAAATGACTTGGTCCATGGTCTGCAAGAGCTTTGGGTATCTCATGCTACTGTGCATGGTTAGGGGATGGTTTGCTGCATTAAAAACAGACACTTGAAATTTTCTCCTTGTGCAGAGAGGGGTTAGAGGGATGTGATGTGCATTCACTCAGACACGGTGCTGTCACTGCCCCTTTCCTCAGGTGGCTTCTCTCTTGGGTCACACCTATTGTGGCCACACTCTGTGATTGATAGGGTAGAAATAGCCTTTTGGATGAAATGAAGGCTTTATTTTATCATAGAATAACAGAGTTGGAAGGGAACTTCAGGGGTCATCTAGTCCAACCCCCTGAAGTGACAGGGACATCCCTGCTTGCTCAGAACCTCAGCCTTGGATGTCGCCAGGGATAGAGCCTCCACCACCTCTCTGGGCAATCAGTGCCAGTGCCTGCTATTACAGATCCTGTACATTTCTGATATTAAGCTCTTTCAATGGATTTCTTTTGTGTCTTTGGAGCAGAAAGGAGAGTTGCTATTGACATATTTAAAGCTATAAGCATTACTGATCACTTCACCTTGATGAACCAGGTACCTAATGCTTTGCAGAGCCATTGATGATTCTTAAATTTCCCAACTGACCAATGTATCTGGCCTTGTCTGGTGTCACCATAAGCAGCCTCCTTAAATTCAGATCTAGGCAAACCAGACTCAAAAAAAGACAGTAAAGTGGGGTTAGAGAGCATCATGAGGAGAGCCCAGAACAGCTTAATGCCTTTAGTCATCAACTCCCTTCTGAGGACAGGCTGAAGGAGTTGGGGTTGTTCAGCCTGAAGAAGAGAAGGTTCAGGGGGGACATCAGAGTAGCTTCTCAATACCCCTTTCAGTGGGCTATAGAAAGGCTGGGGTAGGACTTTTTAATAGGGTCCAGGATGTCAGGACTAGGAATAAAACATGAAAAATTGGAAGAGGGGAGACTCAGACTAGATAGAAGAAAGAAATTCTTTCCTGTGAGTGTGGTGTGAGAGGTTGTGGATGCCCCCTCAATCCCTGGAGGTGTTTAAGGCAGGGCTGGATGAGGCGTTGAGTAATCTGGTGTGGTGGGAGGAGGGGTTGGAACTAGATGATCTTGAAGGTCCCTTCCAACCCAAACCATTCCATGATTCTATGATCTTTCTGCTTATCTCAGTCATGATTTTGACATCTGTTAGAGGTGAAGGCAAAGTAGTGGCACTTGGGTGTGGAGGGATGTCAGGAGGGTACCTCAGACACTGATCTCCTCCTTGCAGTGTGTACAATGTGGGCACTGAGAGCAAATCTCAGCACACAAGGGGCAAAGGTCTCCCTTCAGCTCTTCCATTTAACGAGCAAAATGATGTCCTTTGGTGTGCATTGTGCTGCTTGCCTTTGAAAGGCTGCCTTTTTGTTTTGATTCTATATTGTTCAGAGTTAAATAGTAGGAAAAGAGAAATCTCTGCCACCATAACATTCTCTTATAGGTCTATTCATTATAGAGCCCAAGAGGAAACTGAGAGTCCCCTGGACAATGGTGTGATATACAAACGGGCATACATTAACTTTCTGTGCTTGCATAGTCCTTTCTGGCTCCACTTCCTTTACATTCTCAAGAACATGAATTCAGGCATTATTTGGTTTGATGTCTTCCTCTGCCTTGAACTGTGGTCTTTCTTGTTAGACATGCTGCAGGTCAAGCAGCTTCTCTGCAGCAGAGGCATGTGCTGGGTACCACCCGGGTCTGGCAGTGATGCACAGGGCTTGTATTTTTATAGAATTATAGAATAATTTGGGTTAGAAGGGACCTTAAAGATCATCAAATTCCAACCCCCCTGCCACAGGCAGGGACACTTTCCACTAGATCAGGCTGCTCAGTGCCTTGTCCAGCCTGGNCTACTATGAGGTGCCTCCTGATCCTTCTCCAGGCTGAACAATCCCAACTCCTTCAGCCTGTCTTCATAAGGCAGTTGCTCCAGCCCTTTGATCATCTTCATGGCCCTCCTCTGGACCTGCCCCAACTGCTCAATGTCCTCAAGTTTTTCTTGAATTTCTTTAAACTCAGAGCCTTCCTCAGCCTCTTGGGGTGGGCTGCAGATTTATAATGATGCTCAAACACACTGCACACATCCGGGGGTGCAAATGGATGCAGCATCACCCCGATTGCAATAATATTCTAAAAAAAAAAGCCTCTTAAAGTTTTCATTCTGGCTGTGTCTTCTGGCACTGGAGGAATCTGCAAAGCTAATTTTCAGCTCCCATCTAATGGGCTCTCCTGCTGAGTGTCTGTTACAGTTAAAGGATTCCAGATTGAGAGTTTGTTCTCATCTCCCCTGTGTGCATCTAAGCTGGAGGTGCTTCTTGGAGAGCTGGTTAATGAGCCTGGAGTGCGACCGAGTGTTTGAGCTGATGTTCAGGGGAAGTTTCCCCTCCTCCATGGAGGAAAGCAGCCCTCCCAACCTTACAGAACATTAGTTTTCTTAATTCTTTCACCCCAGCAGAAAGAAGGTGATTATAGGTACCAGGTGGTTATAGATTATCAGACTGCATGAGGGAATATTGGATTTATGGAAGTTGAGAAGCCAAGGGAGAACCACCACTCAGTAGGAGCTCACTCACTTTGGAACTTGCACTTTTGGGAGGAGAAAAGAGCTGCAGTTGAGTAGGATGAAGCAAAGGCTCAAAATACCCTCCTACACTTCATTTCCTCCCTGTCCCTCATGTGTGTGTCACTGGCCACCCCCAGAGCAGAGGGCACTGCCACTCCCAGCTGATATCCACCAGAACCAGCTCCCTCCAGTCCCAGGAGAACCCAAAGAGAGCCCTTCCCTGGATGCTCCTGCAGCCCAGCAAAGGACTTGGAGCCAACTTAGTTGAGCTTTAATTCCTGCTGAGCTGCAGGCTTCCTGTATGACCTTATGTAAGATACTTATCTTATCTTTCTTCAGTTTCCAGCAGTATATAATAGCAATTATCAGCCTCACAAACACGTCGCAAGGTTAAATCCCTTTGTAAGCCATCTCCCAACTAATCTTAGAAAGGCAGACTGTTATGATTGTAATTATTATTGTTGTTATTGCCATTTTGGCACTGTCCTTTCTCAGCCACGGTTGTTTTGCTACAAACATCTGCCCCTTCCCAAACCTACACCTAAAGCAAAAGTTCCCACAGAAAAAATTCTCATTTTTTAGAATTGAATTGGATCTGTTGGGGCATTGTATTGGATCTTTACCCCTAAAAGTGAACTGCCTGAGTTTTCACTGGAATACACTATCCTGGCACTGTAATTAGGATGAAAATACATAAGTAAAACAAAATACCTGAGCATTATCAGTTTTGATGGCTATTATTCTCTTTGTCAGCTGAGGAAATCCATAATCTCATTTTTGGGTATTATATTGGATCTTTTTGGACATTGCATTGGACTTTTACCCCTAAAAGGGAACTGCCACAGTTTTCACTGGAATACACTATCCTGGCACTGTAATTAGGATGAAAATACATAAGTAAAACAAAATACCTGAGCATTATCAGTTTTGATGGCTATTATTCTCTTTGTCAGCTGAGGAAATCCATTTGCTGAGTGAACTGCAGAGCTGGTATCTTTGTGCTCAAAAAGCAACATATTCCCAGGCATGTTGTCTTTGGCATGGTCAATATTTTATCTGCCAGAGCCAACGTTAATGAAAAATTCCTGAAAAATTCCACATTTCAACACAGGAACACTCTGGTGGGAATAATAATCTCTTTTGACTTTGTTCAAAAAGCAGATATGGGGCAGGACACAAAATAGGGAGTTACCAGTGAACCCCCCCTACCTGAGACTTTGGGTACTTTGTGCTAAGTCTGTGATGCTCACCTGCCTTTATCAGTGATATCAAACCTGTCAGGTTGTGTAATCCCCATGGTACCCACACCCCAAATCAGTATGGCACACTCAGAAATGGTTGGTAAAACCAAGAACAGCCTTCTCATTTTCTTGCACAACAGCCTGAGTGATGCAGCAACTTCTGTGCTAAGCTGGATAGTATTAGAAGCTAACTGGCATTTGGGCTGTGCCACACTGAAATCACTGACCTGAACAAGGGAAGAGTCAGCCTGAACTTCTCCTTCAGTCCCTTCACTTGAGCTTTCCACAGCCAGAAAATCCACCCTGCTCTGAAAAGACAGGCAGAAACAGAGCTTAGAGATAGGATTTGGGGTAGGAATTTTTAATAGAATATGTGATGGAAGAACTAGAAATAATGGATATAAATTGGAAGAGGGGAGATTCAGGTTAGATATAGGAAAGAAGTTCTTTATGGTGAGGGTGGTGAGACACTGGAAGAGGTTGCCCAGAGAGGTTCTGGATGCCCCCTCCATCCCTGGAGGGGTTTAAGGCCAGGCTGGATGAGGCAGTGAGAAATGGACCTGAGCGGGAGATGTCCCTGCCCATGGCAGGGGGGGTGGAACTAGCTGATCTTTAAATTCCCTTCCAACCCAAACTATGCTATGATTCTATGTTTCTGTACCTCCCAGGCATCTGAAGTCCACTTTCTACACAACCCCCCCTCAACTAACAAAGGCAGCCCAAGCAGTGAGTGTTACTTCATCCCCTGATGTTGTCGAAGCCCACCACAGTGTCCACTGTCAACAAGCCTCTGTCATGCCCCAGAGCCAGCAGAGAGCCTGACAGTGCACAGATAAGATGGTGATTCTATGCTGTGGTCCAGCACATGGACACAATACTGCGTAAATGCTCTGGTTTTAGCCCCTGGAAGGTTCTCTCTTGCCAAGTTCTCCCTTCCTTTGGAGATTTATTAGATGGTGGTTGCTCAGTCAGCAGCAGGAGCACAACGTGTTCCTCCAGCATAGACGAAGCCTTTGATGAGCTCACGCTCTGAGCTGTTACCTTTATTTTGGTTGTAAAGGGGATGCAAAGGGAGGGGGACAAGTTCTTGCCAGTCAGACTTGCCTAAATATTTATCTCTGCTAGAAAACAGTTTAGTTTTTGGATTCAGCCCAGGGTTGATTCTGATGCGAGACATCAAACACAATATCCATGAATCAGGGACAGCACATCTGGCATTGCCTGTCTGCTGCAGGAATATAAATAAAAGAGCCAGTAAACTCCAGCTGGTGAATTATTTGTACTGCAACAAGGCTGTCAGATTTCTAATATCCCCACCCAGGGAGAGGAGGGTGCTGTGAATCACTTGGGGCTTCTCCGTGGTCCCCGTTGGCACTTGTCTTCCTTTTTGCATGAAAGGATTCAAAAGGGAAGGATGATAAACCCTTTTTTGAAAACAATTTGCAAGAGTGCTGAGAGGAGTGGTGGGCCAAGCCAGCAGTGCTGCCAATATTTACAACATTTCTCTGACATGATGGTATTTTATTTTTGGAAGTATCTGATACAAATGTTCTTTTCCTGGAAAGATCCCTTCTCCTGCCTGTCTTCCCACCTCCCTCAGGCTGCTGGTGCCAATAATTCTGTTGCAACTTCCTCCCTCCCAGCCATTTCCTGCTGTACATTTCCCTCCCCTCACTCTCCTGGAGTTGATGGTTGAGGTCCAGGTTGCACCCTATGTTCTTCTGGTCTGGAGGGAGGTGAATATCAGCACCTGGTCCTGCTGCCCAAGCAGAGCACCCAGTGATGCTCAGGATGTTGGTGGGGAACCCTGTGGGCTTCTAGCTCCTGCAATGGAAGGGGCACAAGTGTGGAAGAGATGGGCTGTATCTGCCAGCCCTGGGAGGACAGAACCATAGAAACATGGAATGGCCCAAGTTGGAAGGAGCCTTTCACATCATGGAGTCCAACCTCCAACCCAACTCTGACAAGAACTAGCCTTAAACCATATCTCTAAGCTCTGTTTATGCCCATCTCAAATACCTCCAGAGATGGGGCCACAAACCTTTCCCTGGGCAACCTCTTCCAATGCTTGATAATCCCTCCAGAGTAAAAAAAAATTCCTTACACACAGTCTGAACATCTCCTGGAGCAACTTGAGGCCATTTTCTCTTGTCCTATGGCCTGTTCCTTGAGAGAAGAGCTTGATTCCCCATGGCTACACCCTCCTTTCAGGGAGTTGTAGAGAGCAAGGTCTCCCCTCAGCCTCCTTTTCTCCATCTGAGTTCTTCACAAGACTCCTGTTCCCCTCACCAGCTCCACTGCCCTTCTCTGGACCCACCTCAATATCTTTTTTGACGTGAAAGACCAAAAAATAGACAAAGCACTTGAGGTGGAACCTCACCAGTGCCCAGTACAGGGCAAACTGGTGAGATAAGGGGCTTTTTCAGTTGGGCACAATTTGTCATGGAAACACAAAGAGAAGGCTGGGAGGAGCTGCAGCACCCAAAGATTTGTCTTGCTCACTTTAAGCAAAATCATCTTGTTGAGAAGTCATGGAGAGAGACTTATCACACCACTTCCCTGATTAGCCCATTTTTAGGTGCTGTAAAAACACAGGAGGTCAAATTTACTATAGAGGGCAAGGATCAGTAATTTATTTTTCCTTATTCTTTAGAGCAGCTTTTCAGCTTGAAGAACAAAAGAGCCTAAAGTCAGAGACCATTTGTTCTTGAGCCTTGCCAAAATTTTGTTGGTTTGTTGGGTTTTGGTTTTTTGTTTCTTTTTATTTTTTAATAAACCATCATTAAAATCTGGGCCCATTGCCTTGACTAAAGAAAAGAATATATTTGTGTGTACTTAAGGGACGGGAAAGAGCCTGAGCCAGAGCGAGTCACAGATAAAGGAATTCCGGACATTATTCCTTGGGCTCCATGGGGTTGTGACATGGGATTTCCTTTCAAAGTGGTAAATAGCCCCAGAGTTCTTGTAGGACAGGGTGGGGTGTTCACTGGGCTCTTTTAAGAAAGCACATTATGAAAAGAAAACGGGTTGGATCCATGTGTGAGGGGTGCAAATTCACCCCAAGCTGCTCCCACCCACCCTGTGACCTGGCACTAAAGCCCAAATGAAATGCTTTGCAATTTTCCTAAATACTATCTTTATTCTTAGGGCTCCTGTAGGAACCACTGCTATGCACTTAATGCTCTGCAGTTGTTTCTAGCCTAAGACCTTTTAGCCCAGGGTTTACAATTTGGCATCCGAGGGCCCAGCCTAAAAATTCATCTTTGTTTTCATACTCCCCCCAAGAATCTGTTTTAAATTGATATAAACATTTCGATAGCTCAGGAGTGCAACAAAATGGCCAGCCTCCCTTGCCAGCTGGAAATCCTTTCCAGAATTGTTTCTTTGAGTCAAAGCATTGCATGTTGTTGGCAAGACAAGAGACTGGTCTCATCTTGGCCGGGGCAGACAGATCCAGGCATCTGCAAGACTTTATGACACTTCCAGACTAAAAAATACCAACTATCATTACTTAACTGTGCAACACTTAGGTGGAAAGAGCCAAGAAAATCCTTGCTCTAACTTGATGAGTTGTTTGCTTATCATCTGGTATAGAATCATAGAATAATAGAATGATTTGTGTTGGAAGGGACCTTAATGATCATTTAAATTGGAAGAGGGGAGATTTAGGCTGGAGAAGAGAAAGAAGTTCTTTCCTGTGAGGGTGGTGAGACACTGGAAGAGGTTGCCCAGAGAGGTTGTGGATGTGCCCTCTCTGGAGGTGTTTAAGGCCAGGCTGGATGAGGCACTGAGCAACCTGGTGTGGAGGGAGATGTCCCTGCCCATGGGAGGAGGATTGGAACTAGATGATCTTTTAAGGTCCCTTCCAACCCAAACCCTTCTATGATTTTCACAGAGTTCTGGATTTCTTACCAGGACTTCTGATACTCTGTGAGAGGCAGTCAGGAGACAGCTCCAAAACCAGGAGTTTCCTTCTTCATTTATTTACTTTTAGACTCACATTGGTTGAATTTGCTAACTAACCAGCACAAGAACTAATTATTCATAGGGTAACTGCATGTTTTGTCTGTCTTTAAGATCTGCAATAAATTCTTGGGCTGAAGAGGTGGGATTTTTAGTTAAAGAGAGCAGTGGCGTGCTTCTTTTCTGCTCTGTTTGAGACCAACAGCAAAAATAGAAGCAGTTTGGGGGTTTATAATGAAACAGATCTTCATTAGAAAAATCACATTGTGCAAAATTCTGTGTAGAAAGTGTCTGGGTTGGATGCAAGGAAAGATTTTGCAGCCAGGATGGTGTTTCTGGTCCTGGCCCAGTGGTGCCATGCCCTTGTCATCGTGATGAACAGGGCACTGGGCAGCCTGGTCTAGTGGGAGGTGTCCCTGCCTATGGCAGGGGGGGTGGAACTCGATGATCTTTAAGGTCCCTTCCAACCCAAACTATTCTATGATTCTATGATTCTATGATTCTATGATTCTATGATTCTATGTTTGTATAGGATGCTGGAGACATCACGTTCCTTGGTGGAATCAAACCTCCAGATCTGTGTCTCCCACTACCAGGGGCTGCCCTAAATATCCACCTATTTTTAGATGAGTCTTTTTCTGTTGCTGCTTTTCATAGTAAGAAAAAAAAAAACAACCTTTGAAGGATTTGTGTTTTATCCCTATGCACAACAGGAATTAAAAGAAATAAATAGACTTTAAATATTTAGACATGAAGAGAGAAGAATTTCCTGCCCAGCTTTTTCTAAGTGGTGGCTTTAATGCAAACTGGGGCTGCTGCTGGGTACCTGGAAGTGTTTTCTTTTCATCAACCAATTCAGATAAAGCACCTTTGAAAGCAGAAGTCCCCAAAACCAGGCCACTGTGCAACCATCTCCCTCATGCTATAGTTTTTCTAGATGATTAATCAGTGTGCTGCAACCTGGCCAACCTGAGGGAGAAGGGATGGCAGTATCTCAAGAGATAAAGCACTGAGATAAAGCACCTTTGAAAGAAGAAGCCCTCAGAACCAGGCCACTGTGCAACCATCTCCCTCATGCCATAGTTTCCCCAGATGATGAATCAACCTGCAGCAACCTGACCAACCTGAGGGAGAAAGGGACAGCTGTAGCTAAGGAACAGCATGGAGGATGCAACCAGCACTGGAGCATCAAGGGATTTCTTTAAGTCTCTGATTCCCCACAAAGCCCCTCAAAAAAAAGTCAATTTGGAACTAAAGAAGCAAGCTTAGCTGTGGTGTATCACCCACCTGCTGCCCCTCCTCTGGCTGTGCTCACACACCAGTGGCTGCTTCTCCTCTGAACCACTCATGGGTCAAGCAAGCTGCTGGGAGAACCTGTGGGGGACAGAAGAAGGGATTGCTGTCAACAGGCAGCCACGCTCTGTAGGCTTGATAAATATGTGCAGTGCTAATTCGAAGCAGATTCCCACTTTGCCACAAGCAGAATTCCTCCAAAGCCTTGCCATCAAAAACATTATGTCACAGCTGAGGAGAAGGAGAACAAAACAGGGGAGAAGTTGGGGTCATGTCAGGGTAACGGCGTGGTGGAGGCTCTGGCTGAAGCCCCATTCCAGGGCCTGATGGAGTTTGTCATTAAGAAGGATTTCACAAATGAAGTCCAGCCAATTCCTTGGGTCCGGTTGGTACTTTCCAGCTTCACACAAACCAGAGAAAGAACCAGCTTCCAGACCCAGTGAGGACAAGCTACCCAGGGAGGTTGCAGGCAAAGAGAGAACATAACATGCCCCGTGGCTGTGGAAACCCAACTAAAATCTGGGATGTTTTAAGGAAAAGGGCTGGAGCAACTGCCTTATGAGGACAGGCTGAAGGAGTTGGGGTTGTTCAGCCTGGAGAAGAGAAGGCTCAGAGGGGACCTCAGAGTAGCTCCTCAATACCTGAAGGGGGTTACAGAAAGGCTGGGGTAGGACTTTTTAACAGGGTCCAGGATGGCAGGACCAGGAGTAATGGTTGCAAATTGAAAGAGGGGATGGAAGAGGTTGCCCAGAGAGATTGTGGATGCCCCTTCAATCCCTGGAGGTGTTTAAAGCCAGGCTGGATGAGGCATTGAGCAACCTGATGTGGTAGGAGGTGTCCCTGCCCATGGCAGGGAGGTTGGAACTTGACGATCTTTAAGGTCCCTTCCAACCCAAACTATTCAATGGTTCTATGATTCTCTCTCCCCATCTCCTGCAAAAGCTTTTATCTCATCTCCCAAAATAGCTACCTCCCAGCCTTCAAAACAAACCCAAAAAAAAAAGGGAAACCCTCTTGAGACAGGCAGAGAGAGAAAGCTGACAGAAGTGGGACACGGAACTGATGGAAACCAGATTCCAGCATCAAGCCCAACACTGGTTTCGGCCCATTTCTTTTTAAAGGGCAGAGTTAAAACCAAAGAAAACAAAGTAATTTCCCAGTGAGCAAATTTTACTGATACCAGGCATTTACACATCTCTGACAAACAATCCCCGTGATTTGATCCATCTCTGGTTTATGCTGTACCAGGAGATCTTGGGAGGCTCTGGGTCATTTGCTTCTGGATTTACAGCTCAAGGAAAAATGACTAAACAACCCTAATTGGGGATGGGCTTTTTCTCTGCTTCACTCCAAGCATCCAGCTTCCCCCTTCTGATTTTAACCCCATCCCTCTGGTGGCCCTTGCTTGACTTCTGCAAGTCAGTGATTCATCACACAGAAGGACACAGATGTTCTTTACAAAGAAGAGGAGTTTCTGAGCAAGTTGATGCTTTTCCTAGAAAAGAGGGCTGAGGATGAGGAATGAGATGGAGAGGAGGAATTTACCACTATGCAATAGGCCTGAGGATACATTTTGCCTGATTCCCATCAGATGCTGCCTGATTCCCATCAGAGGCAGCTCCAAGGAGCAGGGTTGTCTGCCCAACCCACATTGGGAGAAACTTTGGGCTGTGGTGATCTCTCTGAGCAGCATTTGGTGGCAAGTGGGCAGTCATCTGGCTTGATGGCAATACTAGGACTTAGCTAAGGAGCATGCTCAGAGATTGTTTTGCAAGCCACCCTCTTATCCTTCAGCAGAAGCTCATCCAAGATGCTCTGTCAACATTCACATGTCTTAGAAATCATGCAGAGTCCTCTTTTGAGGTCTGGCTTATGGACACTTTTGAGTCCAAAGCTGAAAATGCTCACTCTGCCTTCGAATCCTAGCTGTTCTCAGGTAGCACCAAAGCAGTTCTGAGAGGGAGTCATAGAATAGTTTGAGTTGGAAGGGACCTTAAAGAACATCAAGTTCCAACCCCCCTGCCATAGGCAGGGACACCTCCCACTAGATCAGGCTAGGGATTGCTCCGACCCAGGTGCAGGACCTTGCACTTGGCCTTGCTGAACTTCCCTGTAACCCAGGTCAGTCCTGGTTGGCCACCTCAGCCACTTCATCATGGCCAAAACACCACCTAAACGTGGCAGCTGAGGTTGTTAGACATTATTTCATCTAGGTCACCAGCAAATATTTTCTGAAGGACACCTCCTAGCACTTTATCTCATCTAATTTTAAATATTCCTAAGGACAGGGTTGGCATCATTGCTTCCTTTGGGAGATGAATTACACAGGCTGATACAGCTCAACCTTGGGATACTTTCAATTTCCCTCTCAAGACTCATACCAATTGCAACAGAAAAAGCAGATAAATAGCTGACCTTGGTATCAGATCCCTCATGATTCCAGCCTCTCCTATTAAGCATTCTGATTTTAAAACCTTAATTATTATAGTATCTAAAGGCCCTCTTTTCCAGGCTGTTGTGCAAGAAAGTAGTGTCAGTCTCAAACATAAGTTGTTGATGAAACAAGACTCGGGGGTCACCAAGTTTTAGTCTGCAGATGGTAGAGGAGAGATGAGAGTGAGCATCCTCCTCTCTGCTGATACATACAGGCAGAGGCAGAAACCATACAGTGCTTTCAAAGAAACATATTTTTTGCTAAATCTGAATTCCAGGGATTTCATAACTCCTCTCTCTTCCTCTCTGGTCATTTTAATGTCTCTCCAGGGTATCCATCTTAATCTTTTCCAAAGGCTTTTACTTAGGATGAATTGTCATCACACTTTATTGTCAGAGAAGCAAGCTGACACACACTACAATAATTTAATTGACTCAGTAGTTTGAAAGACTGTGTCATTTCTTAATATTACTTTGTGTTACATGCTGCAGTTCTCTGCTGATGCTTGTTCTGGCTAAGAAGGTTGCCAGGCTAGACAACCTTCAAAGTTATCTCCCCTGGCAGCTATGTAAATACATGTATAAATGCCAAGTGGGACTGTATTTTGGACTAATACTGGCCAGCTCTTGAATTTGTGTGGCATGGCCAAGTGAAACTTCATTTACCAACTCCTTTACCTTGAGGAACTTTCATTTTTAACTGTTTGCTTTTCATTTTTGTGTTGTTTGCCAAGACCCCATGGTACCAAACTAAGTCTGATGGCTCTGAATGATTATTGAGAGTCATTTCATGACTGTACTTCAAAGATCACAGAATCATAGGGTTGGAAGGGACCTCCAGAGACCATCTAGTGCCACCCCCTGCACTAGACATCCTGCACTAGATGAGGTTGCTCAGAGCCTCAGCAAATCTGGCCTTGGATGTCTCCAGGGATCGAGCTTCCATCGCCTCTCTGGGCAACCTGGGCTAGTGTCTCCACATCCTCATGGAGAAGAATTTTTTGCTCATGTCTACAGATGACAGGGGCCAGATCTATGACTGAGTATGTGGACAACCAGATACCAGAATACATTGTAAACATGGGTGAAACCACTATTATTTTTTTAAATTTTGGCAAAAAATTCCATTCCACCGCTGGTGGCTCCTGATTGCAACTTCTTTGGGAACTTAGGGACATCTCTCCTTAATGTAAGACATATTCAGCTAAAAGTCTGACCTCTACTGGCAGACGGGATGAATGATAAGCTGATGCATGTCTGGGTTATTGCATTGCCACTCAACTAGAAGAAATTCCTTACCCACAGAGAAATAAACCCCACTGCGTCATTCCTATCTCCTTCCTTGTGAAGAGCTTGACCAGACTTTTATACGGCTTTGGTGCCCCACAATCCCTCCCAGTGTAGGAATCACTACATGTATTTCCAGTCCGCCAAAAGCATGGAATAATATTGGGATTAATCAATAAAATAAAAAAATAAATAGCTTATCACATCCCCATAGAAAAGAAAAGACTGGGGCTTGTTAAATCTGATGGCTATCATCACTTCAATGCAATCACAGAATGAATCATAGAATGGTCTGGGTTGGAAGGGACCTTCAAGATCATCTAGTTCCAACCCCCCTGCCATGGACAGGGACACCTCCCACCACACCAGGTTGCTCAATGCCTCATCCAGCCTGGCCTTAAACACCTCCAGGGATTGAGGGGGCATCCACAGCCTCTCTGGGCAACCTCTTCCAGTGTCTCACCACCCTCACAGGAAAGAACTTCTTTCTTTTATCTAGCCTGAGTCTCCCCTCTTCCAATTTGCATCCTTTACTCCTAGTCCTACCATCCTGGACCCTATTCAAAAGTCATGTCCCAGCCTTTCTGTAGCCTCATTCAGGTATTGAGAAGCTACTCTGAGGTCCCCTCTGAGCCTTCTCTTCTCCAGGCTGAACAACCCCAACTCATTCAGCCTGTCCTCTTCCATTTGTGATGGTGATTCCCTTCAGAGCCCAGTTCCAACCTTCCTCCTTTAGTCATTTTAATGTCTCTCCTGCCAACCCCCTGAGCTGAAAGCTCATCCCAGCATCAGCACATCACCACCAGAATTACTGCTGCTAGAAAAAGATGGGAAAAGTATAAAACTGTACAGAAGAGACCTACTGAAAACTTATTCTGTTGCTCTATCTTAAAATAAGCCCATTCTCTGTGACAAAATAGCCAGCCTGAGATCTTTACTCTTATCCTGAGTATAAGCAGCAGCAGCATCATGCCAGGGTAAAGAACAACCATAAATGTTAAAACTTGGGTAGGCACTAGAGAGAAATCACTGCCTGCATCAACCCAGACTTAGGACTTGTTTTTTTCATCAGAGGTCCTGGCTCGTATCAAGCCAGATTTCAATAGTGACCGATTCTCTCTGTGCACATGAGCAGGTTGGGGAATAGTTCTTGGAACAGAGTCAGCACAACAATCACTTTCATTATTTGCAGCTGCACAAAACAAATCAGTTGAAAAGAAATAGAGAGAGGTGCCAAATTCAATCCCACTGATGTGTGAGCGAACACAGCCCTGAGTGCTGGGCTGTGACACACATGAAGTCCGTGAATTACTGATGTTGACTTTTCAGCCTTACATGTCACCTTTGATAAATGAGCCAATCTGCTGATAGCTACTCAAAATAATAAAGTCATTTAGTTAGAAGAGCTTTAAAACATTCCTTCCTTAGCGTCCTAAACTTTCTCAGTAACTTACTCAGCAAGTACAAATCACTCTTCATGGAGTAATTCTGATAACCATTATCTGAATGCAGGTTTTGATGAGCTGGAATCACACCTTGATCAACAGAAAGAGAATAAAGAGGAGCTGTTATCCTTCTCAAACTTCCAAAATAGGGCCAGAGTATGAAGCAAGGATGTGAACATGTTTAATTACTCAACCCACAAAGGGCCATGAAGATAATCAAAGGGCTGGAGCATCTCCCTTCTGAGGACAGGCTGAATGAGTTGGGGTTGTTCAGCTTGAAGAAGGAGGACCTCAGAGTAGCTTCTCAATACCTAAGGGGAGTTACAGAAAGGCTGGGGTAGGACCTTTTAATAGGGTCCACGGTGGCAGGACTAGGAGGAATGGATGCAAATTGGAAGAGGGGAGATTTAGTTTGGAGAGAAGAAAGAAGTTCTTTGCTGTGAGGGAGGTGAGATGCTGGAAGAGGTTGCCCAGAGAGGTTGTGGATGCCCCCTCAATCTCTGGAGGTGTTTAAGGCCAGGCTGGATGAGTCACTGAGCAACCTGGTGCGGTGGGAGATGTCCCTGCCCATGGCAGTGGGGTTGGAACTAGATGATCTTGAAGGTCCCTTCCAACCCAAACCATTCTATGATTCTGTGACTCCCATTTTGCTACAGAGTGCTCTGCAAAAAGGAGACAGATCTTGGCTCGAGTCTCCTCCAGATAAATGCTATGTAATGTCTGAAGATTGAATAGCAGTAAGTTCTCATTTGTTGAGTGCTCAAGAGGAGATGAAGGCAGGCAGAACACGTGTGGTGCTGGACTGCAGTGAGAGTGGAAGTTGAAACTTGGGGCTGAAGCCACCAGCAGAGAGGTACATCCAGCTCATGGTGGTTCATCCTAGAGACCAGTGTGGGCCCCTGTTCGTCCTCTCACTCACAGCCTTGGCTAAAGAATGTGTCCTCAGGATGGTCAAGTCAAGGAAGAATGAAAGCTATGTGTGGAGTTCCTATGAAGTAATCTTGTCTGGGAATCATTGAAAATACTTGCATCTGCAGCCCTAAAGCTTTTCTCAGGAGACCACACTGGGGGAGAGGCAAAGACAGTTTCATACCTCACATTCTTTGACATTATTTTTTCCTCTAAAGTCCTTAGCACAAGACACGTGGTCTGGGTCTTGTTCCCACTGGGTCTGCATATTTCCCAGTCATGGAGATGTGCCAGGTCCTCTCTTTCCCAGAGGAATTGCCATAATTTGGATCAAGAAATAACAACATTCCCAGCCTTTTTTTTTTTGCCATTGACATGAGATTATTGCATTTCCTAAATACTTTAAACACTGCTTGAGTGCATGGCAGATGACTGCAGATGTTGGCACCTCCTTTCCCAGATTTGGTGTTTATTTTAGGGCTGTAGATCTAAGTTCCAGGCTTGTCATCCAGTTACAAAGAAGGGACATGTCCCCTCTCTACATAACTCAACATGAGGACAGGGTGGTGATATCTCTTTCATTCCTCAGGGCTCCACACTCTATAGTGTCAGAAGGAAAACAATGGCCCTGATTAATGAGCTGCTGCTGCCAAAGACCAAACAATTTTGACCCAGAGTTGCTTTCTGTGACCTCTTCCCATAAATCTGCGACTGATAATATGATCCATATCATGGAGAGCCAAGAGAGCTCATGGCACTGCATGGCCAGGGAGCTGCCTTTGAGCAGGTGAAGTCAAACTCCAAAGGTTATGTTTTGATTACTGAAAACCAGAGGGAAGTTCCTTTTCATTGGCACGGGGGTGGGATTTAAGCCTCAGCACACACAGCAATGAGGTGGCCTTGTAGGGTTTCTGCTGATTACTGGAGGAAACCAGAGTGACCCTGTGCCACTCCATCAGGAAATGCTGATGCATCTGTGGGTGAGGAAAAGCCTTGGAGAGCCAAATCTCAAGAGGGGGGGACCACCATCTTATCTTATCTTTAAACACTTGCTCTACTTAGCAGTTGTTGTTGCTGCACTGGGGTTGATAGCTGCTCTGCTTGAGACTAATGATTTAATTTTTCGTTGTTGTCACTTGGAACATTTACACCCAAACTGCTGTCCCTGGCTGAGCTACACACAGCTTCTATTTGTGGCCAGCAGAGAAGGAGAATGGGTGTGAACTGCTCCCCGTTCTCATGAGTCAGCTAAACAAACACTAGTTCCTCTGGCTTGGAAATTAAAGAAAACATGAAACCTGTTGCTTTGCCAGAAGATACTCTTGGGTTAACACCAGCATATGAATATCCTAAAGGAACTGTAGCCATCTCTCCTGATGAGTTTGTGACTGCTGATTTAATTCTGGATTAACTTCTTCAGCTACTGTAGGAATGGAAGCTCTGTCTCTGTCCTACAGGACAGAGTGTAAACCCTTACTCATCCTCCTTTAGGAAAAGAAATTCAGCTGGTTATAAACCACTAACCTACAGGGGTCTGGCCTCTACCAGCCCCTGATGGGAAGTCACAGCCTCCTACAGATCAGAGGAAAAGATCAAGGGTTTAAATCTTTACAGACAAGATTAATCTTGGATATACACATGGAGAGTTGAGGCTTAGATGAGCAAATAACCTGATCAAAAGCATCTCCCTCAGCAAATCAGGAGAGAAAGGAGATAGAAGAGACACAATCAAACCACACCAGATCTAGAGGGTGGGTTATGCTCTCACAACCACTTCTGAGCTACACATTGTCCATTGAAGCCCATCATGGGGGCCTTCAGCCTCTGCACTGACTTGGTACCCATCAAACGGCTTGACACAGAACCCACTAGTTGGCAAAACAGAAGAAAACTGAGGTTTGATTCTGAAATACAGACAAGATCTTCACCCCAGGAATGTCCCTTCTTTACTGGGGAAGTCAACCACAGAATGGCCCAGGTTGGAAGAGACCTTTCAGATCATCAGGTCCAAACATCAACCCCACTCTGACAAGAACCATCCCTAAATCAAGCTGGCAATAATATTTTATTTAGAAATTTTTTCATTTTGAGAGCATTTTATAAATGTCAATGATTGAGCCTAATAGAATCAAAACCTGGATGTTCTTCTCCCACACAAATTCACAACAAAAAGAGGTAGAGATGAGTATTTTCAGCTCTTCACCTGCACAGTCCATATTATTGGGGATCACCTCAATTACTGGTAAGCACCTTAATTACTGGTGAGCAGGGCCAGGGGGGCTGTTCCTACAGACTCCAGAGTGTTCTTAGAGCACAGCTTATGCTCCAGATGCAAGCTCTGAGTCAGAAATGCTGTAAGGTGAGCACATTTCACAAAAGCACCCCCAACCTACTGCCAGCAACAAGCAAAACAGTTTAAAAATGTCATGTATGTGCCTCTTCCCAACCCTCAACTAAAATTAGCTCTAAAACTCTGCCTTCCAGTTCCTTCTAATGGGATCTGATGTGTCCTAGGGCCCAGATCTATGCACAAGAGTGACTTTACACACATGAATAGTCCCCAGAGTTCAACCATGTGCAAAAAGCTATTTGTGTGCCCAAGTCTTTGTGGAATCAGGGCCTCAGCTGAACCAGCTTCATTGAGCTGCCACCAAAGCAGGCTCCACTTTGCCTGGCAATTATTTCTTTGTCATCTGCTGCAGAGGTTGGGTGCTCTCTTGATTCTCTTCTTCCAGTTTCCCCCTCCTCCCCGTGCTGGGGTGCCCATAAGGGATATGTGGATCTTTTAATCAGATATCATATTGACATGAGTTGTCATGATACTGAGATACATTCAATCTCCCAAGCATTTTAGGGACAGATACTGGGTTGTTTCACTGCCCAGAGGATGCTTGCAAGAAGATCGTTACAATAAGCAACAGGGATTAAAAATAGTTTTTATCTGTGCTCACTGATGGTCCTAGCAGGAACAATTAGGCTCAGCGTGGGAGGGATCTCCCTCAGCAAACAGAGATAGGCTTGGAAATCATCTGGCAGAGGGGTGAGGGGGGTCACACGTCACCCTCTGCCTGTGGATCTTCTCTTGTTTAATGTTGGCCTTGCTGCAAAATCAGATTATCCCACAGAAAATGGTTTTCAATGTACTTTTCTTCCCTGGATAATGTATCAGTCAACCTTTCCCCTTGTACTCCCACACATTTGTGTGTTTGTGCTGTGTATGGGGTTTTCACTGTCAAGAGCAGAGCATTAGAACCTAAACTGAAGGTAAGAATAAGCCCTGGGCATGAGGAGCAGTGTGGTGAGACTTGGGCAGAAGGTCTGACAGAAGGGCTCTCCCTAGGGGCTATCTTCAGCCTGGTGATGCTGTGCTCTCCAAGCTTGCTGGAGTCAACTTGTGTTAGCAACAAGTCAGTGAGGGCAGGAAGATGCACCATATTGTTTCCCAGAAAACAGCCTGTCTTTCTGCCATGGGATGTTCTGCTAAGACCTATTTGTAGCTCTGCAGGAAGCAACAGGCTTTGTTGCTCCTTCAGAACTGTCACTCCAGCATCCCATCCCCAACCATGCCAGAGAGTTGGAGGGAGGATCCTACACCAGGTTCCTCACCCTAACCACATCCATCAGCATGAGTCTCCCACCCCATTCTGGAGAGGCTACAGGCTCTGGTTTTACAGGGTATCACAGAGTATTGCCTCAGAGAGACGTGCTTCAAGTCTGAGAGGTTTTTGTGCAAAGAGCAGAATAGCTGTGAAAAACATTCTTCAAGAAGTGTGAGCCATTTGGTGCTTAAAGCTATAAAATCCACATGAGATGCATTGAAATGACAGAATCATAGAATGGTTTGGGTTGGAAGGATAGAATTATACAATAGTTTGGATTGCAAGGGACCTTTAAGAAGGGAGGTGCTCCAGCCCTCTCATCATCTCCTTGTCCCTCCTCTGGACCCGCTCCAACAGCTCAATGTCCTTCTTCTGTTGAGGGCTCCAGAACTGGACACAGTAACTCCAGTTGGGGTCTCACCAGAGCTGAGTAGAGGGGCAAAATCACCTCCCTTGACCTTCTGGCCACCCTGCTCTTGATGCAGCCCAGGGCTGGGTTGGCTACTGGGCTGCAAGCGCAGTGACCTCTTCACAAGACTCCTCAGTCTTCTTTGCAAAAATACTAATATCAGGCAACAGGAACTTATATAAAGCAAATAAGAAAGTAAAATTAGCTACCTTTCTTCTCATCCAGCCTGCCCTGGGNTGGCCACACTGCTCTTGATGCAGCCCAGGGCTGGGTTGGCTACTGGGCTGCAAGCGCAGTGACCTCTTCACAAGACTCCTCAGTCTTCTTTGCAAAAATACTAATATCAGGCAACAGGAACTTATATAAAGCAAATAAGAAAGAGTTGATCCCTTTCTTCTCATCCAACCTGCCCTGGGGCTGTCCACAGCTCTGCCTCCAAAATACAAAGCCTGGCTCTAAAGGAACCACAGGAGGTTAAGAATTCTGTGAGGCATCATCCTGCCAGACCTGGCATTTTGGCATCTCGATGGAGCAAAGCCCAACCTCTGCCCCCACTATTTCTCTCAACTTTTCTCCCTCAGCTTGGGCACTACTGTGCCAGAAAGGACACACGCTGTGTTTATATAAACCCCCTGGCACCTGGCAGCAGCCATCAAAGATATAAACCCCCTGTCACCTGGCAGCAGCCATCAAAGGTGTGTGTGTGGGGGGCAGAGGGATTTCTCAGCCCGTCCTCCACGGGGTAGAAAAGCACTGAAGTTACACTTTGCTTATTCTTTTCTTCAGCTGCCAAAGCCAAAATAAACTTGAGGAAAGAAGTAGCTCAGAAGTATAAACAGAATAATTGAAAAATGCTTTTGTTTCTCTAAGCAAAAAGTAGTCTCAAACCAGTCTAAAAGTCCGAGGACCACGTTGCTCGGCAGCAGCTCAGGTCTGGCTGCGCTGCTTTGCTCATCAGGGGGAAAATTCAGGCTTCTTTGAAAAGGCCAGCTCCAAACATCAGCTAAACCCACCCCTAAGCCCTAAGAACAACTGAAGGCACTAGAGGAAAGAAATAAAGGATTATTTCAAACCCCAGGATTTGCTAAGCTGAAGCAGCACCTGGCTAAAGTCACAGCACAAACAGCCCAGGGCAGATCACGGGGGGAGCTGCATCCCAGGAGGGACACATGAGGCCCAAAAAACCCTCAGACAGCAAATTTAACCACACTTGACAAAGCTGCTGGTGATTTGGAGGGCTTTTTTGCAAAGCTCAGTATGTGGTCTTAAGAAATAGAAATAGAATCATAGAATGGGATGGGTTGGAAGGGATCTTAAAGATCATCTAGTTCCAACCCTCCTGCCATGAGCAGGGACACCTCCCACCATACCAGGTTGTCCAATGCTTCATCCAGCCTGGCCTTAAACCCCTCCAGGGACTGAGGGGGCATCCACAACCTCTCTGAGCAACCTCTTCCAGTGTCTCACTACCCTCACAGGAAAGAATTTCTTTCTTCTCTCCATCCAGAATCTCCCATCTTCCAATTTGTATCCTCTACTCCTAGTCCTGCCATCCTGGACCCTATTCAAAAGTTCTACCCCAGCCATTCTCTAGTCCCCTTCAGGTACTGACAGCCTGTGTCCAAGCCCAGCCCATGCTGGAAGTGATCTGACTTTTGCTAGAAACCTGACTTGGGGTCAAGTTTGAGGGTGTTCAAGGTCCATGAGAAGGGTCTGCAGGCCATCAAAGGAATCCAGCAAGATCCCCTTTGGGAAGGATTCTCTGGCCTTAAAGTGGGAGCAATTCACCCTTCACAGGGTGAGAATGGACCAGGCTCAGAGCATTTTACTCAAATCCAGCAAAAAAGAAAAGAGATGAGAGGTGGGAGGCAAGAAAATCACTGTTTCATCCAGTTGAAAAGTTAAACTCTAATGTTTCTCTTTCTGCTAGGTACGTTATCTCCACTGTTCTGCTGAGAATAATGCCTCTGTTATAAGCCCAGCTAAAGATATCTGGCTTATCAAGTTCAAGGCAAAGGAGAAGATATAGATTTGAAGAGCAGGAGGGGAAAGAAAACAAACGGCTTTAATGTCAGAGCTTTGGAAATTGAGATACTTATCTGAGCCTGGTTTCTCTATTCCTTGATAATGTTACTTTGAATTTGGACAAGGAAAACCAGCCTGGACAACCTCACTTCTGTTTCTTCTCAGTTTCACTCTCTGAAAATTATATTGTCACAAGTTGTAGGCTCAGATATGTATCTCTCTGAGGACAACTTCATGTTCAGGAGACTTTTCCCAAGTCAGCCCAGCCATTTGATGATGACAATAATGATGACAGTGATGATGATGATTACAACCTCAGCCATTAAAGACCATTGTCATCAGAGACCTGACAAACCTTGTGACACTTTGACAGGTGGCCCACACAGCAGCACAGTGCCCACAAAGACAGTAGCTTGCTGTTGAGATCCAGCACGGTTTTTGTGAGCAGTGCTTTGGCAAACAGCAGGATTTTAATTTGCTTTTAATATAGCAGATGCTGCCCAGTTGTGAGTTTGCTGCCCAGAATTATCTTTTTCTCTTCTCCCCTTGATTAAAACACAAGACGTAAGCTCACGGAGCAAATTATTTCCCAAAGGTCTGACTCCTCATGCTTCTATATTTGGGTAAAATAATTTTGAAACAAAGCTGTTCTCCTAAAAATGCAATGATGAAGAAAAAAAGCTAGTTCTAAAGAGAAGGGGGGAAAATGCTATTAGCAGAAATGCAGGTGCTCAGTGTTAGAAATGAGAGTGAATGAAGGAAACTAAACACAAACTGAGGGGATCTCACAACTTACACCACCCTCAACTGACCTGCAGGGCACAAATGCAAGTGCTGTGTGGGTTCTCAAATTAGGAACTATCTACAAACCAAAAAGCTTGCCTCAACTGCATTGTGCCTGTTCTGTCTCTCCTGAAGAGCTTCTCTAATGATTTATTTCTTCTTTCTTTGGGGCAGGTCTTGCAGAGGAAGAATTTTTGGAGAAGCCAACGCTAAGCATCACAAAGGACCACATTGTCATCTTGCCAGGAGAGACCCTGAAAATCAAATGCAGGTAAGGATTGCACCAGTGAGGCAGTGGGTTTGTTGGTCAGGTTCTTTAGGTTGTAAAACATAAGGGAATCAATAAAATTGGCCCAAGGAAAACCCTGAGTCAGCAGGCAGGAGGGGAATGGACCACACTTGGTTGGGAAATCCTCATCTGAAAATAGGTTGGGATTCAGCTCCTCTGCAGCTAAAATCATTCTTCCACCCCCTCTTCATGAGAAAACGACAAACAAGATCACCAGGGCACATCATTAGCTCTTTATATACATAAGTATGAACTTAAACTTCCTAATCTTAAATACCATCTAGCTTAGAAGATGTCAGTTAAATGAACAGTCACTACATGTTCATCCAAAGACCTGACCTGCTTAAACATACCATATTCTTCCAATCAAAGATAACCAGGACTTGTAAAAAAAAAAAACAACCAGGCTGATATTGCAAATTATGGCCATTCTTGGGCTCTTGGGATGAGGCCTAAAACCTAACCATGCAAGAATCCAGCTATAGTTTGGTCAGGATGGGTGTTTAGAGGGAGATGACCCCTGGAATCAGAGGGCTGTAGCATTTGGGCACATTAAGTGACACACAGTTCCTTGGAACAGGGTGTCAGAGCCCTCTCCGCTGTGTCAGACAGCCCTTGGCTCATTCTGTCTCACCTTAGACTGAGATGTCTCTTGGTCACAGTGTGATTTATACCCCAAGCTACTCAAGAGGTTGGTTTTCCCTTTCTTCCAAGAGAATTGTAGGAACAAAAGCTGAAGGCAACACAGGCTGTCAGTTTCTCCCTCTCTCACACACACACACATGATTTTATTCCTTCTTGCTGAGCCCTCTTGACTGTAGCCACTATAAGGATGGTTTCATGCCACAGAAGTTACTGGAAAAAGTAAGAAATCTCATTGGAAAGGTGAATCTAAGTTCTAGTTTTTGCTGACACATATGTCCCCTTAGATTTTTGTCTCAGTCCATTTAATTCATTGTTACAATGAAAGATAAACTGACTCATACTGTGTAAATTTGGGATGTCTTTCTGGAGCATAAGGCAGGTTCTTTCCAAACACCTCCATCCAGCCGGGTGCCTGAGGAGGTCAAAACAACCTTAGGGTGGTATTTTTAGCTTGGCAAACAGCAAGCATGATGGCAGTAAAGTTTAAACAGCCCTTCTAAAGTTCAGACACTGGGCTTCATAAAACCTGTTAATTGGACATGAGTTTGGTGTAATGCTCCAGGGCAATGAAACCAATCCTTCTCAACAATTCTCTCCATCCACTGCCTTATTCATCTGAAGCAACACCCCCATTTATCTCAGCTCACCAAATGAATAAATAGACAAAGAAATTCTTAGCACTTCAGTCCACAACTGCAGTAACTCCATGAACACCCCTTCTCCCTAAAACCCTATTCATTTGAGGTTCTTGGCTGGGATTTCTGGGGTAGGACTTTTGAATAGGGTCCAGGATGGCAGGACTAGGAGGAATGGTTGCAAATTGGAAGAGGGGACATTTAGGCTGAAGAGAAGCAAGAAGTTCTTTCCTGTGAGGGTGGTGAGACACTGGAAGAGATTGCCTAGAGAGGTTGTGGATGCCCCCTCAATCCCTGGAGGTGTTTAAGGCCAGGCTAGGCAAGGCACTGAGCTGCCTGATCTAGTGGGAGGTGTCCCTTCCCATGGCAGGGGTGTTGGAACTTGATGATCTTTAAGGTCCCTTCCAACCCAAACTATTCTGAGTTCCACACTGCTGGCCAGGATGCCCATTGCTTGAAAGAGGTGGCCACTACGTCACTGGTGGCATTACTAACATAGGGAAAGGGCACTGGGTAGGAACCTGAACATCAAAAAATAACCCAGTGCTCCAAAGGACAGGAAGCTGGTGGGACAGATGAGGTGGGGTTGTCCCAACCCAAGTCAGCAGTGCATCCAAAATAGAGGGCAAGACTGCTCAACAGAGAGGAAATTCACACTCCTCTCAGTGCTCTCCTTCAGCTACGTGCTGGGAATAACCTCAAGAGTTCAGCCCTTGGTCCACCCCATCTTCAGGAAGGCGACAAAAGGACGGGCAGGAGCGGGGGCCAAGAGGATGTTTGTTTAAGTGTCACTAAATTTACTGGCAAATACATTCCCTTATTGCACCCACTGACTGCTGCAAAGCCACTGGCACACAAAGAGTGGTTCCTGTCCTTAGCTAACTGGGGACTTCTCACAGCTTCCTTGTCAGAGAGGTTTGATATTAGAGCTCTGTGCCCAGTCCATGTGTCTAGACCGGATTTCTCCCTGCTGACGCTCAAATGGGGAAATCCAGAGGTTCTTACTCCTTGCTCCTACTCAGCAAATGCCACTGGTTGTGTGGGAATTCACTGAGTGAGAAGGGGTGAGTCAACCCCCATGGTTTTGAAGAGTGGCTTCTCTGCCAACCCTCGACCCTTTGGAAAAGAGGCTTCTCTCTGCAAACAGGGACTGGCCCAACTGTCTCCCTCTCATACTAATTTTTCCCCCAAAATAATCCAAAGAACATTATCCTCATACACCCACCCATTTCCACCAGCAGTTTCCACTACCAAAACCCACTCTACTATAAAAAGACCATAATCTTCATCTCATAAACACATATAGAATGTACCAGTAAACCACAAGAGCCCCTCAACATGTACCCCAAGCAGAAGAGAGGTCCAAAAGCTCCCACTCCCATGGTGTGGCCTGATGTTCCCATCACAAGAAGACTAAAGCAACCAGTGCCTGTGACCCAGATCAGTTGAAAACTCTTTGAGTCCTCCAACAAGTTACAAAAAGGCCTCATTTTTTGTTGGAGAGCTAAGAAGAATCACACTTGACATTAGCTGTGATCATAGATAAGACAACTAATGGGATGGGTGGGGGGAAAAGGTGCATCATCTGCCCCACCAGCTTTATGTTCTGACTACCATGACAGGGTGAATTGAGGAAAAAACAGTGAGACTTGAGCAGAAATTCTAAGATTTGTAATCTGATTAGTCCCAGACTCTTCACAAAAATCAAGACTGAGTCAGTGCTGATTAAGCAGGAAAGGTGATGCACAGTTACATAAATGTTCTCCTCTCTCCTTGCAGCAATAAAAGTTGCTTGCAAAGTATAAGTTAATTTAGCTGTTAAAATATGCAAAGACCTGAACTTGGAAGAAATATATAATTTATCTAATTTTTTCTGATGTTTGAAGTGGCTAAAATACAGTGCTATAAAAACAAACTCATATTCAGGAAGCGTGTTAAAATAAAAACTAAACTTTCCTCCAGGAGCCAGCTTGCTGAAGTTCTCATTGACTACCTCAGGAAACTTCTGTGCTCTGGAGGTGAATGTGGGGATGGTCCACCTTATTTCCTTATGGGAGGAAACATAAGGATCTATCAACCCTTATCATTCATTTCCAAATGATGGGAGTAGGAACAATGGGAGCATTGGTAACAGCTGGCCAGAAGGAAGCCCAGATTATGTCTGGAGTCATAGAGCTGGAAGAGGCCATCTTGCAGTGAACAGGGACATCCTGCACTAGATGAGGTTGCTCAGAGCCTCAGCAAGCCTGGTCCTGGATGTCTCCAGGCATTGATGGAGCCTCCACCACCTCTCTGGGCAACCTCTTCCAGTGCTTCACCACCCTCATGGGGAAGAACTTCTTCCTCATGTTTCATCTAACCTTTTCCTGCTGTAGTTTCAAACCATCACCCCTCACTCCATGCCCTGGCAAACAGCCCCTCCCCAGAAGTCATGACTCTAATTGTGGTGTCTTGTCTTGCCAGGGGAGCATCTTCTGTCAGTTGGCTTTTGAGGCAGGAGCAGAAGGAAGACCCTCGGGTGCACATCAGCAGCTGCCGCAACAGCAGCAGGCAGAGCTGCTCCATGCTCCTCCTCAGGAAGGTCACAGCCAACGACACTGGCTACTTCACCTGCATTCGTGATGACTCCCCATCTAATGAAGATCTCATGGCCAGGCTTTATGTGTTTGTCAAAGGTAAGAATTTCAACTTATTTTGTTGTTATGTTTTTTCTTGGTAATGTAAGTTGTGTTCATCAGTGGGATTTTATGATAGGTAGAACAAGGAACCCAGTTGAGATGCTTGCACAAATGCCACCTCCCTTGTAGCCCAGTGCTGGAGTAAGCACCAGCTCTACTCCATGCCAAGAAGTTCTTTTCAATAGGGTCCAGGATGGCAGAACTAGACGTCATTGATGTAAATTGGGAGAGGGGAGATTCAGGCTGGAGAGAAGAAAGAAGTTCTTTCCTGTGAGGGTGGTGAGACACTGGAACAAGTTGCCCAGAGAGGTTGTGGATGCCCCCTCAATCCCTGGAGATGTTTAAGACCAGGCTGGATGAGGCACTGAGCAACCTGATGTAGTGGGAGGTGTCCCTGCCCATGGCAGGGGGGTTGGAACTAGATGATCTTGAAGGTTCCTTCCAACCCAAACCATTCTATGATTTTATGATTCTATGATCCTGAAGAAGCTGGATATATTTGGATATGCTCATGCCAGCTGAATTCACAGGGACCCATCTGTAAGGATCAGAAATTACTCATCATCTTTCATTCTGGGACTTGAAAACTAGATTGTCTCATCTCGTTTTGTGTTCAAATGGCTGGGACACTGATCTTTTTCAAATCTATTTGACAAAAGCATTTTGAAACCACTGAATCATCTTGGATCTTCCAAGCTGAGACTGGGAGTAGGCAGATAAAGGAACTGACTTTTAGTGCCTTCAATAAGAGCTGACATGAAGTCCTTTGGTGCTGCAGAGGCTCACTATTCCATTCCCCACAAAAGCATGAAAATGAATTCATTAAATTTTTCTAGTAAATGCTAAAATATGATTCACTGAATCCTTTTACTAAAACAGATGCTGGAGGGACAATGAGTTTGTCTGACACTTGGCTAAGTGGGATGTCCAACCCAAGGGGGTTGTGATACACCCACACAGCTAAATTCAATGTCTGCACTACAAGGTGAACACACTCATTTGATTCACAGGGGGGATATTTTCCTGCCTCTTTCTGGCTGTTGAAAATAGTCCCTTTTCTACCCTTATCCTGCTTTTCCAGTGAGTCTTCCTTTTATTGGAAAGGAGCTTTTTGGTGTTACTTGTTAGTTCCTTCAGGCTTTTTTTTTTTTCCCCTCCATTTCCTTTCTCTGATTTTTTCTTGCTTCTCTAAGCTTTATCCACCCAAGTTCTTGTGCTGAGCTGTTTCCTTTTCTCATTACACACTGCTCAGATGCCCCACATCTCATATTGTCAACCCAACCCAATGCCTACGCTTCAGGAAATGGTGCATTGAAAACTCCAGTCTCTCTCCTGGTTCAGTGCCCAGGGCTTTTATTACTCTGTGGCAGGAGCACATGCAGGAAATCTTATGGATCTTTTGGGACCACCTGAGTGTTTTCCCTAAGAAAATACTTCAAGTTATGAAACACTTAGCACTGATGCACTTGGAACAGAGCTAATCTAAAAAAAAAAAAAAAAAAATCACAGGATGTCCTCTTGCTGTGCCAAGGTTCCCCTGAAAAACAGCACTGGATGACTCTTGTCTCTAAATCCCTCTCTGCAGAGGCAATTTCCTCGTGTCATACCCCCTCCCTGCTCTAAAAGCTCTTACTCAGGCTGAGTGAGGTGAGCCCCTTGGCCCAAGTTGCCCAGAGAAGCATCCCTGGAGGGATTCAAGGCCAGATTAGCTGGTGCTAGGATTGATTGGAGATACCCCTGCCCCATGCAGGGGGTGTAACAACATGATCTTTGAGGTTCCTCCTACTAAAAACAGTCTATGATTCTCTGGTTCCTGTGCTTGAAATGTTATTGAAGGAAAAGTGGGTTTAAAATGGACCACCTTGTACCACACACCCCATGGATGAAAGAATGAGAAAGGCAAGTCAGCAGGGATACCTCTGGTCCATGCCCTGCTCATTCACCCCCAAAGCTGAGCTCTGCCACCACCAGTTTGGTTGATAAACTTGTAAGTTGCCTGCTGGGATCCATCCTGCCTGAGGAAGCACCTTAGCCCCAGTGAGATGAAACTGTTTATTCCTCAGCATGGATGTCCTCAGGGCATGCTCTTCCTCCCATTCAATTCCTGTGGATATTTGGTGAAGGCCAGGAGGCTGCTTTAGGGACAAGAAATTTGCTCTATGAATAGTGGAGTTAAGCAAAGCATTCAGAACCTACCTACTACTTCCTTCAAAAACTAAACATGCCTTTTTAAGGGAATTGGCATGACAACATCTGGGCATCCCTGAGAAACCCTTTGCTTGTCTCCAAGTGAAGAAACTGACAGGGAGCTGTGAGTGCCAGAGAAGGGTGAGGTCCAAAAGGCACCTCTCTGGATGCTCTGCGGAGGAAGCAAGTGCTTAGCAGGGTGTTTATGAGACTGAGCCAGGTGGAGTGAGAAAATGTGGAGCCAGACCCCAAAGGCTGGAGATTCCTCCAAGGATCCAAGCCATCATTGCCAAAAAAGGAAGGGGAAGGGTATTTTTTCCCTTGGTTCCTGGCCTGCTGCTTGACACCAAAATGAGAACATGATTGCATCGGAAGCCCAGCTTATAGGCCATTATTTCCTGTGCTTGCTTCTGTTTTTACAGCCTCCCTGGTGGAGTTTCTGAGCTCTGTCACAATCTGGCATTCAGCAGCTCTCTTTCCCTCCTGGGGACAATCCAGTTGTGATCCCCACACACAGGGCAGATGACGAGGGACCCACGGGTGGCAGGGTCAGCCACAAACCCTCAGCTGTGCCCTGACAGTAGGGAGGGAGGGACAGCTCAGGATCTTAATCCTGAATAATTCTTCCTGAGGCCTCTTCTCCTTCCCACTGCAGCTGAGAGTCACAGTGATGGGAATTAAAAAGCAAGACAGTCCCCCTACCCCCCATTAGAATCATAGAATAGAATGGCTTTGGTCAGAGGAGAGGATCACCAGGGGAAGCCCACCCTCAGTCCCCAGAATCTTCTGTCTCTGCTTGAGGCAGTTCTGGACCAGATGCAGTGAAGACAAGTATTCCCTACAAACTAGCTGCCCACACCTGAAAGTCTCATGTGGACAGCATTTCCACCACAGACACTGCCACAGCCAGCCAATGTCACTTGCCTCTGTCTGCCTCCTGCAGTTACCCTCCCCAATCAAACAGATGCTTCCCCAAGAGGAACACACTCATTTATTTCAGCCTTTGAGATCCCTGTGCCAAAGGAAAGGGCAGGCTGTCTATTTTGTGTTAAAATACAGCCAGCCCTCTCTAGGATGTTTCCTAGGGCACAGATAAAATCGAACAGGGCTTAGAGAAGGCAGGAAAAATGAGACAAATCAAGTAAAGACTCACTCCACCTTCCCAAAGGGCTTTCCCAAGCCCCAGCCTAGACAGAAGTCAGGACTTGCAGCTCTCAGCTATTTGAAATACTGTTACTGTCAGCAAAGCAACTGTCTCAAAGTAAGATAGTCCTCAGGGCATCAGCTGGAAGAGCTCTCTGTACTGGCTGAAATGCTGCCTCAGCTTTAGCAGAGATTTCCCCCCTGCAGCAGACAGGGACTTGCTGCACCTTTTTGTACCACTCCAAGCATCAGGAGGAAGGAGAATGAGCTCAGTTCAGGTTTGCTTCCCTCTGTCAGTAGCTCATCTGATATTGCTCCTGCAGGAAATGCAACCACTCACATCTTTGCCAAACAACAGCTAGAAATGTTCATCCCATTTTCCAAGCTGTGCCCTGATCCTCTCCAACATCCCACTCTCTTCTAGAAGTGCAGGGTTGAAAGAGACAATCTCCTCCTCTCAGGTCAGAAAAGACAGCCTATGTTATTGATTAGAATTATAAAATGGTTTGGGTTGGAAGGGACCTTCAAGATCATCTAACAAATGTAGATTGGGAGAGGGGAGATTCAGGCTGCAGATCAGAAAGAAATACTTTACACTTTACAGGGTGGTGAGACACTGGAAGAGGTTGCCCAGAGAGGTTGTGGATGCCCCCTCAATCCCTGGAGGTGTTTAAGGCCAGGCAGGATGAGGCACGGGCAACCTGGTGCAGTGGGAAGTGTCCCTGGCCATGGCAGGAGGGTTGGAACTAGAAGGTCTTTAAGGTCCTTTCCAACCCAAACCATTCTATCAAAAGCTACAGCCCAAAGATGTGAAGCCCCATCATCTCCATCACTTCTCCACTAAGGGAAATCTAAAGAGGATGGGAATGCATGAAAGCACCCCTCAAATGAGATCATATTTTGGGCCTGATGTTCTTCAAAGCCGATTTCTACCCCCTTAATTCTCTTGACAGTTCCCAGAGATAATGCAAAAGTGAGAAGCAGAAATGCAGGGCTGGGGTGACAGCCCTGGCTTGGGCTTTGGCTCTTTTTCTACAAGATATTACCAGTGAGACTGGAGCTGCTTTTCTTCTTCCTATCACGCTGGAAACACCAAGACAGCTCCACTTGCTGCCAGACTCTGGGCGAGCTGAGACAGGGAAATGCTGTCCTGTCTGCTCAGTGAGGAGCCCAGCAGATAAGCCACTGTCTCACTCACTGGTGGGTTTGGCTCCACACCCTACTCAGTGCTCAGGGCCACATGATGTGGGAATACAGCCTATGTCATGGAGCAGGACCCTCTCAGCTGTCCATCAAGTACTAAAGGCTGTATCCAAGGGAAAAGTCAGACACTCTCCACGCTCAATCAAGACATTCAGTATCTTCACTGTTAAGTAGAGGAGCCTCTAAGATAGGATGGAGAGTGAACAGCTCAAATTTTGGCTCTAAGTCAAAGGCAGCACTTGACATCACAGCAGGAGGAGGCAACAACCCCCTCCTTCTCATTGATAAAGAATTTCTAAATGAAAAACACACACACGGTTCCCTCACTTCTTCCTTCCTGTTCCTAATTGCTAATTGCTGAACCTCATCCAAGGTCTGTGGCTGGTGGCAGCTTATGTTGACCTGTTCTTAATGTTGGGACTTCAGGTAAAGCTGGTTGATATTTCCTCCAAAGCCTGTGCCTGCCCAAAATCCAGTGCTGTGGGGAGCCAGAATTTATGAATTTTTCTGAAGCCTGAAACATAATGTCAGCCAAAGTCTGGAGACTTGTTTTGTTTTTCCAAAAAATAAATCTTTCCATGTTGTCTTTTATTTGTTTGGCAATGAGAAGCATTTTGCTTCCCCTATTCTTGAAATGACACTTTTGAAAGTCATATTTTTCTCTACAAACATCCCCATGTTTCTAAGAATGATCTCCAGGGGAAGAATGTATTTTGTTTGACCAAAACAGAATGCTTGGTGTTGACTCAGAATGGCTTCTGGGGGTTCTGCAGCCACTTTTGTTTTTGCCTAAAGATAAAATATTCTCCTTTCTGCTTAATCTAAACATTCTACCCCTAATTCTTTTCACTGGCTTGCCAAAATGAAAAGTCCTTTATTTTCAAAGCTCCAGTTTCAAAACAAGTGACTTTATAGAAGTTACTCCTGTACCTAGAGGCAGCTTTGAAGGGTTACCAGGAGGAATAGAGCAGAGTGGGCAATTTCCTTGCAAAGCTTTCCAAAATACTCTGACCAAAGTGTCACTTAACTGCTAATGATCCTATTAACATAAAGAACAGATTATAAACCTCCTCGAAGTGTTTTTGACCTCGATGAAGACAAACTTCCTGGGGATTATGTCAAAACATGAACTTAAAGAACCTGTGAAAGTCTGCCCAGGCCTCCCAGCTGAGGTATGACCCAAGGAAGAAAATAAATAGTGAGGGGGAGAGAGAATTATCTTTAGCAGCAAGAAAGCAAGCAGAAAAATGAGAAGATTTAGAAATTTCACAGCCATGAACAGCCATGGATGACTGTCCTCAAAGGCCATTTAATGCTTATTATCTCTGTGGGCTGATGGATAGTATGTGAAGGGAAAGGTGATGTTAACTCCACGGCTTTAGAGATGATCCAAATATCATGAGACAAATTGCCAGCACGGTGTGTGAAACAGGAAGAGAAATGAAAAGCTACCAAAATCCCCTCTGTGTGTCCAAGGAGGATGTTTTGAACTCACAGGCAGGTGACACAGCTCTGAAAAGAGCTGTAGGGAAGAGCCTGAGTCCACAACACACCAAGTTCCTGGGATGCTGAGGGCTTTCAGGTCCCTCAGCTTCATCAGGGAGAGAGTGGGGTTCAACTGGCAACTGAGAGTGACATAATTACAGAGCTCCTCCACTTCATGGGAGATAGGCACCTGGATTAAACACAACACCAAACCTAAGAGCAGATGTCACCAAGAGGTGAAGGGGTCCCAAATCTGCATTCACATGCTGTCACTGTGGAGGTCAGAAGAGAGACCCACACGTTCCCTAGGCAGATGCTCTCACACCACTGAGTTAAAAGGGACTCTCTCTAAGCTCATCTCAAGTAGCAATTCATCTCCACCCTGACAGAATGAGAAGTTAAAACATGAAGGGTTTCACTGCCAGGAGATAAACAATGTTCTTGGAGGCACTTGACCTTTGAGGCTCTTTGATGGGTGGCCTGCTCAATTCTTCATCTTGGCTCCATCACTAAGGCTGGGCTTTGGGCTGCCTCCCCCTCGATGGTCCTGCTGCCCCTGCTTCCTTCTCCTCACTCTGTGTGTTCCCTCTGGATCCATGCTGGGTAACAGCAACACCATGGCATGGCTGCAGCTTCCTCCAGACTTCTCCTCACCTGGGGAAAAGGGGCCCTTCCCTCACTTTCTACCCACTGCTGCAACCACTAAGTCCTCAACATACTCCAGCTCTTCTCTTTTTTCACATATAATGAGTTTTGCAGCCCACAGTCAATTATTCTTCTTAATTACCTTGTGGGAATTGATAAGTCTTTCATTCTGGGTAAGATTGCCAGGGCATGTTGTCTTCCCATCTCAAGAGGAACCGATGGGCTGAGCCACAGGGAAATATCCTCTTTTCACCAAAGGTTCCTTGGTTGAGAATTTTTCCCCTCAGAGCTGGAACTGCAGAGAGTTCCCAGCTCTTGTCTTGCAGGACAGCACCTGCATTTCCCACAGCACAGCTCCCCACATGGCAGCACTTGAGTGCAACTGATTTACACCATCTGGAATTCGGGATCATCCCGGAGGCTGAGGTTATCATTTCTAACAAACACTGACCCTATCCCTTTTGTTTCAAGAAGTTCTGTCTCTGAGACACTTTTATACCAGGAGGAAACTGATTGCTGATTAACTCAAGGTGCTGGACACATCCACAACGTGGGCAGTGACACCCCCAGTGTCCCAGCAGATCATTTTTCCATGACAGAGTCTCTCTGAACTACTCAGGGGTTTCATAAAGGATTCAGGGGGTTTTATCTGTGGCATAACAAAGGTATCAGCTGGCAGCTGATGAGTTTCTGGTCAGTATTTACTCTTTGTCATGCTGTTAAGATCCAAAGCTGAGACACTTTCTGTTTGCTTACCCTATAAGTGAAGGGCTCAGCTGCCTGGGAAGTGCCAGTGCTCAGAGTGCCTCCATCCCAAGGTTCATGGTCCCAAACCAAGGCCAAGCAGGTTGAAATTTCTCTACAGGAGGCAAATCCTTTACTGTTAACAGCAGGATCCCCTGGGATGCTGAGCACTGTGTGGTGTAGCTGGGACTACACCAGCTGAACAGCATTTCAAACTTTATACCATATCAAGCTTTTTAGAAATCTCCTGAAGCTTTTAGGATTTCACAAGCACTAGAGGAATTTTCTGATGACCATCACAGTATTTGTATAGGGAAAGATCAGTGAATGAGACTCAGGAGCTTTATTAACTTAAACTACCTTGGATGTTTATTTATTTCTATTGTATATGGATATCCAGCCTGATTTATTGTGGCAGAAAATCCCATTGTTCCTCAAAAGAAGGATTAAGGGGTGTCAGTGGACAAGATAGTCACCATGAGCCAGCAGTGTGCACTAACAGCCCAGAAGCCAAGGGAAAGGGAAGTGATTTTGCCCCTCTACTTTGGCTCTGGTGAGACCCCAACTGGAGCCCTCAACATAAGGACTTTGAGCTGTGGGAGCAGGTCCAGAGGAGGCCACAAAGATGATGAGAGGGCTGGAGTACCTCACTTCCGAGGACAGGCTGAAGGAGATGGGATTGTTCAGGTTGGAGAAGAGAAGGCTCAGGGGGAACGTCAGAGTAGCTTCTCAATACCTACAGGAAGGCTGGGGTAGGACTTTTTAATAGTGTCCAGGATGGCAGGACTAGAAGTAATGGATGCAAATTGGAAGAGGGGAGATTCAGGCTGGAAAGAGGGGGGTTGGAACTAGATGATCTTTCAGTTCCTTTCCAACCCAAACCATTCTATGATTCTATAAATTACATTTCAAACTGGCAAAATAAGGTTAGAAATGGGATATTCCCACTACTGGTCTTTGGCAATATTCCCTAGATGACACCAGTGTTTGCAAACAAGCAAGATGCAACCGGTTGGCTTGTCACACTGGGGGCAATCAGCTCCTCAGACTGGTAAAGGAGAAGTTTTTTAATTCAGTGTTCTTTTCTCTGCAGACTATAAAAATCCATTTGTGGAGATTCACCCCGAACATCCTGAAATAATCTACATTTTAGATACTAAGAAGATAGTTGTTGTCCCTTGCCGAGTCACCTCGCCAGACATCAGACCCAAGCTTACCCAGGTAAGTGAAACTCAAGCAGTTCAGAGGTCTGGGCTGCCAACACAACAGGTGAAAATAAGAAATAAAATGTATGAAGGAGGGAAGTTTCAAAAAATTAATCCAATAAAAATCCAGAAGCACTGTCCTGCTCTTGGAGTGTTCCACTACTGAACTGGACTGGGATGTTTTGGGGATTAGGATGAGTTCATCACATTTTTTTTCTATCTTCTGGCTTTATGTTCCCCAAGACAGAAGATAAGAAACTATTTTTCTTCAGAAATCTTTGTGTAGCTCTTGGCTATGAATGCTTCTCTCTTTTATTTCTTGAACCTCCTCAGAAGGGTTGCCCATTTTTGCTTGATTTCATAAATTTACACCAAGTTACAGCCTTGGGAATAAATGGCTCCATCCCCACCCCTTCAGCATCAGAGGGTCAAGGTGACAGAGTGATCTGTGGGTGCCAAGACCCTTTGGTTTAATAGAAAAAGAAATTTAAGGCCTGGGACTTCCTTTGTCGATGGAGACCTGTTCACTCAATTGAAGGGTTGTAGAATTGCTCCCTGGAGAAGCTTTCCACAGAGTGAAGAACAGAACATGGGTTTCCTGGTTCCAATCCTGCAACCTGATCTAGTGGAAGGTGTCCCTGCCCATGGCAGGGGGGTTGGAACTAGATGATCTTCAAGGTCCCTTCCAACCCAAACCATTCTATGATGTACATGTTGGGTGCTGCTCCCCAAGGAACCCTCCTGAGGCTGTGAGCTGCTCCTGGGGATGCTTTGGGAAGACCTGTGGTGGCTTCAGGAGCTCCATCTCTGGGAAGTCACCACTTGTTTTGCCCTGTCTGGAAATGTCCTAGCACTGTGAGGAGCCGAGGTGGCGGCTTCCCATGAGGAGAGGAAGTGGAGAGGAGAGGGGTGGAGGTAAGGAGGGAGGAGCAGAGGTGAACAAGGCAACCAAATTTAGAACATCCTCTTCTTCCCAATTTAATCTCCAATAGACAACAAAACTTCAAAGGCAGGGAAGCCACTGTGATTTCCTTCAAGCAGCTCTGACGCTTTTTGTTTGATTGTTTAAATATATATTCTTTTAAAAAATATTTTACAAAGATGTTTAATATCTCTTTGGTGTTGAAAAGGGCCTCCTAAGGAGGGTTATTTTTTCTTTCCCCTTCCCCTATCCATCAGGGAGCAGAGCTGCTAAAGTATGAAGGTTCAGCTTTACCACATTTTATTATTCTTGTAGAAAATGGGACTTTTTTTTCCACCCTAAATTAAGTTCCTTGTGTTACCATTAGACTTTAAAATGATTGCCTATAAATATGCATGGGGAAAGGTACCTCTTGCTAATAAAAATCATGCCCCTGCCAACTCTAGGTAGCATCTGTGTTATTAATAAACCTACAGTAAGACACACAATATAAACTCTAAATTTTGCTCAATGTGATTTTAATTCTGGGCCAAAAAAAAAAGGCATTTTCAGTCCTGTCACATCTGTTTAGTGGCTGATCTGGCTCAGGGTGCATTTGCCACCTACAGCTTTGGCCTTCGGGGGTGTTAAAGCACAATTAAGCCCCAGGTTTCAGGTCTCTTCTTCAGATTTTCCTGAATTTTCCTAAAGGCTCTGAGCAGAGACACCACAGCTTGATTACTTTGGAAGTATTTACATGAAATTCGTGTTTCCTCACAAGACAACTGCTGCTGCAAAAGCAAACAACTGTCTGGTCGTTCCTCCTTCTCCCCAGCAGCATCACCAGTCACCACCCCAAGGCCATCACATCCCTTTGTCCCTGATCCACACCTAACAACAAGTGACCTTAAAGCAACTCCACCCTGATCCACTGGATATTCACAGGAGAAGGAGGGACATCAGCTAGCAGAGCCTGGAGCTGAGATTTCTTCAGAAGAGAAATATTATTTAAAGTGAATCCTATTTAAGCCACTGCCAGACACCAGCACTGCTTGTTTGCAGAGAGAAAAACAATCAAGCATGCTGCAAGAATTAAAGCAAAACTATTACATCACTGAGGAAATCTCCAGACCCTTGCAGACAGACCCTAACACAGCTAGCTCTTCCCTTAGTTAGCTTCAAAAACTAAACCAAGATAGCTCCAAAAAGGAAAACATCAACTTGCCACATCTTTAAGGAGCCAGTAAGTGACAAGAAGGAAGGGGAAGATGCCCAGAGATGTTATGGATGCCACCTCTCTGGAGGTGTTTAAGGCCAGGCTGGATGGAGCACTGAGCAACCTGGTCTAGTGGAAGGTGTCCCTGCCCATGGCAGGAGGGTTGGAACTAGATGATCTTTAAGATCCCTTCCAACTCGAACTATTCTATGATTCTATGAAAATCAGTTATTATGTGGCAACTGAATGCAGGGGCAGTCTGAGGGTTCCTCAAACCCCTTGTTTTTCAGCCTAAAGTTAGCTCAGATTCCTGCAGAGGACCTTCAGACCTAAGGAGCCCTGTCCTGCTGGACACCTACAGTCTGTGCTTCCATCCAAGCAGGTGGAACTGTCTGAACCTCAGCCATCTGCTCTTTTGCAGGAGTTATTTCTCTGCTTTTCATTTCATGCATTTCTTTTCTACATTGCAATCCAGGAGAGGACTGAATCAAAAGCCTCAGTTATGATGTCTTGGATTTCAAAGAGAACCCTACCTTAGGGAGGGCTTTTCTATTTGCTCAGGTTGATGTTGCTTAAGATATGTGTGGAATGAGACCACCAACCACTCCAAAAGGTCGGAGACCTACCCTGCTGCTAAGGCAGAACAGCCTTGGCTGGTTGCCCCTGTGGTCTGGTGGGAAAAGCAACATCTCACAAGCCTCTGATCCATCTGCTCTCTTTCAGTACCCTTATTCTGTGGAGATGAACTTCAAGAGGATGGTGTGGGACCCAAGAAGAGGGTTTATCATCCCCTCTCATGCTTTCATTTACTCCGGGGTGCTCACGTGCACTGCAAACGTCAATGGGAGTGTGTTCACCTCCTACTACCTGGCACAGAGACTGGGTGAGTGATTACTGTGTGCCCACCAGTGCCCACAGTGTTTCTATTTCCTAGCTAACCCCCTGGGAATTATTTCTTGGTTAGCCTCAGTTATATTTGGTATATCTAATTAATTCACATTCATCTGCAGCAAGTCCGAGCTGCAATGCTAAAAGGAAAGTCAATTTTCTCCTTTGTTTCCTATTCAATAGAACTGGGATTTGATCCACTCTTGGTTTTTGAAAAATTACCAAGTGTTGAGGTGGTGCAAAGTCAGAGTATTGTTTTATTCAAAGCCCATCAAAGCTCTGTTTGCTTGGATTCAGCTGTATTTACATTCTAACAACTGTGGGTTTGGGATAAACCAAACAGTAGCTTGCTCTTTGCTTCTGGTCATTAAACACACAAGACCAGGGTATAAAAATCTCATTAAACTGCTAATTCAGATCTTTGCTGTTTAATACAGTTTCTCCTGCTGATTTACCACACCCTCTCCCTTGTATTTACAGCCCAGCTTCAGCTCAGAATTAAGATCTGAAAATGAAGTAACTAAACATTACATTTTTGAGTGCTGGGGATTTCTGTGAAGCCAATTAGAGTTTATTTTTCCTTTGTTTTCAGTGTATGCCCTTTCTTTCCTCATATATTGTGTTTCTGACAGGAGAGTTTCTTGTGACTTCATTCCCATTAGATCATGGCATCCTTCTATACAATTAGCACTCAGCTTCAAACAACTGGTTTGAATACTGTATGGCAGCCAAGGAAGCAAATAAATCTCTCTTTCTTTTTCCTCATTGCTGGAATAGGTTTTTTTGGTTTTTTTTACTAGAATCATGAATGCAAAGATAAAAAAGCCATGAGGTCATCCCTCCCCAGCCCAAAAGGATACAGGCAATACCTTACTCTAGGATGTGGTCAGGTACATGTTTGACACAGGGCACCAAAAACACAGAATCATAGAATATTTTGGGTTGGAAGGGACCTTAAAGATCATCTAGTTCCAACCCTCCTGCCATAGGCAGAGACACCTCCCACTAGATCAGGTTGCTCAGTGCCTTGTCCAGCCTGGCCTTAAACACCTCCAGGGATTGAAGGGGCATCCACAACCTCTCTGGGCAACCTGTTCCAGTGTCTCACTACCCTCACCATAAAGAACTTCTTTCTTCTATCCAGCCTGAATCTCCCCTCTTCCATTACTCCTAGTCCTTCCATCACATATCTCATTAAAAAGATGTATTCAAGCATCAAGATATCAAGATATAAGGCATAAGACCAAGATCTGGGGATCCTATTCAGACCAACAATATGGACTCACAGCCCAGAAGTCAACTGTATCCTGGGCTGCATCAACAGAGATGTGGAGAGAGGTGGTTCTGCCTCTGCTCTGCTCTGGTGAGACCCCACCTGGAATTACTGCCTCCAGCTCTGGAGCCATCAGCATGGAGCTGTTGGAGAAGGTCTAGAGGAGGCCATAAGGATGATCAGAGGGGTGGAGCCCCTCTTCTTTGAGGCCAGGCTGAGAGAGCTGGAGATGTTGAGGGTGGAGAAGGCTCCAGGAGACCTTCCAGTGGTCTCCCAGTGCCTGAAGGGGCAACAGGAAAGCTGAGAGGGGCTGTTTGCCAGGGCATGGAGCCACAGGACAAGGGACAATGGTTGAAAACTAGAGCAGGGCAGGGTTAGATGAGACACTAAGAAGTTCTTCACCACGAGGATGGTGAGATACTGGAACAGATTGCTCAGAGAGGTGGTGATGAGCAAGGGTTGGAGCCTAAAATGGCAAAGGCATGAGAAGCAATTGATAAATGACTGTCTCCAGGTGTGATCAGTCTGATGGACTGATATTCAGGCTTTTATACAACTGCTCTCATGTTTCACTGAGGGAGCATTTCTAATAAAGTCCAGAGAAATGACAGCAGAAGGTGAGGTGTTTGGAAGCTGTGAAAGATGGTGGAGTGTGGATTCCATCTTCAACATCACTGATGTGGAGAGATCTGTGTGGTGATACTTTGGCTTTTTTTTTTCTTGCAGAGGGCAGAGTCCAGAACCTGGCTCTGAAAGCAACCCCCAAAAAACTACTGGTTGGAGAAACTCTCTATTTGGAGTGTAGAGCAGAAACCTTCATCAATGGGCGCATTGAGCTCATCTGGACGTGTCCTAATGGGAGAGTGAGTAGAAGAAAATTCTCTGTTCTGCTTTCACACAGCCTATTCCTATCCAAAAGGAAAATCTACTTCTGAAATACAGCCAACCATTTGTAAGGCTACAATTGACTGTATTTTTAGATTGGATGACTATAAAACTTATCTTCTCAAACCTGCAAATCTCAGGCTAAATATAAAAAGAAAGCAAAAGCAAGAGTGGATGATTCTTTGTGGGGAGTCCAACCCAAACCCACCAAATTTGAAACAAAAACAAGTCAGAGACTAAGAGTTTGCTTTAACTAAGCCTTTCAGTTCTGAGAAAAAGCAGAGGTGAGAAGGGGTATTTTCCTACTCAGTTCATTGAGCTGAGTTACTTCTTGTGGTTCTATCTGATGCTCAGACTGAAAAATGATAGCTTTTTTGGTTTAGTTCGGCAAAATATACATTACAAAGAAGCATCTAATTCTATTGAAAAGTCCAAAGTGTGATTCCTGAGTATTTTTGACTTATTTTGTTCACTCAGAGGATGAATGTCTCATTCAGTTTTGGTGAAGAAACTACAGAAAATGTAACACAGAATTATCAGAAGGACAAGGAATGTGCTGTTACTGTTTCTTCAACCATGTGATGGAAAAGAATTGTTTTCCCATGAACCCTCCTCAGATTTCTACCATCACAGATGTAAAACTTCTTGGTAAAATCTCTGGGATCAAAAATCCTATCAGAAGCAATAACTCTTTCTAAAATCCTACAGGAATTTGCATTGGCACTTGGTTGTCATAATATATTACATTTCTGTCATAATACATTTCTTTTAGAAAGTGGGGGCTTTTTTTTAAGACAGGAAAATGCCGACTGCGACCAAAAAAAACCCACACAACAAAAACCAAAGCACAACCCTGACCCTACAGATGCCACCAGCAGCTCTACACTACAGTCTCTGGGATCTGCTCCCAGAGAGGAGCCAGATCCCATTGAGATGCATCCCTTTCTCAGCCTGCTGTGGGGAAGCACCACAGTCCCACTGTTCCTCTCTCTTATTAGACTTGATAATGAAACCTCACACAAGACCTTTTCCTGCTGATCTGTCTTTTATATGATTTATTTCAGTGATGTGGAGGTATGATAATCCTGATATGAATCTCTGCTTTGCTTTGCTGGCAGATTTTGAAAGGATGAACAAAATCATCTGCTTTATGCTGGAGTTTGACCCTATTTTTTTTATTTTTTTTTTGGTTCTTTGACTTCCAGCATCCTTACCCTAGAAGAACAATTGAGCAGGATGGCATAGTGAATAAAATTGGCAGTACTCTGACAATTGAAAATGTCACCATGCAAGATGGAGGTCTGTATGTCTGCAAAACATTCAATGTCACACAGCTGGAGGCCAACGTCACCGTGACAGTGTATGGTAAGTCCTGCAGCTGAACCACAGCACCCAAGAAGCAGGATTGTTAAACTTCAGGGATAACACCACAATATTGTAGATGTCCCCTCCCTGGAGGTGTTTAAGGCCAGGTTGGATGAGGCACTGAGCAACCTGGCCCAATGGGAGGTGTCCCAGCCCATGGCAGGGAGGTTGGAACTAGGTGACCCTTCAGGTCCCTTCCTACCCAAACCATTCTATGATTCTATGATCTTTCTGACTGTGGCTGAGCTTTGCAGGGGAACTGTAATCAGCTCCTCATCCCTCTTGGTTCTGTAGTGCAAAAAATCTTAGAATCACAGGGACCTTCAAGTGTCAGTCTCAATCCCTGCAATGACAGGGACATCCTGCACTAGATGAGGTTGCTCTGAGCCTCAGCAAGCCTGGCCTTGTATGTCTCCAGGCATTGATGGGACCTCCACCACCCCTCTGGGCAACCTGTTCCAGTGTCTCCCCACCCTCATGGGGAACAACTTCTTCCTTGTGTCTCATCTAACCCTGCCCTGCTCTAGTTTCAAACCTTTTCCCCTCATCCTGTGGCTCCATGCCCTGGCAAACAGCCCCTCCCCAGCTTTCACTGGGAGGCCACTGGGAGATCTCCCTGGAGGGAGAGAGTAGAGAGAACACACCTCCAAAATGTGAAAGCTGCACTGTGGCAGATCTGCCACACATGATTTATCCTCCTGTTTGCTTCTCTTTCCAGACAAACCTTTCATCACAATTTCACATAAGAAAGGGCCTTATTACGAGATCACATCAGGACACAAGTCACTGAAACTCACTGCAAAGGTGGACGCCTTTCCTCGTCCAACTGTCACCTGGTGAGTACCATCACCTCCAGCAAAAACAGGAAGAGGTGACCTTCTTTTGGGCTCTTCTCTAGAAGAGGTTTTCACTGTTCCTTGCCATATAGATAAAAGATGAGCACTGGGAATGCTCTGAGCACAGTTCAGCTAAGGAGAGGTGACTGCTTTTTGCACTGAAGCCACTCTGTGAAGCCAAAACTCTTTCCCATGCTGTTTATATCTCCTAGTTGTGCAAAAAAGATCCCTACAGGAAAATTGAGGGTTTCATCTACTCTGTACTCACAACTTTTGGGAAAACTGAGGTAGAAAGCCATTGGGGAAGGGTTGCCAGTCTAGCACCATCACTGGTGGTCAGCCTGCAAGGAGGCAGCTCACAAGAGAAAGTTGCAGGACAAATTCTCAGCAAGAGAAATTGTTCCTCTTTACAACTTTGAAGTAATTTTCTCCAATGCTGTTAAACCAGCAATGGCAGATCCTTGCAGGCATCACAGTGAATCCTCCTGAGCAAAGCAAAGGCTTCACTGTCACTGGGAGGGAGGAGAAACACATCAGCAGTTCCAGAAGAAACTAACATTTCTCTCTCTCTTCCTACTTCTTCCATGCTTCAATCTACAGGGGGTCTTTAACAACCTCATCCAACAATTTATATGTCTTTATCTGTATGAAATCCCATGGGACAGCTGGCTTTGCTGGTGCTGGCAGAGGAGGTGGCATGTGGGGAGCCACCACCTCCATGCTGCCCTTTTCCTTGGCCAGCCCAGTGCCATAGGGGGTTGGCAGCCAGCAAAAGGTATTGTCCAGGGATGGATTTGTTGTATTTTTTTAGCAATTAAACAATATGAAATTCTTTAATGTTCAGTGAAATCAGTGCTGCCAGGGGATATTTTTAATTGTTGCTGTTATTTAGGAGATAGGAATGTTTTTGTGAGCTGAAATGGGGACCATCCTCCTTCTCTGTGCCAAGGCTTTGTTCTCAGGGCCCAGCATGGAGCTGCTGGGACCACCAGGGCTGCTGGGACCACCTTCCCTGCATCTCTGAAGCTACAGCTGTTGATGTTGGAGGTCTCTCAGGACAGTTGTTTAAAAGGAGGTTTCCAGCAGTCTCAGGCAGTAGGACACGTGCCCCAGCTTCTCCTTCCACCAAGCCTGAAGCTCTGTGTGTGGCAAACCCTGGTCCATTTCATATTCAGAACCCAAATATTGGATGAGCAGAGGAGTCTGTTCAGGCAGACCTTGCTGTCCTTCTCCAGCCTAGTGAATATTCAACACTGGGGATTCTTCACTGAGCCTCCTATTGACAGAAAATTCTTCAGGTCACAGACTTAAGCTTATCGATAAAGGGTCACATTGAAAAACAATTCTGCTTAATTAACATTTTTTTTTAAAACTGGGGTTTTAAATTTTGGCTAATTTGCACTATGTATTGATTATGAGGCACTGAGCAACCAGGTCTAGTGGGAGGTGTCCCTGCCCATGGCAGGGGAGTTGGAACTAGATGATCTTGAAGGTCCCTCCAACCCAAAGCAATCTATGATTCCATGATAATATCTAGCATAACCAGGAGCATCTAGATGTACATTTCAGAGCACAGTTGAACATATTTGTTGGATGAAACCACCCTGAAGGACGGCAAGAGTTGCTCAGATTTAGGGTGGAAGGATAAAAGGAGTCAATGTCCAATTCAAGCAGTGACTATAGGTGTGTTTCCCTCCCCTAATTTGGGATAATATAGGATTTCTGAGGTCTAACATGCCTGCATGCCCATGATGAGCCTTGATTTGATTTTTAACACAGGTACAAAGATGGCAAGCTGATCAAGGACAACCACACTTGCTATGAGCCAGATCCAATGAAGTACAGACTGGGCATAAGGGATGTGAGACCAAAGCATGCTGGAAACTACACCATCGTCTTGAGCAACCCAAAATATGGCCTGTATAAGAACCTCACCATGCAGCTGGTTGTGACAGGTAAGTCTTGATGTTTACCATGATTTCTACTGGGTTTTACCTTTTTGTGTGTGTGATTCTACTTGATCAGTCAGCAGGACATACCCCCATGCTTAGCTGATGTGAGCTGATGCATTATTGTCCATTGATCACCATCTGGTTTAGGAACCACATGTTAAATAGAAGCAACAGAAAGGAGAGCAAGTATGAAGAGTTAGAATGAAACTAGGTCATCTAAAGCCACTTTCCAACAAGGTGTTTCACCTCAGAAAGAGTCTGCAGCATCTTTGTGTGGGGACAGTGTCTCCACAGATGGAAAGAGAAATGGTTTGAAAGTGAACAAAATTAACAAGACTTAACTTAAACTTCAACAGGGTTTTGGAGGATATCTAGTAGTGAGGTCTTGGAGCTGAGGGCACAGTTTCCCAAGAGAAGTGATGGAACTTTTATCCCTTGAGACTAAAAATGAGGTTGGGCAAAGTACTGGAGAACATCCTGTTGGGACAGGAAAATTCCTGGTAGGGCCAACAGAAGGAAGAAACTAGAAAAGTTACCCTCTTTTATGTCTCTCATTCATCCTGCTACAGAAATACTTTCTAAGTCTGGATTTTATGGATTTTCATTTACCTGCTGAGAGAAAGGTCCATTTTCAAGGGAATCAGGAGAAAACAGAGGTGAAGTGTGGTGTGTGTTGCAGCAGGTTCACTTGACACAGAGGGAAAGCAGATATTGGAATCTCATTTATTAATCTCCCTTGCTGGGACAATGGAAGACAGATCCACATTGTCTCTTTGCACATCCACTGCCTCTTTTAATCCATGGAATCTGACAGCAGAGTCTAACCATGAGGCCAAGCAGGAGTTCAGCAAAGTTAGCACTACTTCCCCACATATTTCCCAGGGCTTGCTCAGGCAGGGTGATGGAGGAAGTTATTGAGATAGCTTTGCTTTCTTTTCTCTGGTGAATTAATTTTTCCTTATCCTCTTTACACCTAAACCCATTCTTGATTGTCCTGTTTAGCAGGACTTCTGTACTGTCACACCACATCACTTCCAGCATTTGTGATTTTTTTCATTTCACCTTTCAGACATGAATGATGCCTGACAGAATTTGGCACTCTGGGCATCGTAAAATGCAAAATAAGATATGGGGCGTTAAATAATCTTAAAATTATACTGACTAGTATGTGATTCAAGAGCAGAGAGAGCTGAGAACATGCTCATGGTCAGGTACCACAGCTCAGCTGATGAGGAGGAACGTGTTGAGCTGCAGTAAGTTGTTCACTTGAGATTGTTTCTCCACACAATGGCTTTGCCCTCATGTTAGGAGAACGGAAACGTTCAAAGGAAGACAAAATTAAGAATGATAATAAACTATCTTGTCAAGGTAAATACTGCTGTTTGCATGCAAAAGAGAATGTTTACTTGAAGAATGGCCTTTCCCCAAATAGGCACAGAAAAAAAACAAACAGACCTTGTTCCTATCAGCGAGATGCTATTTCAGGATTAAACCATCCCCTGCTCTCAACCCCTTTCATCTCCACTGTGTGTACAAGTATCTGTCTCTCACATGGAGTGCATGTCCCTCATTGTTCCCCTTGCTCAGACATCAGCCCATCAAAGCTTCCAGCCAGGAATAATTCTTTCACTGAAAAAAGAAAAAACAAAAAAAAAAAAAACCTCCTCTTCTCCTTTCTGCAAAGCCCAGCAACAGCAGGGATGCCACCACCTGGAGAAGGCTCTGGTTGGTGAAACACAAGGAAAAATGAGCAGTGAGTGTTTCTTTTCTGGTAAAAGAATGTTATCCCAGAAATAAAAGCAAGCAAAGGAAAATACCTGGCAAAGAGTGACAGTGGCTTTCAGCTGCAGGCTGCAAACAAAGAGGATATTTGCTGTGATTGTGCACTGGACTGACACAAAACCCAGGAAATCCTGCCTTTGCCAGGCTCTTGCTGCTGCCCCACTGTGCTCTGCCCTATCTGAAGCTCTCAGCCCAAGGAGAAGGCTGTTCTCCTGAGATGCAAGTGGGCAGAGATCAAAAAAGGCAAATTCTGTTGTTGAAGCTTGTCCAGCAAGGCAAACTGCCTCTTTTCTTGCTCATTCCATTAAAGGCACTGCTGCTTTTTCAGATCTGGGCATTATTTGCTTCAGTTTCCAAAAACTTTCTGAAGCTTGAAACTGAGCACAGGCTCGAACTTCTCCCTGAGCTCCTCAACAGATAACCAGTCCTCACATCTGATATCTCACTGTGGCACCTCAACAGGTTAAATTGTACTAAAGTTAGGGAGAAATTCTTGCCCATGAAGGTGGTGAGACACTGGCCCAGGTTGCCCAGAGAGGTGGTGGAATCCCCATCTCTGGAGACATCCAAGGCCAGGTTTGCTGAGGGTCTGAGCAACCTCATCTAGTGCAGGATGTCCCTGTCACTGCAGGACTAGATGGCTCTCGAAGGTCCCTTCCAACTCTATGATTCTATAATATTTTTTGCAGTGTATTTTATGCAATAATAGTGGCAGCAAAAGAGAAGTCTTTAAGCAGGTTGAGTACAAGAGAAGAAAGCTGGATAAGGCATTGAGCAACCTGATGTAATGGGACATGTCCCTGCCCATGGCAGGGGGTTGGAACTAGATGATCTTGAAGGTCCCTTCCAACCCAAACCATTCTTTGGTAAAATATTAGTAGCAATTTCACCCCCCAAAGTTTGACATGGCCATAAAACTGAGGAGGATCTGCAAAACCATTCTTACCAGGCAAAAGACCTCAATCACCCCAATTCCCCCAAGGCAAGAGGGAGTAAATTGGGTAAATAACTCCCAGAGCTACAGGGTGGGAAGTGACAGCAATGCCACCCCCAGACAAGGACCTGGTTGACATCCTGCAGGAAGGAGCAGGCTTCCTGGTCTGGAGGAAAAATCCTGCTGCCATCCAAAAAATGTCTCTTTAAGCTTAGCTGTGCCTCTGGTCACTCGTGTTCCCACTGCAGCTGGAATTTAATCTTGCAGGAGCACATATCTCTCTTGTGGAGTCACCTTGGCTCATTCTAGGACTGGGGTCCCCAGGAGGGAGCTGATTGCATTTTCAAAACCTTCCTTCTTTACATATTTACACATCAAACAGTGTCCAGCAAGCGGCGGGTTGCCGTGTTTTTCTTTTGTTTGATTAAATTCTTCTTGAGAAAAGCTTCAAGAAAATAATGTCCAGAAGAATTTGGAAAGCAGGGAAGCAAGGAGAAGGAACAATCCTAGCAAGCAGCTGGTGGCTTCACATCTGAGCCAGTCAAGGAGGAGAAGAAACGTGGGAGAAAAGAATTATTTCAGGCTGGGGTACAAAGCTCTTTCAGAAAAAAAATATAAACAAAAAAAACCCCCTCAATCTATTTCTGGGAAGTGAGCTGCATTTCATTCTCACCCTTGCACAAGTCATCTGTGTGTATCAGGGCTCTTGCTGAGCAGTCAGCAGGCTCTGACCACCACGTGGTGAGCAAAGACTGTCTTGAAGTATAAGTTAATTCAAAGAAAAAACGGGATGAATAATCTCCTTCACCACTTTGCCTTTCTTCTTTGGCCCAAAGTTTCTCTCCTGTGCCCCCTCAAGGCTCTTCCAGTAAATATTGCTTTGGGTTCCAGCTGCTCTGCTCTACTTCTAGAGTCCTTGATTCCCCTCCTCAAGCTCTTGTGTTGTATCTATAAGAAATTCAGGATCAAGTGCTAGAAATAGCCTCCACTATTAAGCAGTGGAATTTTGCAGGCTCCTTATGAATTCCAGCTTTCCTGGGCAAGGTTTGGAATAAAAGAAGTGCACAAAGAATTCACGTGTGGATTGCCACGTGCTCCCTGTCACGGCAGCAAGGTGGCCAGTTACACCTCCACTTGTTCCTCCACTGGGGGAATCAGCTCCAGAGCACTTAAGGATGCTTATGTTGCCCTATTCTATAGTTAGGCCAGCTCTTCAGATGTGGCTAAAAATCAAAGGCAAAGGGAGTTCTGTGCCTGACCTACTTTGGCTTGCAAGGGATGAGTTGACATCAAAGCAGTCCCCAGTGATCTCCAGAAAAGCTAATAAATACGTGGTGATCCATGTGAACAATACCCTGTCACCTCAGCCAGGCCCAGAAATAGTCAGAAGAGGGAAACGAGCCTTCAGGATGATGTTAATTCATTTGGGTTATGCCAGTTCAGAGAAAACGAGCTCTTGGTGTGATGGGTCTCAGTTAATGGAGGTAGAGGGGAGACTCCAACAGTCTCCAGTCTGTGGAAGGGCCACTGAAATCTCTAAGTTGGACAATGTTTCAACATCAATTTATTTGGAATATTAGTGCAATCCACCTGATGTTTATGCTAAAGGAGCAGGCCAGGTATGAAAAGCAGGGACACATAAAGTGATCTACCTTCCCCTTGTTGTGTGCATCAGTATCCTGCCAGAATGCTTTTGCAAATCACCTCCATGTAGCTCCTTGGAGGATGACCCATCCAGGAACAGTCAAACTAGAAAAATCTAATTTTCCACCTGCTGGGCCAGTTGAGCAAAGTAGAAAACCCTAAAATAAACCATGGCCTGACTCCATCCAACTGCTCTTACAATGTGTTCCTCCCCAAGCCTTTTGCTTTGCTTTTCTCCTGGGTCATGGTAGCAATGGTTGGTCAGGGCTGGGAAGAGCAAAGGAGAGGAGATCCAGTGCTCAGCCTGTCCTTCAATTCTCCTTTATCAGACACAGACAGGAAAAAAAAACAACTGATTTTTTTTTCTGACAGATAGAAGAAAGCAAAGGAAAAAATACCAGAGCACAAATATACTGCAGTGAGCCATCTTGGCACTCTAATTATTAGCAAATTACAAAGAATTTTCTTACTGATATCATGCAAACCCAGCTCGCTTGCAGCTCTGCAGCCCAGCCTCCACTCAGCTTCTCCCAGGAGAGCCCCTAATGAAAAACTCAGATGAGCTATTTTCATTTTGTTAGAAGTAGCCAAAGCAATTTTTGGAAAGGGGAGGTGGGGACCTGCTGGAGTTTGCCAGAAGAATCTGAAGCATCTGGCTTGTGCCTCTGCGGCAGTGACTGCTCTCTGACAGTCCTTAAAAACCAGAGGGATGGGGGGGTAGGAGGATGGGGAAGGAAGTTGGGAAGTGGAGTGGCAGTGAGTGGTTTCCACACTGTCTCTCAGCCAGGCCTGCAGGTACATAACTGTTTTCATGTTTTCATAGAATCATAGAATGGGACCTTAAAGATCATCTAGTTCCAAGCCCCCTGGTATGGGCAGGGACACCTCCCACCACACCAGGTTTCTCAGTGCCTCATCCAGCCTGGCCTTAAACACCTCCAGGGATTGAGGGGGCATCCACAACCAATCTGGGCAACCTCTTCCAGTGTCTCACCACCCTCACAGCAAAGAACTTCTTTCTTCTCTCCAGCCTAAATCTCCCCTCTTCCAATTTGCACCCATCACTCCTAGTCCTGCCATCCTGGATCCTATTCACAAGTCCTACCCCAGCCTTTTTGTGGCCTTTCACAAGCACTCGAAGGGGGCAGAGACAAAAATTCCTAGCAAATGGCCCACTCTGCTAAGGATTAAGCAGTTCATCAGTACACATTTGCTTTTTGGACTTGAAATTAAGCTAGAAAGATGCAGATGAGAAACTCTTTTTCTTTTTCCCCCCCAAACCATGGCTGCAACAGAGTGAAATGGCTGGAAAAGGTGGTAAGGCCTGGAAATGATTCTTTTCTACCTACAAAGTGAAGGTAGATAGAGGCAAAAGTGACAGTATAAGGTTATAAAACCCAAACCCAAGCTGTGCTGACGTTTTAAGAACAAAATTCCCCATGGGGTAGGTCAAGTGCTCTGTGATTTTTCTTAATATCTCTTCATACAGCATCCCACTGCATTTCCCTGCTGTTTGCTGCCACCCCACTGGCAGCCCCAGCCCAGAACAGCAGGTTACAGTAAGGGGGGGGGGAGGGTTTAGGGATTAGAATGGAAACCCAAAATCACTGAGCCTTATTCTATTCCCCACTACTGACTCATGGGAAGATTTTGGCCACTTGTTTCATCTTGGCACCTGCTTCCTCAGAGTTACCCTGGGGACAATGCCAGGCACCCACTTCCCAGCAGCTTTCTATGTAGCACTGGGCAAAAACAAACCAAAAAAAAAGCAAAAGAGAAGCACCCAGAGAAAATCAGACGGGGTCCAACACAATGTTCTCTTCAGCCTGAAACAAAAGGTTTGTTTTCAGGTCATTTAACTGATTTTTTTCTTTCTTTTCTATACACACAAAAGGAAAAAAATAAGAAGGGGAAAAACAAAGGCAAAGCAGAGAGATCAGCTGCAACCCAAACACAAAGTGCTTTTACATTGGGAGAAATTTCATGCTTGTTTTCCCATCCTGTTTAACCAACTCAAACTTTTACTAATGAGTTTCCTCCCTACCCTGCTGAATGTTCACCTTGCTCAGCTTGCAGAGCCTATGTTTCCACTAGGAACCATATAAACATCAGATGAAGGATTCTAAAGTGCAGATTATTTTTGCTTTTGGAAAGCAGAAAGGATTAATAGAAAACAAGCTGCTTCTCCAGTTTAAATGTAGCAAAGTAACAAGGCTCTGACTAAATGCTTGCCTGGCCCACTCTGTGTTACTTTAACCATGCACTTAATATGAAAAGATTTTTTGGAAACCCAGTCTAAAGGGTAGTGGTGAAGGTAAGTAAAAAGCAGTTCAGTCAGAGGTCACTGACAATAGAGCAAAGTTTCTCTAAAAAAGGCAGGGAAACTTGCTCTGTGCTGTCCTCTATTTTGGATGCTCCATTGGGTGACAAGAATTTCACACCATCATCTGCAGTGAATTCAGAGGCATAAGAGCCTCTTGCAAGGGTTAATGTCCTAATCCTTGTACTTGCTATTTGCATCTAATGCCACAAAGTAAAAGCAACAGTAGGAAGTCAGGTGAGATTTACATAATGCTGATTAATTTGAAATTTCCAGCAAGCAGGACTGCTTTTTGATTGCATTCCACAGCCCAGCAGCAGCAGCAAAGTCTTTAGTTATTCAGGTCAGCTCTCACACCAGCAATTGCACCTCTGCAAAGCGAGCTGGGGATACAATCACACTTCAAGCCAGAGAGGACCAAAACCCATTTATTTCGATACATTTAAAGCCATCTGAACATCACAACGTCCCAAATGCAGCCAGAGAGGAGGAAAGCTTTTAAGGTTGGTTTGGCTTCTGCTTGAGAAAGCTCAACCTGGGGAGGGCAACAGCCCAGGGATAGGAAGTGGACGAGGAAAGTCAGAGAGTGGATCTTGGAGTAGGGGGGGTTGTGAAGCAAGAGGTGGGATAGAGAGGGATGCTTGAGGTCAGGAAGTAAATGTATTTAAGGATCTCTTGCAGCACAGCACTGTGACAGCAGGAAGGGAAGGTGCTCTGTGAGCCAAGGTCAGGATAGAATTGTAGAAGCACGAAATGTCCCAGCCTGGAAGGGATCTTTCACATCATCAAATCCAACCATCAATCCATCTCTGATCAGAACCAGCCCTAAAACATCTCTTTGAGCTCTGTGTCTGCCCAGTTCTTGAATCCCTCCAAAAATGGGGTCTCAAACCCTACCCTGGGCAGCATCTTCCAATGCTTGACAACCCTTCTAGCATCAACATTTTTCCTGATATCCATCCTGATGCTCCCCTGGCACTTCTTGCTTCTTTACTCACCTTTTCTACAGCTCCCCACTCCCAACAGCTTAAACATCAGCAACACACATGCAAATATAAGTGCAGGGAGGAAACCCACAATTAAGATACTATTTCAAGGTATGAGCAGAAACATACTTGGATTTTGGCAGTGCTTACAAATGGACTGGTATCCAAAGCCTTACCCCACAACCTAAAGAGCAAAGATAAACAAGGGCTTGTGCACAAGCCATCAGCAAACATGAAAGACAATCATAGAATAGCTTGGGTTGGAAGGGACCTTAAAGACATTCTAGTTCCAAACCCCCTGCCATGGGCAGGGACACCTCCTACTAGACCAGGTTGCTCAATGCCTTGTCCAGAGCCTTTTTGGGCATTTAAAAGGTGGGATAGAGTTATCTGAGAAATACACTGCTGGGTGCCCCCAAAATATCCCAGACTGAGTATCCACATTCCACATCCCAAACCTGCACCAGGCTGGAGCCAACACCAGCTGCATTCCAGGGAGGACCAAGACACAGAATCATAGAACATGTTGGGTTGGAAGGGTCTTTCAAAGGCCATCTAGTGCCATCCCCTGCAGTGACAGAGAAATCCTACACTAGATCAGGCTGCTCAGAGCCTCAGCAAACCTGGTCTTGGATGTCCCCAGGAATGGGGCCACCACCACCTCTCTGGGCAACCTGGGCCAGTGTCCTCCCATCATCCTGGGGAAGAAATGTGATGGTTGAAATTGTGAAAGGGCCCCATCTATGGTAGCATCACAGTAGAAGCCATTTGCAGAATGACACCTACCACCAATTACAAGCTTTGCAGAGAAAAAGAGAGAGACACTTAGTAAAATTGCTTTAATTTCAGTGTCTTGCCTATAATTAGCTGCAACCCCCCACTAACAGTGTTAAAGCGCAGTGAAAGAAATGACAGGGAGGCATTTTTAGCCAGCCCCTCAAGTTTTAATAAAATAATTGCTTAAGCCTCATAAATAATAGTTATTTCAATTGATGAGTCATTTTGACTCATTTTAGCTTTCAAGTAATATTTATTAATGCCACACAGTAAAGTAATTGCAGAATAAAGAATTCATTCATCACCCATGTATGATCTCACTTGATTTAGATCGAGTTAAAATTATTATTTCTATTTAGAACAACAATTGAAATGATAGTCAGAGTGTCCATCACTTCACCAAGAGTGCAGAAAAATCTCCTTATGTTAAAAGATTGTAACCCAGCTTTATTTATCTCTCCCAAACTTTTTTTGCATACATTAAAGCACAGAAACACACTCTCTCCCACCCCAGGCATGTAAAACTTTGTTCTTATGGCCAAAAAAACATAGCACTTGAGTAACCTTTCACATAACACTGGAGTAACCTTTCACTCCCAATTTAAAGCCTCTTTTCTCCAAGTGAAAATCACACTTTGGAGGTCAGTCCCAACATTCCAAACACAGGATTTGAGACTGAAAAGAAATATGTCTGAGATGATGAGAAATGTTCTTCTCTCTCTGGGGAGCTTTACAAAATGATTTTAATGATCAGAAATAATTTACTGATGAGAAATGAGAGGGCAGTTACAGGGAAATTCAACATTCATCCCAATAATTTGTTCTGTGAATTGCTGAGAATCACAGAATGTTCTGAGTTGGAAGGGAACTTCAAGATCATCCAGTTCCAACCTCCCATGAGCAGGGACACCTCCCATTAGACCAGGTTGCTCAGTGCCTCATCCAGTCTGGCCTTAAACACCTCCAGGGATTGAGGGGCCATCCACAACCTCTCTGGGCAACCTCTTCCAGTGTCTCATCACCCTTACAGGAGAGAATTTCTTCCTTATCTCCAGCCTAAAAATCTCAAAGCACTTGATCATCAGAGTGATGTGGTGCAGCAAAGCCTGCATCCATATTAGAGGTGAGGATGGGATTCCAGAGACCCTAAACCACAGCCTGAAATACTCTCCTTTCTGCTCCCTTCTCCATCTTCTCCTTCACACAGAAACAACATCTCTCCTAATGCACAAGGAGTGAGAGATGGGATTTTAGAGCCTGGTAGAACATCATCTGCAGGCAGATGGGGAAACAGGACTCAACCAAAGGGGATCAAGAAAGCAAAAGGGAACACAAGAATAAAAGCAAACATGGTTGGGCTTTTTTTAAGTCAAATGTTAATAAGGACCTAGTGAATGTCCTTTAAAACAGCTGATATGTGGCTGTCAGGTGGGAAGTGGGATATGGCTGCATCAGCAACAGTTTGATGCTCCTTCCACCGGGCTGAGAAGGAAACGCTGATGTATTTTCAGGCAATGGTGAGGCCAGAAGATCTTTTAGAGTCTGACATGGCAGCCGTGAGAAACAAAAAGAGAGGGTCCCACCAAGACATGGGATTAGACTGGTCAGTCCACTCATAAAGGAGAAAAAGCTATTAAAAAAGAAAAAAAAAGGAGAGAGAAAGGTTTCAAGATTGATGAGGTGGGCAGTAGCTCCTATTTACATATCTGGGGCCTCCTTGACAGCACAAAAAATAAGTTAACCCAAAAAATAGCAATCTAATCTCCATTCACTTCCCAACTTGTCAAAAGTCCTCAGTGCAAAGCGGCCACACTTGGCTGCATGGAGGTGTTCCACTGAGGGACCCCGACCAATAAATCTGTTTGATTTCCTGTTATGAGAAGCAGACAAAGAGATATGGCCAGGGATGGGCAGAGCTGTCTGAATAAGGGAAGAGCCTGTGCTTTCACCCCAAACTCAAACCCACCCTCAGCGAGGTTAGGAAAAGTTCAGTTCAACTTTGAGTTTGGGGGTTTGTTTTATGCTTTATTTCTCATTCTTGCCTCTTCCCGTGGGAGCTGGAAGGAGATGGGACAAAGCTTTTCTTTCCTGCTGGCAACAAGCATACCCAAAAGTGTCACACAAAAGTTTGTTGGTGAGAGCTTTCTAGTCCAAGGGTGTGATCTCGCAGCCTCTCCAGATGTGAGCAATGCAGTGACATATTTAATGGCTTTGCTGTTGGTGAGAACTTCTTGGCGTTACCCTACAAGTGTTTTCTCCCCTCTGCTTCCCCCTGGCTTTCTTCACCCCTTCATCCAGCACATATTGCACATGAACAGAAAAGGAGAGCAAAGTTTTGAGATTAAAAAAGCCTCATTTTTTTTCCCCAAGGGAAAGGACCTGCACAGGAGAGAATTTAATGCAGAGAAGCAGCTATTTGCTAAGGTTCCTCTCAGGAGGAGACAACAGAAGTTGAATCCTACTTTGCTGATAGCACACAGTCCCATTAACAGCCTGATCCCACAGACCCTGACCAATGGATGTTTCATGGCATCAATTTTCCAGAAGTGTAGCAGGTCCATGACAATATTTTAAATCATTTAGGGTGAATGTAGTAGCACTTTGATGTATTTTCTGAACCACCACAACTAATACCCATCTTTCTGTAAATCTCAATTTTCAACAAAGACAGTAATTCCATAGAATCATAGAA
>VZTY01022520.1:0-37420 GCA_013400935.1 Turnix velox | reverse complement strand
TGCTCCAGCCCTTTGACCATCCCGGATCCTGTTTAAAAGTCCTACCCCAGCCTTTCCGTAGCCCCCTTCACGTACTGAGAAGTCACTATGAGGTCCTCCCTGAGCCTTCTCCTCTCCAGGCTGAACAACACCAACTCTTTCAGCCTGTCCTCAGAAGGGAGGTGCTTCAGCCCTCTTATAATCCTCATGTCCCTCCTTTGGACCCACACCAACAACTGCACATCTGAATTTCTTCTTTTACTCATTACTTCATTATCTTCCGTCTTGCTTTTCTCCTGTAACATTAATGTTGATGAGGTAATTTTAATAAATGAAAACTAACTCTCTCTCAAAAGGAAACAAAAACAATTATCATGCTTGCAGAATGGATCCTGTCAGAACTGATTGCCTGATTAGCCCTTTATGCTGTAATTAATATAAGCAGAGATTGTCAAATCAGAACCATTAAGCAGTTCATTTAAACATTTTCTGGTTTGTAATTGTGATTTTCTTCTTGTTTCTATGGGTTTTTTTGGTGGTAGAGAGTCTGGTTGATTCCAATAGTGATGAATCAGATTCAGATCAGTCTGATGTTCCAGAGCTGGACTCTGAAATTGAACAAGAGACACAGATCACCTATCGTCGACAGGTAAAGATTTGAATTGTAATGACAGTTGGAAAGGGATAAAATTAGTCTTTTATGAAGACCTGTGGAAATATAGAAACTGGGGAGACAGAGAGCTGAGTAGGAACTGGCCAAAACCTTAAGGCTTTTGTATTATCTGATGCATACAAAATACAAAGATGTAACTAAGAAAAAAACCATTATTAGGTCTATTTATTGCATTGTCTACTAGAGTTTTGGTTGTAATTTGGAAATTACACTCTACAATTACTAGCTGCAGTTATTAGAGGTTTTTTTTTGGTGTGATGTCAGTGTAACATTTGTGTGGGTGAAAAGTGGGGCTGGATTGCCTCAGAAACAGGCTTTTTCTTATGAAGCTCTTAATTTATAAATGCTCTCTTTCTTAAAGGTTTACAAAGAAGATCTACCTCAACTTAAAGAGCAATGCAAAGAAAAAAGGAAAAGTGCAGCTTCCAAGAGACGAGAGCGAGCTCCAGGGAACAGCATAAGATTACATTTTGTTCATGGGTATGAGAACAAGGTTTCTTGGACATCTCCTACGACACCAGGTTGCTCAATGCCTCATCCAGCCTGGCCTTAAACACTTCCAGGGAGGGGGCATCCACAACCTCTCTGGGCAACCTGTCCCAGTGTCTCACCAACCTCACAGCAAAGAACTTTTTTCTTATCTCCAGCCTAAATCTCTTCCAATTTGCATCCATTACTCCCTAGTCCTGCCATTCTATACCCTATTCAAAAGTCCTTCCCCAGTTTTTCTGTGGCCCCCATCAGGTATTGAGAAGCCACTGTGAGGTCCCCCCTGAACAGGCTGAACAACCCCAACTCCTTCAGCCTGTCCTAATAAGGGAGGTGCTCCAGCCCTCTCATCATCTTCGTGGCCCTCCTCTGGACCTGCTCCAACAGCTCAATGTCCCTCTTCTGTTGAGGGCTTCAGAACTGGACACAGTAACTCCATTTGGGATCTCACCAGAGCCCAGCAGAGGGGCAAAATCACCTCCCTTGACATGGTGGCCACACTTCTCTTGATGCAGCCCAGGATTGGGTTGGCTTCTGTGCTGCAGGCACACACTGGTGGCTCGTGTTGAGTGTCTCATCCACTGACACCCCCAAATCCTTCTCTTCAGAGCTGCACTCAAGCCACTCTCCACCCAGCCTGTGCTTGGGGTTGCCCCGACCCAGGTGCAGGACCTTGTGCTTGGCCTTGTTGAACTTCATGACCTTGGTGAAGAAACTTTGGGGTTTTTTTTCCTTCAGTTACAGAGGGTATGACTGTCGAAGCAATCTATTCTACACTCAGACGGGTGAGATCGTGTATCACGTGGCAGCAGTGGGGGTTGTCTACAACCGGCAGCAGAACACCCAGCGCTTCTATCTAGGTCATGATGATGACATCCTCTGCCTTGCTATTCATCCCTTAAAGGACTATGTGGGAACAGGCCAGGTAGGATGCGTGTCCATCTGCTATAAGAATCTCAAGTTGTTAATACTGATTGTCAAGTCTGTTGTGGAGGAAGGAAGTCCTGTCTAGTGAGGGGTGACCTCATTCATGTTTAGAAATATGGAAAGGGTGGGTGTCAGGAGGATGGAGCCAGGCTCTTCTCAGTGACCTCCAATGATAGGACAAGGGTGCAAGCTGGAACATAGGAGGTTCCACAGAAATGGAAGAAAAAACTTAGAGTGAGGGTGAGAGAAGAGTGTCCCAGGCTGCCGAGGGAGGGTGTGGGGTCTCCTTCTCTGGAGTCATTCAAGCCCCACCTGGACACCTTCCTGCGTGACCTGATCTGGGTGTTCCTGTTCCAGCAGGGGGATTGGACTAGATGAGTTTTGAGGTCCCTCCAACCCCTGACATTCTGTGATTTGTGTTGCCAGTGGAATCAGGTTAAAAGACAGCAATAGAAGTGTTTTTTTCCAGTTCTTCATATTAATCTTGATAGTATTTTGACCCTCTTTTTTATATAAGGATTGCGTTTTTATATTAGGATAGAGCATTTATTCAGCTTCTCAGTACCTGAAGGAGACTCCAGAAAGGCTGGGGAAGGACTCTTTAATAGGGTCCAGGATGGCAGGACTAGGAGTAATGGATGCACATGGGAAGAGGGGAGATTTAGGGTGGAGAAAAGGAAAAAAATTCTTGACTGTGAGGGTGGTGAGACGCAGGAAGAGGTTACCCAGAGAGGTTGTGGATGCTCCCTCCCTGGAGGTGTTCAAGGTCAGACTGGATGAGGCATTGAGCAACCTGTTCTAGTGGGAAGTGTCCCTGCCCATGGTGGGAGTTTGGAACTAGATGATCTTGAAGGTCCCTTCCAACCCAAATCTTTCCATGATTCTGTGATTATAGAGTCTCAGAATGTGCAATGCCAGAAACAAATCCTGGTTTTCTTGAGACCTACCTCTGAGCTTAAACACAGAGTGTTCTATTTTTGCATTCATTTTGAGTGTCCTGAGGTGCAAAACTTCTGCAACAGCAGATAACCTTGAAAATATAGACTCGTAGAATAGCTCGGGTTGGAAGGGACCTTAAAGATCATCTAGTTCCAAACCCTCTCCCATAGGCAGGGACACCTCCCACTAGATCAGGTTGCTCAGTGCTTTGTCCATCCTGGCCTTAAACACCTCCAGAGAGGGGGCATCCACAACCTCTCTGGGCTAAATATGGACTAATAATGTTTGTATGTAGTTGAAAGGAATAATCTATATTCGTTTTTTTACCAATTTCTAATTACCTGCATAATGTGCTAAGTTTGTGGAAGTTCCTTCACAGCTATCAGTGCATTGCAGGCTGATTTGTAGGCACTCGTAGTGACCCCAGACAGAAGTCACCTTGACTTCTCAAGCATAGAGTAGCTTATGTACCAGCCATAAAAATAACCTCTTATTTTTAGACAAGGAATGATTGATAGGGATTTGATGGAATAAATATGGCACAGTGCAATCAATGAAGGGCTTCCTTCCATCTCAAGAGGACTCTAGCTATTGTGATTAATTTGCTTAAGTTCTTTGAAGGGGAAAAAAATCCAGCTGGGGAGTGATCCCTATGAAGCAGAGGGAGTAACACTGATATCCAGACAGCTAATACTAGGCAAATTTTATCACTGTTATTTTTTTCTAATAATTCATTATATTTGTCAATAGAATATCCTCAAATTAAAATGTGAAGTAACTGAGAAATGGGGGGGGGAGAAAAAAAAAGGTTTATAAATATTTTTACTTTTAGGTTGGTCGAGATTCCTCAATACACATTTGGGATACAGAAACAATAAAACCACTCTCTGTATTAAAGGGCTATCACCAGTACGGTGTTTGTGCTGTTGATTTTTCAGGTAATAAGTATTTATTTTTTTATTTATATACAGTTTTCCATCTGAAAATACAATAGCTGATCACTTCAGAATTTATTTTCATTGTAGAGAATGAAAATCATTCAGATCATTCAGATCTGAGACACAGATCTGGAGTGTTATATCTGTATTACAGTTGTATAAGTAAATTTTTCACTAAATCATTCCAGAGTATCCTTTTTTAATTAATTAAATCCTGGATAGACACTTATAAATTCAAAAAGTCCACTCTGTACAGTTGTTCTAAGCAAAAACCCAGCCTCACTCTCCACCTTTTTATAACATAAAAGACTGACATTTCTTTGTTTTGATATTTTTATGCCACATACATCAAATTCCTCTACCAATGTAATTCCTCTGCCTCTTCTCCACTGGTTTCTGTTAATTTAATAATAGAGTCTTTGGTGCTTCTTGTGTTTCCTTTTGGTTTTCTTTTTCAAGACCTGCATCTCATTGCTCAATTATAAGCATAGATGCACATTGGTTTCAAAGATGGATAGATGTCAAAAAGTTGCTGATCATGAATGAGCACAAATAACTTCTTTTTTGGAGGTTACTGCAGAAAAGATGTCAGGGCTCCTCAAAGACTTTGCCCTATTACTAAGTTTACGTCTATTTTGTCAACTTCGTGATATTGCTTCAGTGCTTTCCTGTTCTGAAGTGAACAGGGATTTTTAGAGTGGAAAGAAAATTCCCACAGTGCAAGCTGAGATGATTATTTTTGTCCAACTACACCAGCAAGTAGCTGGACAAAGGATTTTATACAAAGACAGAACATCTAAGTGTCATTTTTACACTGGGTGACCAAAAGTCTTGAAGTCAATCCATCAGACCACTCATGTCATACACCTGCAGACCTTATACAATTACTCGTCTGTCTGAACATTCTTCTTATCATATTTTTGAAGTGACAATTGTATTGAACATGGTTGATAATTGCAACATAATGTTATCTATCTGCTCTCTCAATCATAAATTTCTTTTTCTAGCGGATGGGAAACGATTGGCTTCCGTTGGAATAGATGACAATCACACTATTGTTCTCTGGGACTGGAAGAAAGGAGAAAAGCTTTCAGCAGTGAGGTAGGAATTCAATTTTGCTTCAGGATTTGCACCTGTATTTACTCAAATGACAATAAACAAAATACATTCATTAAAGAATAATATTTCTCTAATAAATTAGCCTTTTCTATGGCTTAAGTGGTACCAGTGATAACATTCAGCACAGCCTTAAAACTTTCTTTGGAAGAAAAGGAGTAAAGTTCTGAGTCAACAAGAATTATTACAGTGATGTAACTGGTGAGGCAAGAAGACCTGGAAGCTAAAGTTTATTTATGTTTATTTGATGTGTCCTGAAATAATTTTATTTAAAGCTTTGTCCATTCCCTTTTGATGGCCCTCCCAGAGATGGTGATGTATTCTCTACTTTACAGATATTTTTATCAGAGATCCCAGTTTTCTTGGGATAGTGGGAAGTTTTTTTGCTCTCCCTTTCCCTCTCCCTTTCCTTCTCCTTTCCCCTCTCTCTTTCTCTCTTTCTCTCTCCCTTTCCCTCTCCCTCTCTCTTCCCCTTTCCCTCTCTTTTCTCCTTTTCCTCTCTCTTCCTCTTTCCATTTCCTTTTCCTTTTCCCTTTCCCTTTCCCTTTTCCTTTTCCTTTTCCTTCTTCTTTCCTTCTTCTCTTACCTTCTTCCCTTTCCTTCTTCCCTTGTTCTCTTCTTTCTTTCCTAGTCCTGAGCAGTCTAATCTCACTTTCAAGTTAGCTCTGCTTTGGATGGAAAGTTGGTCTGAGTAACCTTGAAAGGTTAGATATTTTGGAAGTTTCTTTGTCTCTCTACAAAGCTTATTTCATGCATGCTTACAAAATAGAGCCTTAATCTACAAACATACTCTTTTTCATATATTTTGAAAGTCATATTTTGAAGTAATTTTTGAAACCTTTGATGATCTTCTTTCTAAGCATCTATTGGTTTAAATAGAGAAGAATTTTTAGACCTTCCTTTTTTCTAAATAAAAATTCCCCCACTCTCTGAACCCTCCGATTTCACTGAATTCTTTTTTTTTTTTAAATCAAACTTTTACTAGTTTACACAAGTTTTAGATTCTGGAGTGTTTTTCCTCCTCTCTGCTTGGAGGAACTTAACAGAATTTTGGAGAGCAGTGTCTATGCTTTGAAGATTAAAGTATGAACTTGGAAAGAATCTGGTTTATGCCTTTTGCTACTAGTTTATTAGTTTATACTAGTTTACTAGTTTATACTGAAAAAGACAGAAGGTAAAAGATTGTTGTCACTTTTGAACTGGGAGCCAAAATTAGGGATTAGAGGCTCTTCTGCACTTTAAAAAAAACAAATCTGCCAGCATTTCTTTCCTCTCCTTGATAAGAAACATAGTTGAAAGCTCTTTTTCAAACTGTAGGACTGAAACAAAGCATTGGTTTTATAGAAGAACAGTTAGAAACCTGACACACAGGGCAGGTTTTAATGTTTTCAGAATGACTGAAATTTCCATTTAAAATAGGTATAGCAGGTTGTGATTTATTCTAGCAAGAAAAATTTTAAAAAGTAATTAAAATATGGATGAGGTTGGAAACTTATTTTCAGAATGAGAGACTTTCACATGGGATTTACTGTTTCACACCTTCAAGTTTCATTATGAGCTGGGAGAGGTCTCATGGCTAAAGTTAATGCAAATATATATTTTTACCAAGAAAATGCCACCTAGTGGATTTCTGAAGTAACATAATTACACACCTCCTTCAGTACTTGAAGAATAATGGAAAATAAAGCAAGATGCTCTTTATTTGGCTTTATTTCCTCCTCTTAATAACCTCCAAGTGCATGTTATTATAAGAGAGAACAATCCTGGAATCAAAATATATTTAAAAATATGAATAGATATGTATTGATTTGAAATATTTTCCTTTGTATTTCAGGGGAAGCAAGGATAAGATTTTTGTTGTTAAGATTAATCCTTATATGCCTGATAAATTGATTACAGTTGGAATTAAACACATGAAATTCTGGCGTAGAGCAGGTAAGGAAAACTTTCAGAGTCACATCATTTTCTGTTGCATGAAGTAGAAATACTGCATCTCTTAGAGGATGTTTCATGCCTTAAAGGCTAATGTTTTCCCTTTATATCTCTCTAAGGTAGCTTTGCCCTATTAGAAATTAATTATGGACATTATGGACATAGTGGGGATTATTTTAAGATGAAATTGCCATGAAGCTAGAGCTGCATAAGTAAAAAGGAGCCCTGGGTTTCCTACTGTCTGTTTTTACATCTAATAATAATGTAGCACATCTGAAATATTACAAAGCTGCTCTAAATGCATAGCACAATTTTTGAAAGAAGGAGCTTTTGAACATGTAAGTTAGAAAGAGGCACAAATATAAATAAATTCAACATTATAAAAGTACACAAATTGCCAATTAGATATCTCTGTTTAACTTGGATTTTAATTACCAAGTTCAAGAAGCTTGCTTTGTCTGCTTGGAAAATTTTGAAGAGTGAAAAATCCATTCCCTGATAATTACTTGGTTGTTTCAAACCTCAAAATGAGATTTTTTTTTCAAAAACACATGCTACAGTGGACTAGCTCAGCTGCTAATATTCATGCAGAATTTATGCACATCAGCTCACATGAAGCCATGGTAAAGATTAACTGTGAAGAGAGAAGTGTGTGCTGAAATAAACAACACTGATTTCCTCTGTTTTGGCTGCAGCAGAAATGATCCCAGATTGTGTGAGAGCAAACTGTTGGAAGTCTACATAAATTATTAACTTTTAACAGTTGTGCTTGTTTCTTTAAAAAGAACAAAGCATGTCAGAATACTTACTGAACAAATCACTACAAATTATTTATCTCCAAAAAAATTAGGAAGTTAAGAGAAGTCTTGACTATGATAAGAGCCCAGCAATGGTGGTTTTGAATGAAGAAATTGAATTGATTAAAATGCCTTTCTTTTTTTAATCTGGTGATGCCCAGTCTAAAGCCACAGGCCATCTGAGCAGACCTCCAATGAGTCACCAGGTAACAAACTTAGCAGTGGTAATGTATGTAGAGCATCAGTGTACTTTAACATACACCAAGCCCATTAAATCTGCAGGAGAGGAGATGCTCTTTATGTGAGAAGTGGCACCAAAGTGTATCTTTAAGGATGAATTTTCATCAGGAGCAGGTGATGGCAAAGAGGTTCAGAAGCACCACCCCTGTAGACAGGAGAATAACAGAATATCAAGGATTGGAGGGACCTCAAGAGATCATCTAGTTCAACCTCCTGCTGGAGCAGGAACACCCAGATCAGGTCACACAAGAAGGTGTCCAGGTGGGGTTTGAATGTCTCCAGAGAAGGAGACCCCACACCCTCTCTGGGCATCTTGGGACACTCTTCTCTCACCCTCACCCTGACTAAGTTTTTTCTCCTATTTCTGTGGAACCTCCTGTGTTCCAGCTTATATCCATTGCCCCTTGTCCTATCATTGGAGGTCACTGAGAAGAGCCTGGCTCCATCTTCCTGACACTTTCCATATTTATGAACATGAATGAGGTCACCCCTCAGTCTCCTCTTCTCCAAGCTAAAGAGATTGAGGAAGTCAGATGATGATGTCTCTCTTACGGCTGCAAGAATATAAATCTGACTTTCTAGATAGAAGTTGTTTTGTGCTACACTTGTCAATTGATTTTCCATATAGTTTTAAAAAGATTTTTAAAATTTCTGTAGCTGTACCATTTCTGTTTTCCAGAGGCCAATGGTGCAAGCCTCTACAATAAAATTAGAAATACTCTCAGTCAAAACATAACATAAAAGGGACAAAATGTCAANCTTCTCCAAGCTAAAGAGATTGAGGAAGTCAGATGATGATGTCTCTCTTACGGCTGCAAGAATATAAATCTGACTTTCTAGATAGAAGTTGTTTTGTGCTACACTTGTCAATTGATTTTCCATATAGTTTTAAAAAGATTTTTAAAATTTCTGTAGCTGTACCATTTCTGTTTTCCAGAGGCCAATGGTGCAAGCCTCTACAATAAAATTAGAAATACTCTCAGTCAAAACATAACATAAAAGGGACAAAATGTCAAGTTTTAAATATTTTTTTTTCTTTCTGTTAAATTTCATTAGGAAGTTCTCTTTAATGTGTGGTAGATGCCAAGTTTTTTTGTTTAGATGCCCTTTGGATGTATATAGAATCCTAGAATAGTTTGGGTTGGAAGGGACCTTCAAGATCATCTGGTTCCAACCCCCCTGCCATAGACAGGGACACCTCGCACTGCACCAGGTTGCTCAATGCCACATCCAGCCTGGCCTTAAACACCTCCAGAGATTGAGGGGGCATCCACAACCTCTCTGGGCAACCTCTTCCTGTATCTTACCACCCTCACAGTGAAGAACTTCTTCCTTATCTCCAAGTTAAATCTCCCCTCTTCCAATTTGCATCCATTCCTCCTAGTCCCGCCACCCTGGACCCTATTAAAAAGTCCTCCCCCAGCCTTTCTCTAGTCCCCTGAAGAGGGTATTGAGAAGCTAGTATGAGGTTCCCCCTGAACCTTCTCTTCTCCAGGCTCAACAACCCCAACTCCTTCAGCCTGTCCTCATAAAGGAGTTGTTCTGGGCAACATGTTTTTCATCTCAGATTCAAGCTATAAATTAAAGGTAAGATGTGAGATGGCACTAAAATTTGAGAACTCTTCTCAGGTGGATTTTTTTAGGAGGGACAGAAGAAAAAAAAAGGCTTATTGTCCTGGGTAAATTTGTTTTGTGGATGGAAAAGAATTGTGAGCAAAAGAATCTGATGCCTTGGTTTTTGGTTTGAACCAGGAGGAGGACTGATTGGGAGGAAGGGCTGCATCGGCGCCTTGGGAAGAACAGACACCATGATGTGTGCAGTGTATGGCTGGACAGAAGAGATGTCCTTCTCTGGAACTTCCACAGGGGATGTGTGTATTTGGAGAGATGTGTTTCTCTTAAAAACTGTCAAAGCACATGATGGTCCTGTGTTCAGCATGCACGCATTGGAAAAAGTAAATAAACTGCTCATTGTTTTTTGATGTCTAGACCAAAAAAAAAATCCCCAAAACCTACAAAGTTAGGCTTTTCCCTACATTCAGAAATTGTGAATTCTGGATTCAAAATGGTGTTTTAGGTAAATTTCTAATTCTTATACAACATCCTGTGTCTCAGATATTTCCATTACAGGAAAACCTTATGAATTCTGGATTCAAAATGGTATTTAAGGTAAATCTCTAGTTCTTATGGAACTTCCTGTTACTCAGAGATTTCCATTACAGGAAAACCTTGTGAATTTTGGATTCAAAATTGTGTTTTAGATAAATCTCTAGTTCTTATACAACATCCTGTGTCTCAGACATTTTCATTACAGGAAAACCTTGTGAATTCTGGATTTAAAATGGTGGTTTAAGTAAATCTCTAGTTCTTACACAACATGTGTGTCTCAGACATTTCCATTACAGGAAAACCTTGTGAATTCTGGATTCAAAATTATGTTTTAGGTAAATCTCTAGTTCTTATGGAACTTCCTGTTACTCAGAGATTTCCATTACAGGAAAACCTTTTGAATTCTGGATTCAAAATGGTGTTTTAGGTAAATTTCTAATTCTTATACAACATCCTGCATCTCAGACATTTCCATTACAGGAAAAGCTTGTAAATTCCGGATTCAAAATGGTGTTTTAGGTAAATCTCTAGTTCTTATGCAATGTGCTGTTTCTCAGACCTTTGTGGTCTAGTGACATCCTATTCTGTTATTTCCATGACCTTTACTAAAGAAATGACAACTTTATGATGAGGAGAAGTTCTTTTTGATTTAAACACCCATGAGTTAAATGGAAAGTGAGAGCTTGTGAGAGAAAATGATGATACTCTTACTATTTTATGCTGTAATTACTGTCTGCTGGTAGAAACATTCAATCCTTAGATCACTCTTTCTTGATTCTTAAGTTCTTTTGACTCAGGGAAGCTTTTAAGCATGGGCTTAAATGTTTTACTACATATGAACAAGGTACTCCACCTTCTAATATTTGACTTGCAGCCAAAAGGCTGCATATGAGGCTAAATATCAAGATAAAAATTTCAGTGTATTACTTATTTTGCTTATTTTTCCAGTATGGTAGAAACTTGTAGAGTAGAACTTTTAAAACCCAGCCTGATTTCATGAACTGTAGAGAACTTCATCAGGAGAATTGCAATCACTTTGTTGCTCTTGCATCTATAGCATCTGTAGTTCTGTGCATTACAATGTTGTGATCTCAGTATTGACAGAAATCACTGCAAAATTAAGCAAAAATAATTGATTCTAACTTATTATTTCTTCCCCCTCCCCTCTTTGCAGGGATTTGTCACTGGAGGAAAGGATGGGGTAGTTGCTCTCTGGGATGATACATTTGAACGTTGTCTCAAAACCTACGCCATCAAAAGGGCTGCTTTGGCCCCTGGGTCTAAAGGTAACTCAGGTTTTATCCTATTTTTAATCCCATGTAAAGAATTTGCTTGAGAACTGTTGTGCTGTTGAATTGCTTTCCTCAGTAGGAGGAAACCCACATTTGCCACCATGAATGCTAAAACCAATTCTTTTTAAAAAAAAATTCATTTATTCTAAGTAAGTCCTTTTTATGTTGGAAGCAGAATATGTTGTAGAGTCTGTTTTCTGTCATGCATGTCTCAAAATGATGTAAGAATAGTTTCATTGCTCTTATTTCTATTCCTTCCTTTTTTTTTTTTGTGACCTTGGTGCTGTTTTACTGTTTGCCCTCTTTGAAATTACCTTCCTCTCCCACCTTCAAATTACATTTTGCTTTGTGTGAGTATATGTGGTTTGATTTTTGAAAATTATGTATGAAAACAGCCATAAAATAAAAGATTCTACAACAGAGTATCTCGTTCTCATAACCCTTTAATAAAAAGGTAGATTTTGTGGTACTGTTAATATTAACAATTAGTTAGTGGATCATTCTCATTAAAATTGCCAGGCTAATTAAACTTTTCTGTTGACTAGAAAGATTAATGTCAGTTGGATGATTGCTAAATAGTCCCAAATGAATTCAGATGGATAGGTTCTATGCAGGAATATGTTTTTTCTTGTGTCTGTTTCTGCAGTGAAAATGGAATGTGCATAAGTCTGGAAAAAACCTTCTTTAAGGCATACTATATATTCTGTTTTCTAACATTTTAGGTCTCCTCTTAGAAGATAATCCTTCTATACGTGCCATATCTTTAGGCCATGGTCATATTTTAGTGGGCACAAAGAATGGTGAGATATTGGAGGTGGATAAAAGTGGACCAATAACTCTGCTGGTTCAGGTAGGTGCTAAATAGCAAGCAAAATATTCCATACCACCAGCATAATTTTATTTTTTCTTTCTGTGAAATAACAGGCATTCAAATTTTAAGTGAAGTTAGTGAGTAAAGTATCACTTCATAGATTTTTAGAGCAAGGTTGGAACATTATGATTCTGGTCCATACAGGTTACTAACGAGTTCAACAATTTTATCCTTTAAAGCTGAGCAAGATCATATTTCTGTTAAAAAACCCCAAAACTTTTCCTTGTATATAGCAGGGTGAGGGCTTTTTTTTCAGGTTTTCTATGTTTCTATTGAGATATTTCTTTTTTCTCCTCTAACAATATGCATCCTCTCTCTCTTTGTTTATTTTGAAACTCCCTTAAATGTATTTTTTTTTTATGTTTCAGTTTAAAAATACCAATTCATCTGATTGGTTGTATGTTTTTTCAGGGTCACATGGAGGGGGAAGTTTGGGGTCTAGCTACTCATCCTCATTTACCCATTTGTGCCACTGTAAGTGATGACAAAACCTTAAGAATATGGGATTTATCTCCTAGCCATTGTATGTTAGCTGTTCGCAAATTGAAGAAGGGTAAGATGCATAGTATGAAAAAATATTTCCCTGAATTCACTTGATATGTTTACTAGCATTATAAATCTTTGAAAAGCAAGATTGAGTAAATTCTTGCCTCAAATGATTTTATCTATGTTATCTTCCTATGTTAAGTAGCCCCCTAAGCTAATGCATTGAAATATTTCTTTGTAATTTGTGATTATTTGCAATTGTAACACAAATAATTTGAAGTACAATAGAGGTTGAGCTAATTTTATAATTTTTCTCTACAACTTATAATATGGCAAGCTTTTTTGAACAGTGGGGAACTTTGAATCTAGAAATTTTTGAAAGAAATCTTAATAGTAATCTTGAATTCTTCTTTGTGAGTGTTAGAACGATCTGTAATATCAAGGAAAGAGAATATTCCTAAAATTCTTATTGTACACTGTAGGACTAAATTCTCTTTTGACAGTTGGGAAATCTGTTGTGACTTTTTTTTTTAGAATTAGTCCAGTATTCAGTGTAACATTTTGCTCAAAACCTTACAGGCAGCTTAATTGAAGTGGATTTGTAAATCCAAAAAGAGTCATGAGCTGCCCCAATGTCCTGGTTTGGACACACCAGGACACCCAACCAAGGATTAAACAAGAAAGCTTCAAGTCTGTGCTCTCCCCATGTCTTAAAGCTGATTATTCCCTCTTAAAATTATTATTTTAAGAGTGGTTTTGCCAGGAGAACAAGTACTGCAGTAACTTAATTTGCCCGGGGAGACAAATTTTGAGATGCTTTGGCCAACTTAGAAAGTACACAAAGAGCTGGATGCTCCTGCAGATTGTAGTAATGGAGATGAGGTAACATTTGGTAATTTGTTTGGCAAGATTGTGAAGTAATTTAGGAGAGGAAAGTTCAGGAAGCTGTAGCTGTTCACAAGGAGACAACTACTAGTGATAGTGAGGTATTTTTCCCTGGCCATAATGAGTTATGTGTGTCATTTAGAAGAGGTTGATGAGAATATTTGTGATACTCTCTGTTTCACTGAATGAAACTGAACTGGAAGTTGAGTATAGAGAAGGTGGAACTATGGGATAATGAATGAGATTTGTGGAGTCAGCTAAATGAAGGATTATTATCCACTAATTAATCAGGGAAAAATGTGTTAATGGAAGATTCTGGCTTGTAAACAGATCTATAGAAGACAAACATGGATAAATTTCTATTTGAAATGGAACTTTTTTTTTTTTTTCCAAAGAAATTTGAAATGTTTCTTCAAAGAAATTGTATGACATAGTGACTGTGATAGCAAATCACAGACTGGGTTCGGTGAGTCCAGAAGGTTTTTTCCTTCTGTGTTCTCCTCACCAGAGCAAATAGTAATGAGCCACTGGCACCGAATACTTAGAAGAGCAAACTAAAAATATAGAGGCCATAGTGATTAGTCTGTGTTGTTTATGTAGAACATATGTAAATTAATATGCCAATAAATGCAATGAAGATTATGAGATTGTGCACTTGTGGATTTGTTAATAACCTGTGTGCTGTCACAGATATAAAGCTTGGGAATATAAAGTCTTGGCAGCATCCAAAAAATTTTGTTGGACTATAGACTGTAAGAATTAGGGGTTTTTTCCTTCACTACTGGAAAAAAAATAATTCTAAAGGAGAGATTATGCACTGAAAATGTACCTGAATGCCATTTCTGTGTTCCTCATAGGAGGTAGATGTTGCTGCTTTTCTCCTGATGGAAAAGCATTAGCTGTTGGTCTCAATGATGGAAGCTTTTTAATAGTTAATGCAGATACCCTGGAGGATCTGGTCTCTTTCCAGCACAGGAAAGATGTTATTTCAGAGATACGATTTTCTCCTGGTAAGTGATAGAAAACTAGGGTTTTTTTTAAAAAAAAATTTAATTCATGTTGTTCAAGAAAGATTCATAACCCTTAAAAAAAAAAAAAAAGGAGTACTCTTTTACATGTAAGGAATCAGCAAGAGTAATATTAATGTTTTGAGACATATTGAATGTGAAGTCACTTTTAAGTCATGAACCCAATGAGAATGCTTGAAACTGATGTGTCAGAAAGTTCTGGTGTCTTCTTTCTGTTTCTTTTTCCCCTTACTAAGCACTCCCAGTGAGGCTAGTGGTTTTTAGACAGTACAGCTCTTATTTAATACTGTTTCAGTGGAAATATAGAACAGTGGCACAGGCTGCCCAGAGAGGGTGTGGGATCTTCTTCTCTGGAGAGATTCAAACCCCACCTGGACACTTTCCTGGGTGACCGGATCTTGGGTGTTCCTGCTCTAGCAGGGGGGGTTGGATTAGATAAACTTTTGAGGTCCCTTCCAATCCCTGATATTCTGTGAAATCAGGTACAAATGAGCTACACCCATTTAATTTCCACACAACTTCCTGGTTACCTAAGCCTTGGTGCTCTCTGAGTGCAGTAAATATTTAAAAATCCATGTTACTTGAAGATATGATGATGTCATGATTATATATTTCATGCTGATTTTTTACTATGATTTGAAGATGGACCTGTTGGGGGACCTATATAGAAAATTAGCAAGCTCATTACAAAGATATCTGAGTTGCTTTTAGAGAAATTCCTGAATGTGCTTGTGTTTAGAATAGTTTTTGATAATACCTTGTCTTTTCACTGATGTGCTTTAGGTGCTGGCAAGTATTTAGCCGTGGCATCCTGTGACAACTTTGTAGATATTTACAATGTAATGAGCAGTAAACGGGTAGGAATCTGCAAAGGAGCCTCTAGTTACATCACACACATGGACTGGGACATAAGAGGTAAGTAGCAACCACTCTGAACATCTGGGGTATGATTTATTACATTATAAACTAAATACAGTACATTTCCAGCATGAAATTTAGGTATCACTGACAGAATTGTTGCTTTGTCCTATTAATCTCCTCACAGCATCTGAATAAATATAGAGACTTAATTTTTACTACCAGTTATATTTTTAGAATTTTGAAGTTAAATAGGTTGCTTCTATAGACTGCATTGTTTGGTTTGAGGGTTTGTTTTTTTTTAACATATTCTGTGTTTATTGTTTGGCTTGTGCTTTTTAATAAGGTACTGCATAATACAATTGCATGTGTAGCTCAGGAAAGACTGGATTTCCTCTCATCCTGGGTGTTAATACCTGGTTAATTTAAACCCTAAATTTAGCCCTGTTTAATATATAACCAAGACAGTGCAGTTGTGCAGCTCATTAGTCCCTGCTCTGGTTCCTCTACATAGTCACTTTTTAAATAATCCAATTTAATTTGAAAGAGTGCTGATAATCTGAGAATTTTGGCAAAAGGGACTGAATTTAAGGGGAAAACAACTCAGCTCTTCAGAAACCCATGCTTCCAGATCCACTCTTGATGTGTTCAACTTATTCAATTTGAAAACAAATAGTTTGTGTGATCCTCTTTGCAATAAAAATATCAAAATAACTTCTTCTTATGGAGTCTTGGATGTTAATACACAATATGGGATATTTTTTATAGGGAAGCTCTTGCAAGTCAACACTGGTGCTAAAGAACAGTTGTTTTTTGAAGCTCCTCGTGGGAAGAAACAGACAATTCCTAGTTTAGAGGTAAGGAAATCAGACTTTCTTCTTGATGGCAAGTTGGATTTATGATGCAGCTGTCATTAGCACATAAGAGGGAATGATGTATAACTCCATAAATTTAACTGGTCTGTTGAAAAAGCTTCTCTTCAGGCATTTGTTATCCTTTATCATTTTTTGTAGCCTGTTCAATTTGATAGTGTAATCAGAATGATAAATTATATAAGCAATATCACATTTGTTTCTTCTGTTAAGAAATAGATGTTTGGCTGACTTAGACAGTTATGAAAAATCTCACCAGAGTTTTGTGAGCATCTTTGATGCCTTAAAGACCTCTGGAAACCTTTTATTTAGCCCTAAACTTGATGTGAAAGACCTCATGTCTATCTTTCCATAGCAATGCAACTTAGTATACATAATATAATAGGCAAGTGTAGTATATTGTAGCTAAAATATTGATTTTTTTTTTTTTTTTTCTCTCAGAGATAGGTTGTAATCATGGGGCAGAGAGTGACAATGGATAATTTTCAAACAATGTTTTCTGTAAGACTGTGCTGAAAAAAATAATTTGTTTCTCTAGATCAGGAAGGGCAGGTAAGGTCAAAATACTTACAGAGAGACTTTGGAACTGGAAGTTAATAGAGTTAAAATGAAGTATCATGCTAAAATCCTGAATAGTCAGGAAGCACATGGTTAATCTTTTAGATTTCAGTGGAAAGACTATTTCTTGAAATCAGATCTGGAAGAAAATTGCCTGGGAGGAAGCATGCTCTGTCTCAACCAGGTTGTTTTTTACAGGTAGAAAAGATTGGCTGGGCATCGTGGACGAGTGTTTTGGGCTCTTGCTGTGAAGGAATCTGGCCAATAATTGGTGAAGTCACAGATGTAACTGCTTCATGCCTCACTAGTGACAGCAAAGTATTAGCCACGGGAGATGATTTTGGATTTGTGAAACTGTTTCGATACCCTGCTAAAGTAAGTAACTCATGGATGATCAAAGCTGCCTATTCAAAAGGGTGTAAAAAAAAATTCATTAGTCAGGACAAAATAAAGCTTTTATACTTCAATTCTGCACTGTGATTTGCAATCCATTAAACTTCCAGCTGGCAAGAATGACCATTCCTGGTTGGAATGAGAGCTTCCTCATGAAGTGATAGAACACTTCATGAAAAACCTCTGAGAATGTGAATGGAACAGGCAATTTCTAATAATACCTTAGGTACTAAAAACCACAGTGTGTTTTTTATCAGTATTGCTTTTAGCCCTTAAACTATAGTTTTGGAAGACAATGAACATTTCTTCCTCACCTCCATTTCACTCCACTCATTATTTTATAGACCTTTCATGGACCAACCTCAGTAATTTCTCTCAAGGATGAAGACTTAGTATTGTTTTAACATTCATCTTAGAGCAGCCATTTTGAAATCACCTTGTATTTTTACTGCTCTTCTAAAACCTGTCTAGTTGCCTGCTCTTTATCAGAAAATATGTCTTCAATTTTCAGTATTTTGCTGTGCTAAGAATTGTAGCCAGTGTTGGATCCACATATTCTTCGTGCATTTTCTCATAGTGGTGAGATTAGTTTCTCTCTTAGGGAAAATGTTCCAGTGTTTAGTGCTGGAATATATTTATTTAGAACATTCTTTCATACTTGGTATGGAAATATGGTTGCTAGAGGAGAAGAACTTGGTGTAAATCATATGATAAATACAAATGCAGAACAGCCGAAGCATAGACTGTTAGGAAGTGAAGAATATGTTGTTGTGCACTGGCAACTCATAGAATCAGGGAATGGCAGGACTTGGAGGGGACCTGGAGAGATCTTCTAGTCCAACCCCCCTTGCTGGAGCAGGAACAGCCAGATCAGGTCATTCAGGAAGGCATCCAGATGGGGTTTGAATGTCTCCCACACCCTCTCTGGGCAGCCTGTGCCACTCTTCTCTCATCTTCACCCTGACAAATTTCTTTTTCGTATTTCTGTGGAACCTCCTGTGTTCCAGCTTGCACCCATTGCCCCTTGTCCTATCATTGGAGGTCACTGACAAGAGCCTGGCTCCATCCTCCTGGCACTCACCCTTTCCATATTTATAAACATAGATGAGGTCACCCCCCAGTCACCTCCAATCTAAAGAGCCCCTCAGCCTTTCCTCAGAAGAGAGATGCTCCAATCCCTTCATCATCTCTGTGTCGCTGTGCTGAGCTCTCTCCAGCAGTTCCCTGTTCTTCATGAACTCATTTTAGTCTTACCTAGTAGATTGGTTAGATTTAATTTGTGCCTTTTCTTCTCCCTTTTTAGGGAAAGTTTGGAAAATTTAAGAGGTACATTGCTCACAGCACCCATGTAACAAATGTCCGTTGGACTTATGATGATGGTTTGTTGGTCACTGTTGGAGGAGCAGACACCTCATTAATGCTGTGGACTTACGAGATGGAAGGACATCGGGACAGCAGACAGTGTGACAGTGAAGAGTCTGATCTAGACTCTGAAGAAGATGGAGGTCAGTAATAATTCATAAATTGGTTGTGTTGTTCTATCTGAAGGAGACTTCATTATCTGCAAATCTTAATTTAATTTAGAATTAACCAGGTTTTAGTTATGATCATTTTGGTCTTAAAAGCAAAGAAAAAGATTAGGGGTAACAGGTACAAGTTACTTCAGGGGAAGATTCCTGTTGGATATAAAAGGAAATATATTTGTAATATGAACAATTAGCTGTTGGAATAATCTCCCCTGGGAAGAGATAGATTCCCCAATACAGGATACTTACAAGTTTCAGCTGTACCATAGAATGGTTTGGGTTGGAAAGGATCTAAAAGATCATTCATATTGTCTAGACCATGTTTTGCCATAAGAAGTTGGACCAGGTGATCCTTTTCAACCTGGTATTCTGTGATACTATGAACTCAGGAGCAGGTGTCATGTAGTGAGGTCCTTTGCTGGTGACCCTTAATTAAGGCCAACCAAACAAATGTCCCTGAAAAATCTTTTTTTGCTTGTTTTTTTTCTTCAGGAACATTTTTCTTCAAACATTATTAATTCCCAGCTACTTTCTCTCTGTTATGAATTTGGGTTACTAATAATAGATGGTAAAATTGTTCTTGTAATGCAAGAAACTTGCACAAATTATGATTTAATTTTAATTTTTCTGGTGTCTTATTACTGTGCACTCTCTTTTTGTTAGGATATGACAGTGATGTGACAAGGGAAAATGAAATTAATTACACCATCAAAGCCTTATCAACAAACATTAGACCTATGTTTGGAATTAAGCCTCATCTGCAACAAAAGGAGCCAACCTTAGATGAAAGGTAATTGCTGATTTACAATTCCAGACAAGAAAGCAATCTCAAAATATGATTAATAGTAAAATGCAATTATCTTGGAATATATTTGTAGCTTAAGAGGTTATGGATAGAAAGAGTGGAATAATTTATTTGGAGGAAAAATACATCCACACATACCAGCTTAAGAAAAGTCTTTCCTAAGAGCCAGGTTGCTTTTTCAGAGAGCACAGACATAGGTGTTTGTGTATTATGATGTTTGGGGAGTTTCTTGAGATAATTGTCTGGAGCAACTTCCTTGCAAGGACAGGCTGAAGGAGTTGGGTTTGATCAGCCTGGAGAAGAGAAGGCTCAGGGGGGACCTCATAGTACCTTCTCAGTACCTGAAGGGGGCTACAGAAAGGCTGGGGTAGGACTTTGTAATAGGGTATGTGATGGGAGGACTAGGAGGAGTGGATGCAAATTGGAAGAGGGGAGATTTAGGCTAGAGAGAAGGAAGAAGTGAGGGTGGTGAGACACTGGAAGAGGTTGCCCAGAGAGGCTGTGGATGCCCCCTCAATCCCTGGAGGTGTTTAAGGCCAGGCTGGATGAGGCACTGAGCAGCCTGGTGTAGTGGGAAGTGTCCCTGCCCATGGCAGTGGGGTTGGAACTCAGTGACCTTTAGGATCCCTTCCAATCCAATCTATTCTATGATTTGCTGGTGTTTGATACAGTTCTTTTTGAAACTTAAGTAGTGTATGCTATCTATTGATGGCATTATAAGCATGAACATGTACAGTTTTCTTGAAAGACAGCTCTCAATTATGACTATTTTTGCCAACAAACTAGTCTGACTAACTGTAATTGCTCCTCACATTCTGTGTGTGGGTAACTTCTGCCTTCCTTGGAACAATTCTGTCCACGGTGGTTCTACAGTTTGAATCATTGGAAAATGAAGTTGATGGCTTTGCTGTGCTGGTTGTGTAGCTTCACTATCAGATGATCTAAAAGAGAAGGGGGTAGGAGGCAAAGTAGAATAAGGCCAGCAGATGAAGTAGTTGTGAAATAGGAAAAGCAATTTATGACCATAATTATGAACACAATCTGTTGTCAAATCTGCAGCTGATCACAGGACTGTGAAAGCTGTTTGTTAGCAGCAAAAAAAAAGATGTGGATGGTGTCTAGGAGGGAAAAGGGAAGAGTCCTGACACCATATGGTGGCAGCTGATTTGACTCTAGTATTAAAGAGATGGAAGTGAGGAAAACACAGGATGGTGTAAGGTTTTAGAGAAAGGGGGGATTGAAAAGTCTCTGCAGGAATGTGAGGACTAAATCCCACTTTCCACAGTGAAGCTGTGATGCTCTTGTTGAGAACAACAAGGCATTGGTGGGAATTCTGGTGTTATCTTTTAAGTTTTGCTGCTGAATGGATGTCTGTGTATCAAGCTGTGTATCCCTGTCTTACATTTCAAATAGGAAATGATCTTTCTGTTTATTAATTACCTTTATTTGATGTGGAAATTCTTGAGAAGTAACGTGCATGGTATCAATAATTGTTTAATATATTTAATGAAAGCTGTGATTTTTACTTACAGATAAAATTATAAACTGGTATTTCATTCCATACTTGTTTCTGGAAACTAGATTCTGATTCAGAATGCATAAAATTAATGAAATAATTCATTTGCCTGGCCCTAAAACTGCAAAGAGAAGTTTTTTTGAAGAGTAAAACCAGAATGAAGTTACTGTAACACCTTTTGTCTTCTGCTCTAGCTAATATTATGTTACATTGGTAAATGTTTTAGTAAGTCTGCTTTCATAGATTCTGATTTTTTATTGTGTTTTTATTTCCCTTTGGCTTCCTATGAAGGCAGGGGGTAGTGAGGTAAGTTCATTTACTCCAAGTCCAGGATGAAATGCACTTTAATAACTTAACCTGGTTGGGAAGGTAGTTGTGCTTTGAAATAGAAGTGAAGACTTTAAGTCTTTGCTATTAATTCTTTGCTATTAAATAGTACTACTAAATAGTAGAAATGGGATAAGGGAATGAATTAGCCCCAACCTTCAGTCTGAGTAGACAGGACTAGATGCTAAATATCAAAGCTCATCCTCTTTTCTTCAATACTTTGAAATGGCTAAGGAATGGCTTGACTTAAGCAGCTGTAGACCGAGAGCTCACCTCACTTCTCTGTACTTCTATGGGATTTCTATGATCTTATGAAGTCCAACATAGAGTAGAAGGTTTAGTGAACATGATGTGGAAAGGCCTGAGGTGGGTGTATGAGCAGTATCACTGCATCTTCACCACTGTGTTGGAGGCAACAAAAGCTTCAGGGGTGAGAGCAGTGTTACAGGTTTTGGCTGCAGCATTTTACCAATGCATCTGCACTGCTTCAGGACCTGAGCTGGTAGGTCTACATAGCATCCATGTTTAGGGTCACTAGCTTAGGGGCTTGCTTTAGGTTCTGAGTTTTTGCCCATCACAGAGTGTTAGGGATTGGAAGGGGCCTCGAGATCATCTGGTCCAATCTCCCTGAGAATAATATACTCAAAACCATACTTATACATTTGTAACAAATCCTTAGGCTGTCAACCATCCTTCACACTTGCAGACTGAGCTGCCAGGACATTTGAACTAGTTGACACTTGAGCTAGTTGACACTGTACTAGTTAAGAAAGAAGAATCCTTCTCCTACCAACCTGGACCATGTTTCCATCTGATGACAGATGATAGAACTGTGTTAACTTCTGTCTGTCCTCCTGCAGACAGCTTGACATAACCAAGAAAGCCACTGCCTCAGTCTAAACTTTGGATCAAACCACAGACAACCTTTATCAGATGAATCCTGATTTTAGGCTTTTTATAATGTTTTTTTCCTGTAAATTCAGTTTCTCTTCAAGTTTTACAGAGTGTGTGTAACTTGTATAGAGTTTTCTTCAAGACATTTGGGTATCCTTCTCAGGGTATGGCATTCCCTCTTGTGTGGGGGCTTTACATTGACTACCATATTTTAGAAAAGGTATGGTTCTTATAGTAAGACTTTTTTTGGAATCATTGTATGCTCAGGATTGTAGGTACATGCCAGTGTAGAATGTGCTTCTGAGAATGTCCCTCTAGAAGTTTTGACTCTGTGTTTGAAGGAGATTCCTTATCAGGAAGTATCTCGACCTCTTTTATCAGGAATATCTCAACCTCTTTTGCAGTTGAGTTTAACTGGCAGTGGGAGTAGAGGGAGATTTTACTACTGGATAACTGATCTCTAAGACTTCAAAGTGCAAGCAAAAATTGTATTTACTGCTGAAGACTGTTGGAGTTGACAGCTGAAATGGATTTCAGAAACCCAAGCTATGTTCCTTCAGTATAGAACCTACGTGATATTTATTATCCAGAGTATTAAATGAGCCAAACAATAGGAGAGCAGTAGAAGCAGCATTTCTGAAATCCCATCTATTTCCTACTTCTGTCCCACAAAAGCACACGTGGGAAGCCAGACCAAGAGGTTATTTTGCTTCTAATATTATTAGAAAGGTTAAATTCATCTCACTTTTTCTTTTAGAAATGATGACATAGGATATCAGAGTTATAAGCCACTTAGTCAATCAAAAATGCAAATACACAGCACCAAGTGGGTCAAAACAGCATCCCTCCTCTTTGCTAAAGCTCTGCAATAAGAATCTTGAGGGTGAAAAAGACCCTAAGCAAAAGGGAGTACAAAAAAACCTGCAAAAATCCTTCTCTGAGGGATTTTGCTTTTGGGGTAGCATGAAAATTTTCTTCTAGCGATTGTAAATTCAAAATGAAGATGAACTTCAACAGGTTAGTTTTGCTGGCCAACAGAGGTAGTGTCCTGCTCTTGGTTTTCAGGTTTGGTTAGACTTTTGCTTACTTTTTTCCCCTTGCAATAGCAAAAGTTCTAAAAAAACCTCAACATTTTTCCCTTCACAGCAACACAGTTTTACTAGGAGCAGTGAACATTTCTGCCTTAGTTAATTTTATGACTAACACATTAACTTGAGATATAAATTGCTCATACTTCTAGACAGATAAGCCTTTTTTTTTTCCCTCAGGACAAATATGATTTTCCCCACTTTTTCTGGTACTTTGTTTTTGGTAACAATCTTATCTAAGCAATTTGGCAATCAAATTTAAGAAAAAAAAAAGACAAATGGGTGTTTTTTAAAAGTGAGAAATAGAAACACAGCAAAATGCATAACCTATTTTATATCTTTGTGTATTCATAATTGGATGGGAGCCAACAAACTACTGACAAATCAGTCTTTCAATTATCCAAAAGTGATACAGGCACTAAATAAACCTCAATTGCACTTCAAATGGATAGAAAGCTACTGAAATTTAGCACCTTCTCAATACCTGAAGGTGACAGAAAGGCAGGGGTAGGACTTTTTATAACAGGATATGTGATGGAAGGACTAGGAATGATGGATGTAAATTGGAAGATGATCTTAAGATCCCTTCCAATCCCAGCTAGTCTATAAAATGAGTCTTTGAGTAATTCAGGAGTTGTCAACTCTTTATAAACACTCTATATATTTCAGAGGTTTTGGGGTTTTTTATGCTTCCTTTCTGCTTACAGTAGGGATCAATCCTAAGAATTATATTCTGATGCCAAGACATGTTTGTAACTCCCATTTAAGTGAATGGATGTTGTTGATGCAAGGAATAGATTTCCATAACCTATGAAGTGGTGAAGAGTGTCTGTATTATTAAAAAGATCTAAACAAACCAGAAAGTTGAGAAGAATTCTTTTTATGAAAAAATTCACTGACACGTAGCCTTCAACCAAACTTGTATAAGTAATCCTTTTCTCTTTCCTACCTGCTGCTGAAAAGAGGTTCCAGGTAATGCTTTTATTTTGCTGTCTAGTCCATATTTTTGCTGCCACCTCCCGTTTTCCTTCTAAAAAGCCATCTGTCATGTTGGGTGGTGCACCATGCACCTCTCACTCTTCAGAATATTGCTGGATTTCAAAAATTTAAGCTGTTGTAGTTCTCTTCCACACAGTAAGCTAGATAATTATTTAGCCACCAATATAAATCTGTATGGACCACTGAAATTCCCCATGTTTTATGACAGTATTTGTTAATAATTTTTATTAAAAGATAGAGCAATATCTCCAATCCTTAACTGTCCACTTCAAAACTGGATTGTTTCATGTTTGATGAGACAGCCTCACCTGACATGTGAAAATGTATGTGTTGCTGAATTATTTAAATTCTGGATTACCTGTATCCACATTAATGCATGTGAAGTATCACTCACTTCTCACCGGGCACATGAAAATAATCATGATTAATCTTTGTCAAAAAATAGTATTTTAAAAAAACAACCAGAATCCATTCTCTTCCCATGGAAATCAGACCTCTGAAGTATCACAAGTGATGCTGAAAAATCTTCCTAGGGGTGAATGTAAAGGGACTCCTCCTTACTTTTAAAATTAACTTTCTACTTCTTGCTCACCAAAACCTCTTGGGGAGAGCAGTGAAAAGTCACTTCATGTTGAAGGCAAGTGCAAAATCAACTGCCAAGTACTCTGCAAGTCACCCAAAGTTCAAGGGGCAGCTCTGAGTGACATTTACAGGAAGAGGCTTTTTAATTTTGTACCCCCAGCTGTAATTTTCTGTCTGAAATCATGCCTAAAATAACATTTGGGGTTTTGAGACAGAAATAAATGTTGTAATTGACATTGCTGTAAGTAACTATGGAACTTAAATAATCAATGTCTGTCTCTATTAACCAGAAAAGACCTTTTCATGTAAAGAACTGTAGAAGCTTATAACCAATAATAAATGTAGGGAGTGAAATAGAACAACATCATATAAAACAACATGGGTAGCAGTATCAGTAAAATGCCTAAAACCATGACTAAGTGACTTCATTGCTTCAAAAACTCCTTGGAGGTGCTTGTGCTTCATTTTTGTGGTCATAAAATATTAGTAATACATATCCCAATCCTATTTTTCTATTAAAAGTAAAGTATGATTTTAAGGTATTTGTGTCCCTTATGATAGATGGCTGGAACTTTCCTTCCATGTATTCCATCTCATCCCATCTAAATATACTTCTATTCACCCCAGGATATTATTCAAGTTGTCCTTCCTGTCTTCTGCACACACTTTTTGAGCATGCAAGATATATGAGAACTGTATTTTCTATGCCATTACTCATTTTTCCTGCACATTAAACAGCAAGTGAAAAATATCTTCAGCTTCCATGCCTTTAGAAAATGCATGGGCATCCTTCACCATTCCTGCTTTTCAATGCACAAATTGTCAACCTGAAGATTAATTGGGGGGAAAAAAATACTTATGGGCTTGTAATTTACATTTCAGTTCCACTGCTCTGAATTAATATAGATGGGTACTTGTATAAAATGTTGATATGACACAAAAAAAGCTAAGAATAAATGGGCAAGTCAAGTTTGAGTGACAAATGTACTTTCAGTTTATCTGGTTTTATTATAATAATCACTAAAAATATAGACATAACCCTTCTAACACCATAACGTGGCATGGTAATATAATATCCTAACCATGAGAGGTTATGAATTGATTTATTAATATTTGGATACGTGATTGTGGCCATTTCAAAAAAGAGATGGGAAAATAATGTTATTCTTTATGGGAGAAAGAATCTTTAACTTCAGATGAATGAAGCTCACTGACACCCTCAACCCACCCCAGCAATTTTTATTTGAATCTGGGCTGTATTAGTTTCTCTCTTCTCTGTTTCTTCATTTATTCAAATAAGGGCAGGTTTTTGTTCTCTGTATCACTGACGAGCTTTCAGAAAGCCCATTCCCCATAAAAAGCCTGTGCCTTTTGTTTTTTCTTCATGCATTTCAGTAGCTTAGGTTGATAGGATTTAATCCAAATTGGGTGGTACACAATCAATAGGAAGCTTTTGCAGCACTGGGAGAGACCTGTTACTGTTTGATCAAGGTATTAGGGAGGGGATTTTGCCCCTCTACTGGGCTCTGGTGAGACCCTAACTGCAGTTACTGTGTCTAGTTCTAAAGCCCTCAACATAAAAAGGACATTGGAGCAGGTCCAGAGGAAGGCCACAAAGATGAGGAGAGGGATGGAGAACCTCCCTTCTGAGAACAGGCTGGAGGAGTTGGTTGTTCATCCGGGAGAAGACAAGGCTCAGGGGGGACCTCATAATAGCTTCTCAATACCTGAAGGGGACTACAGAAAGGCTGGGGGAGGACCTTTTTATAGGATATGTGATGGAAGGACTAGGAGGAATGNTAGTGGGAGGTGTCCCTGCCCATGGCAGGGGTTGGAACTAGATGATCTTTAAGGTCCCTTCCAACCCAAACCATTCTATGATTTGTAACTGAAATGGCTCATGTAACTCAAAAGGTGGGGAAGAAATAAGGCCAAAGATTTCTTCCTCTGCAAAAGTTTAGATGACCTTTTTTCATATATATATTTAATATATTTAATATGCTCAACACTATCACGAGCATTTTCTGTTGATGATTTGGAAGCTTCTAAATAGAAGAGTGATGTGATTTATTTATATATTTTAAAAAAACTAATCATTGGGGATTTTTAATCATGCTTAGCAAAACTATTGTTGTAATATGCCTCGGTTTAATGAAAGAGTGCTAGGAGTCATTGGTGATGGGACAGAAGGGAAGACTTAGAAAACAGCTGGGATGGCTTTCAAATTGATTGAAGAATGTGATTGAGAGGCAGCAGTGATTCAGGAATGGTTTTCAAATTAGATGTTGGACTTGGTGACAGAAACCAAGTAGTAGTCACCAAGATGCTCGTAGAGATGATAGGGCAGCCCAAACTATGTTTAGTTTGCTTTTCTTCCTCTTTTTACAAAGGTAGGAGAATGCTTTATCACCTTCACAGACTTCAGGGACCTTATTTTCCTCCATGCCCTGGATTTTCTTTTTAACTTTAAATTATTGTTTCACACTTTGCTTTGGTAGAAACTTGTTCAACACAGCCCAAATTCCAATGTACAGGGAATATCCCTCCCTGTAAAAGATCTCATTGTCTTACCTAATGTAAAAGTATCCTTATTGCTTTTTACATCTGAATTTGGATTGTCTGTTGTGGAAGGTTTTGCTTTTCATAAAATCTAGATTTATGTTGGGTTTTAATTAACTTGATCATTTTTGGGTCATCCAGGCATTTAATGGCATTCTTTTCCAGTCAAAAATTTTTAATGTTTGATTCTTCTTCTGAAATTTGCTTTCCATAGGTATTTCTCAGGCTTTTGAGCACAGGGGAAGTAACTAAAATACCATAGAACCCACTTTATAGTTGTAGTATAATTCCATTTATAATATCTCCAAATCTTTTGATTGGTGATAGGGCATCAAAATATAAATTTTGCCAAATTTAGGCAGGGAAAATGGTGGAATAAAGCTCAGAAAATGGTGTTATATTTGAATAATTGAAAGAAGACTTTGAAAACAGTTCAAAGTACGCAAGCAAACCATAGTCTTTTGCTCTTTGTGATTATTTTGCATCAAAATCATTCAAACAGAGATGGGATTTAAAGTATTTAAAGGGAATATGAAAGTGCTGAGTTTTGCTTTTTATAAAATATTCGTTTGCCACGTTTGCCTACTGGGTTAAACTCTCTGGATTTCATGAAATCAATGTGGAAAATTTATTTTTAAAGTAATCATTCCTCTTAAGACTGTTTTTTTAGGGCCATGTGTGCTGTATGTATAGAATCAATAGACTGCTTCAGCAGATCACTATAAATAATTTCATTATGGAGAAAAAGAGAACTAGTTTGTTCTTTATATGAGCAGTTGACCATAATTCTGAAAGATTTGCTAGAGATGTTTATCTAGTTGAGGTTTTTTTAATTAAATCTGGACTATTCATAACAGTGGAACCTGAGTTATGGCTGATATTCATGCATTGCATGGTGATGCTTTACTTCCAACTGAATGTTGATCAGCAACTTGTTTTTGTTGATATAAGAGTGAAAGGGCAGGTGTACATGGAATAATTCTTTAGGAAATATTCCAAAAATAAGAAGAATTTGAGCCTAATGAAGGCATGTAGGAACAGGAATTATTATCTCGAGTATTTAATCAGGTAAGCCTTGAAGTTTATCCAATAAAAATTATTACAGAGAAGGTGGAAGAAGGGAGATTTAGGCTGGAGATAAGAAAGAAGTTCTTTACTCTGGGGGTGGTGAGACACTGGAAGAGGTTGTCCAGAGAGATTTTGGATGCCCCCTTCCTGGAGATGTTTAAGGCCAGGCTGGATGAGGCATTGAGCAACCTGGTGTAGTGGGAGATATCCCTGCTCATGGCAGGGGGGTTGGAACTAGATCTTGAAGGTCCCTTCCAACCCAAACCATTCTATGAATCACAATAGAATTCAGAATATAATATCAGTGGGCATCACTGCAAATCAGCTTTTAGATTGTTGAAGAACAGTTGGAAAACCTTCCATGTTAAGCCCAAGTGATTTTCATTTTATTTATTTAAATTTTTTTCTCCCTTTGGTGGAAGTATTTCTTTCCAAAGATGAATACAACTATTAGTTAAGGAGGACAGGGCTGTAAATTTGCCCATGTACAGTAGGAGGTTGGAAGTTACTGTGTTAGTATGGAATGGGTGACGGACAGCCTTCTCTTATTCACAGTTCTTTATTTCAGACCACCAGTTAGTAGGGCATTGCCACAGCCGGAGAAGCTTCAGACAAATAATGTTGGGAAAAAAAAGAGACCTATCGAGGTAAGAAAAAAACATTGATTTCCTCTTCCTCCCCTTTTAGATCGAAATGAACTCATCTCTAAACAGTTGGTTTCATTTCAAATGGAACAAAGTTGCAAAGAGTGAGTAAATCAAGAGCAGAGAAAATGTTGGGGTTTTTTTTTCTTTAAATCCTCAAAAAAACCTAACAATCTTTTTTATTCCAGACAAATTGGAGCACAACTTCATTCTTAGCAACAATAAAACCTTTTCAAGGCAGTGTGTTGAAAGCAAAGTGGGATGGAATAACTGAATTGTTAATGGTGTATGATCACTAATAACACAAAGCATCTTTTGATGCATTTTAAAAAGCTATTTGAAAACTTTGTTTAAAATTCAGCATTGTTAACAGTTTTAATAGTCGCTTTTTAGTCCTGCTTTTTAAAAATAGTTCAGACAACTGGTATTTTTTTCATTACATTTCCTGTTAAAATATATATATACTCACTTTTGATCAATCTAATTGTTTTTAACCTTGAAATAAAACACACTTTCATACTAACTGAAATACTTCCTATGATGAAAAGGGGTTTGTTGTAGCCAAAATAGCCATTTGCCATCAGTATTTTAGAAGTTTTAGGCTGGAATTCAGCTTCATTAATTGCCAGCTAGAACTGAAGTGTGGCCCAGTGTTTGTCATTCTTTGTTTTCCAGTATCTTGAAAAATTATTAAATTCTTTTTCCTTCACTAGACAAGGAAAATTCTGAAAAAGATTGTCAAGTTCATAATTGCTTTAAGTCTTTGAGTAACTAATATGTGGACATTTTTTTTTTTAGGACCTCATTTTGGAGCTTGTGTTTGGGTACCGAGGCAAGGACTGTAGAAACAATGTGCACTATTTGAATGATGGTGCTGATGTAATATATCACACTGCATCTATTGGGATCCTATATAATGTGGCCACAGGTAGGAGCAAACACACTTGAGGAGAAATATTTCTTTGTACAAGTGGAATTTACAGTTTTTGAAGTAAATTGTGTGCTTTGAATCCTATTAAAAAGTGTAAAAAAATCCATTTTTGCTGAGAATTCACTCTGCAGAAATGATTCACAATACCTGCAGAAGCAAACTAAATATATTTAAATGTTTCTAGTGACTCAGTTTGGAAGGAAGTGAAGTTTTCATTAATTTGGGGTTAGCTTTCTGAATTTTGCTTGTTTAAAATAATCACAGACACTGAACCACCTGAACAGTGGAGTCATTAGAACAGTTTAATGTTTTTTTCTAAGATTGTTACTTATTTTTCTTTAGTTTAATGTTTTTTTTTCTAGGATTGTTACTTATTTCTCTTTAGTTTAATGTTATTTTCTAAGATTGCTACTTATATTTTTCTTTAGTCTACTTTTCACTCCTCCAATCACATACATTAATTCCCAGATAACTTACACCTTTTAAATGTTAACAGAATACCCTTTTTTTCTCTGATATCTAATCAATGTAGAAAACTTGAGGGAACACTTCATAGTTATTGAGTGTGTTAAAATGAAGTTTCAAACTGGAGTATCACCATAATGCACAAATATTACAGAATCTGCAAACATTAAACAAGTCTATCAATGTTTTCATTAAATTTGGATTTTTTTAATTTATTTTATTTTTTTTTTAGGCTCTCAGTCTTTTTACCAGGAACACAATGATGATATTTTGTGCCTCACTGTAAACCAACACCCCAAGTTTACCAACATAGTGGCAACTGGCCAAGTAGGTATGTTTGTATTTTTGTAAAGAAAGAAATTAACATAGGAGCATGCAATTAGGGCCTTGTGAGTTCATGACAAATCACAGAAATAATTAATTATGCTTGTATGAATTAATTATGCTCGTTTGTATGAATGTTACTCAGTTACCTGTCCTCTTAGTAGCTTTGAGTAGAAGTTAAACAAAAAAACCAAAACAAAACATTGAGGCATTCAGATTAAGCTGTTGTTTTGTTTGCAGTATTAGCAATTTTTTTTTTTTTAAAAGAAATTTTAAGCCCCAGGAATTTAGTCTGGTTTTATTTAACTGTCAGCTTGATTTAGCTTCCTAAGAATCAAGACTCACAGCCCTTCTAAAGAAGCTCTATTAACTATTCCTAATTTCTACATGGACTAAACAAATATCTCATTTATAAAGTTTTTATCTCATCAGGCAGTTTGATAATGTCTGCTTTGTGTTTTGATAATACATAGATGTGTTATTCTAGGCAGAAGCAAAACCCTAATGTATTTCCTTACAGATGGATTTAGATTTAGAAGGAAAATACCTGTTTCGTAGTAACATTCAATATGAATGAACCAGGTTGACAAAAAAAATCTGAATAACTGAACTAATACTAGTATTTCTAAATTTTGCAGAATACTGTTGTTTTTTGTAGTCCTTTAACCCAATTGCAGTCTGCATCCCTTCAGTTGTTTCTCATCAGATTCAAAATCACAGTTCCCCTTAGTGCATAGAATTAAAAAAACCCTCTGTTTATTTTAGGCAAAATATTTTTTTTCTCTCTGCAGGTTTGTTTTAGGTATTTCATCTAAACACTGAGCTATTCCTTTTTCAGAGTTTATTACCTACTTCCTTCATTCTTTGGGATTTTTAAGTGCATGTCTCATTAAAATCCATATCTGTAGCTTTATTTTTGGGTGAGTTTCTTACCTCACATCAATTTAAAGAAATCACTAATGGAACTAAAAAAATTATCAGCAGGTTTTTACCTATGCTTTGATTGCAAAGTTCATTTGGAAGACCTGCAAGCTTTATAATTGCCTTTGAGAATTTGCTTTTTCAACGTATTCCTAAATCTGGCCCTGTTTGCCTTTCCATATGATAAAAATAGGGGAAGAATGAAGGTATAATGTGAAAATTTCTTCTTTCCTTGGGTTTTTCTGCAGCATTTGTCTTTCCAAAGAAAAAATGTGGGACCATGAATGCTTTTTGTATTTCATAATCATTTCTACATCAACTAGCAGTAGAACAATTGTGGATTAAGGCATACAAATCAGGAGCAGATGACACATAAAACTTAGAGTTAAACCCCATATTTTTAAGGAGAGATTTCAATCTGAAAAAATGAGCCAGAAGCAAAATATCTTCAAATAATAACTATATTTAGACTCTGAACAGATGTCAAGGAGCAAATACTCCATAAAGAACACACTTTACTGCTCCTTGCTGATATGACTGGCACAAAGCATCATGATTTAAATCTTCCAAACATTGACAGAAATAGTAGGTTTTTCAAATGGTTTTTAACATAATATTATTATGCAATGTCTTGGTAGTACTTCCCAATTCCTGGAACTTTATCTTACTTATTTTTTTGCTTCTCTTCTAGAAGAGCACTGGGTGTATTTTCCACCTGCCAAGATCAGGCTCAAGCATTATTCTTAGCAGAAATCAGTGGGGTTCTTCTCACATAATTTATTAAAATAGAACTAACATGTAAAGTAGGTTTTTCTTATTTAGTTTGACAGAGAGGGACCTAACCTAGATCAAAACTAGATTTTTGTGTTGTGACTCAAAATGGAAACCAAAACAGGTTAATTCTATGAATTTTTCTTTCCCATATGACCTTCTTGTATTAGAAATTGTTGATCTTTAGCACGAAAAGCTGCTGCAATGCCAAGAGATGAGTGACATCAGTGTGTGTGCAAGGAATTAACACTAAATGTGGCATATATTTTCTTAGGTGATTATCTTATTTCTGGTCTAATTATTTTTCTGCTGCTTTTCCATTACAGGAGACTCAGCAGATATGTCAGGTAAGGGAAATAAAATTTTAACATCTTCAGGTGTAGTTAGCCAAACCTAGTAGCCCATCTGCAGCTTTATAGAAGAATAAGTGCCATGAATTCATTTTTACTTTGTTAAAACCCTGGATCATAGAATCAAAAGAGTTGGAAGGGACCTTCCAAAAGTCATCTAGTCCAAACCCCCTCCAGTGAGCAGGGACATCCTGCACTACATCAGGTTGCTCAGAGCCTCAGCAAGCCTGACTTTGGATGTCTCCAGGGATGAGACCTCCACCTTCTCTCTCTGGGCAACCTCTTNTCAAAAGAGTTGGAAGGGACCTTCCAAAAGTCATCTAGTCCAAACCCCCTCCAGTGAGCAGGGACATCCTGCACTACATCAGGTTGCTCAGAGCCTCAGCAAGCCTGACTTTGGATGTCTCCAGGGATGAGACCTCCACCTTCTCTCTCTGGGCAACCTCTTCTAGTGCCTCCCCACCCTCATGGGATCATATTCCTGTCAGCACTGAATATAAACCACAACAGCTCAGCAAATTCTTAATGTTGAGACAATTATAATGTTAGAATGTACTGAAAAAGCTACTTTTGTTGTAACATGGTCCCTTCCTGCTGCCCAGTGATGAGTGAGCTCTAAAACATGCTCCTACTGTAGCATTCCTGTGCACACTTGCAGGTTTTTAAATAATTGAATGGTTTGGGTTGGAAGGGACCTTAAAGATCATCTAGTTCAAACCCCCCTGCCATGGGCCAGGCAGAGGCACATTTTAAAAACATTTTGGGGCTGAGAATTAACATTTGTTTTAGACACTTAATTGAGGAAAATTTTACCTATATATTTCCAAAATAAAATCCATTGTGGAGGCCTAGGTGACTGAGTGAAAAAAGCAAATCACCTTTCACATTTGATGTATGAGTGTCATGCATATTGCTACCACTGATCCAAAATGCTTTCTATGATGTTTTATTTTTTTTCTCCATCATTTTGGGCTGTTTGATGGTCTTCACTGAGCTCTTTTTTTCTTATTAATATGTTGGTTTTTTTCACCTGTGTGACCTTAAAAATTTATCACCATCTTGTATGAATGAGTTCATTGTCAAGCTGTTTTGTGACACACCTTGAGAAATGCCTAAATGTATGTTCATGTGTACCTAGAAAGTCTTCATATGGATCTAAAGCTTGCCCTGTGAAGAACAAAAGGCATTTTTAATGTGTGTTGACTCCTTTTAAATATGCCAAATTGTGCTTGCTCTAAGGATGGGAGGAAGAACCTAGGTGCCTTTTCACACACTTTTAAGCTGTATAAAACGATGTTTAGGTGAAAGACCATCTCTAGTCCTGTGTATAATGCTTGGAGACCTTCCCCTTTCTCAATTGCCTTCTTCCACCTGCAGCTTCAGTTTGAGCTTGTGTGTATTCTTAAATTCTGTAATCACCCTTAGATTTTTCTTCCTTATGGAACCATTAGTCTGGAATCCAAACTGCTACCTGCCTTTGGTAGAAATTTGCAATATTTCACTTGATATTTATCAATGGCTGTGTGGCATCTTTCTTACCAACAGCTTTTGCTTTTTCTAGTTCCAATTTTATGCTGTCTACAGTGATGTAGGAGTTCTTGAGGCAGTGGTGTTTGTAGTAAGCTGGAATGTCATATAATTCTCATAGTAACTCAGGATACATTGGCTTCATCTCACAAAAGGTTATTTTTCTGTCCTGCCAGCCCATGGTAGCTTTAGCTGCCTTCTCCCAGAAGGAGCTGACACCACAAAAAGTATCTCATTTGTGAGAACAAATGTTGAGCAACTGGAGAACTCAACAAGCAGGATGCAGTGTCAGGGTAGAGACTTCCAGAACAAAACCATCATGTAGGAGGACTCAGGAGTCCATGTTCTCTGTCCTGCAAATCTTGTTGTTCAGCCTGGAGAAGAGAAGGCTCAGGGGGGACCTCAGAGTAGCTTCTCAATGCCTTAAGAGGACCTACAGAAAGGCTGGGGTAGGACTTTTTTATAGGTTATGTGATGGAAGTACTAGGAGGAATGGATGCAAATTGGAAGAGGGGAGATTTATGCTGGAGATAAGGAAGAAGTTCTTTACTCTGAGGGTGGTGAGACACTGGAAGAGGTTTTCCAGAGAGGTTGTGGATGCCCCCTCAATCCCTGGAGGTGTTTAAGGCCAGGCTGGATGAGGCATTGAGCAACCTGGTGTAGTGGGAGGTGTCCCTGCCCATGGCAGGGGGGGTTGGAACTTGATGATCTTTAAGGTAACTTCCAACCCAAACCATTCTATGATTCTGTGAATCCCTGGAGACATCCAAGGCCAGGCTTGCTGAGACTCTGAGCAACCTGGTCTCATGCAGGATGTCCCTGCTCACTGCAGGGGGGTTGGACTAGATGGCCTTTGAAGGTCCCTTTAGACTTTGTGTCTCTAGGAGAAATCTCAGCAAAATCTTTGCACACAGAAAAACAATATTGGCTGAGCTTACAGGGGAGGTGTACAAGTGAAAGACGAGAAGGAGTTTTACCTAAGGAGGTGCTGAAGAGGTAAAACAGCTCAGAGCCATCAAAAAGCTTTCTCTTCCTTCAACCTTCCAGAAGAGCTGGAAAGAATTTGAAGAATATTTTGAGACAGGCTGGTTATTTCCACCTTCTGTTTCAATGACCTGTGTTTACTACACTCTAGTTCCTCTTTTTAGGTGATGGTAGCAGCATGTTGGTGCCACAAGAGAAAATTCCACCATGAAGTAGAAGAAATTAGGAAGATTGTTATGTAGACTGTTTTGGAGCAGCTCAAAACCTTGAATTTGTGGATATATTTCCTATTCTTATTGTTTCCCCTTCATATGTATGCCTTTGACAGATTAGATTTGGCTGGCTAGAAGCTAAAAAACATAGAGCTGAAATAAAATTTATTTTCTGTGAATCTGGATCTATGATAATAACCAATAACCTCCAGAATCTAAGCAGATTTTCTAGAAATCAGAATAACTGTCCTGAAGAAGCTCTAGATGCTACTCAGAGATTCCAAACTAGATTGCTAGATCTTTGGAGAAGGCATTGCATTTGGGGGGGAAAAAAAAAAGCCTCCTACTTTTCATCATAACAGAAATAATCATGTGCATCAGAAGATTGGGAAGGCAGTTCTCACTTGAGAGAGCTTGCAGTCTAAACAATGCAAATTAAATTAAATAGCCTAGTTCTTCTACATCAGTGAGCAAGCTGATTGTTGAGCTGACATCCTCCCGTGAGAGCATGCATTTCAGGCAGATGACTGTTCTGTAGAAAAGGAGATTTTGGTCTTGCACTGGGAACTAATTTTAACTACAAGTTGCCCAAAAAGCCCCACGTGGAGGTTAGATTCTTGATGTTCTACATCACCTTGAGGAGCTTAGCATGCTGAGCTGAGTTTTACCAGGAGGAAAGCAGGAGGAGACAGCTTGCTTTCAGAGCTTGTGCTGTACTTCTGAAGCCCATGACAGATTAAGCAAAGTTCTCATAGAATCACAGGATGTGTGGTCTTGGAAGGGACCTTCAGAGGTCATCTAGTCCAAACCCCCAAGGGACAGAGCTCAGCTCCTGGATCCTCAGTCATCAAGACAACAGAAGTCCAGCCAAATCCTCCAAGTCCCTGAGGGTCTCTTTGCTTTCCCCTGTCTCAAGCACACAGCCACTGGCCATCAGATTGTCATGAGAGCAGGAAGACAGTGTGGAAATGAGGAGCTTTGACTTTTTTTCAGTGGCTGCTTGATGAGGTTTGGTGAGGCCAACCTTAAAGTCCTGCTCAATGATCCTGTTTGCTGTAACTTGGTTCCCAAAGGGAGGCTAAAATCTCTTTTTCTTTCTTTTTTTTTTTTTTTTTTGTCTGATCAGAAGATTCCATTTGTCTGATTGAAAAAAAAAATACTAACTCCCAAGAAGCTGGTCATTTAGTAATTTTAAAAACTTGTCTTAATTCCATGTTGGTTTTTTTTTTCTATTTGTATAGCTACTGCTCCTTCTATTCACGTGTGGGATGCAATGAACAAGCAGACTCTGTCGGTGCTGAGGTGCTACCATTCCAAGGGTGTTTGCTCAGTCAGTTTCAGTGCCACTGGCAAACTGCTGCTCTCTGTAGGGCTGGATCCTGAACACACCATCACCATTTGGAAGTGGCAGGAAGGTAGGAAACTGAATGTTTTCTGCAGAGTGTGTTGTAGATTCATAGAGAGGCTGTCACGGGCTTCAGGGAAGAAATATTTATTCATTTAATATAGTGATTTAACCAAGTTTGATAATCATAGAATCACAGA